>JAPYYS010000135.1:0-194050 GCA_030522525.1 Campopleginae sp. 14b
TTTGAACTTTTTGTGCGTATGAGTGGGTGCGTGTGCGAGTGTCTTTCGGATATTCAAATTTTTTTCTTGAACGCTGTGTGTGCGTGCGTGTGTGCGCGCAAAAACGATGATTTCAACAATAAAGAAAAGGGTTGTCGATCAAAAACACCATTTGAGATAAAAAATTTCAACCGAATTCTTATTTTTCATTTTTTCGAATTTTTTTTTTTTTTACCCCGAAAGTTGGTTGTCTCTTAATTTTTTAAGCCGCACCATCAGAATTTTCAAGATTCGGAGTGAAAAAAAAAAATTCACATTTTTGGGCGGGTGTTCCACTTTGCCCGCCTCTTCCCTATATCATTATGAGTAAAATCAAATTTGGCTTTTGTGCGGCCGCTATGTGGGGTGCGTAGCTGCCTCAGTTCCTGAAATTCGAATAAAACTTTGCACGGCTGTCCAGGAGGCCAGAAAATTCGGTCCCAATTTTTTTTTTCATTTCCAGTAACCAACGGATTGGGCAAAAACTCTCAAATCTGTTCAGCGCAAATATTCAAACGTGGAGAGAAAAAAAAAGCGTTTTGTGCAGTTTTTCGTATTGTTTGAGTGAAACTGTTTGTCGAATCGTAAAGCCAGTGATGAAGTTTCCGACGACGCGTTATAGAATTAGTGAAATTAATCGAATGAAAAATGTTTAGCCGGAGCACTCGTGCAAGGAAGGATTTCGAGCGGATCGTAATCACCATAAAAGTTGCTTCTTTTTCGATCTCGTAACTTTTTCCCCCGCATGTATGTATATAGACTTATTTGCATTGGAGTTTGCCACAATCCACTCCGAGCAGCGTACCGCATTCGCACCGAACTCTCCCTCGGTCTCCTCCACCGTTTTTCCTCTTCGTTCTCATGAAAAATGGTAAAATGCAAATATTGGACTATAATTTCTACCCTAACGTCGAGTCTACAATGATGCTGCACGTGAGATACTGCAGCAACCGTCTACTTTACCAAGATCTGGACAATGTGATATTTAACAAAAAAACAAAAAATTACGTATGGCTACAAAAAGCGTAGTCTTTGAGAACAAAACTGTCCATTTTCAACAGAATTTCATTGGCAAACGAGTTTGCCCGTCAAACACCAAACTTTTGACGTTAAAGTAAACGTATATGCTTTAATCTAATCGTATCATAGCGATTTCTATTCATAAGGAATGAACGACTCAAATTGCGACGATCCTTAAATCTGAAAAACGAAGGATTTCACTTTTATTTTTTACGGATTTGTGATCGGAGGCTGAATTACAATATTATTACATCAAATTATTAGGAGGAAAAACTCATGTATCAAGTTGCCCGATTTCCATATCAGTTGGTCCATCACCTCGAATATTTTTTCCTCATAAAGGAAGCAATGTGATCGTGTAAATTTTTTTTTTACTACATTTCAATGTCAATGTGATTCAAATGTCCCAAAACATGGAAAAATTATGTCTAGAAAAAATATCCGACTGTGTTTGTGTCCATGTTATGGCACCGTAAAATTCAAACGTTCATAACTCGAGAATGGTTTCAGCTACAGGGATCCCGTTTTGCAGAGATGTTAATCCACAGAAGCTGTTCATTCTCTAAGAATTTTCTTGAAATTGCTCGAAAAATACGAGTTGTGCAGCATTCGGAAATTTCCGAACAAAGCGTGTCGACGCTCTAACTTCCGCAAATTTCAAGATTTTTTACTAATTTTAATATTTATCAATAGAGTGTCATAATAAGAAGATTTGTATTGAATTTTGGGAATATTGGTCAAACAGTTTGAATTTTGTAATCTTTCGAATTTCACGAAAATCTGACAAATCGTTCAACCACATTAATTTTTGCAAATTGAATATATTATATTTTCTACCATGAATCTGGATGTGATGGTCACGATTGGAGATAATTTTTTTATTCGATGCAATAAAAAACATTAAAGAATGGATTCTGATATTTTTTGGTTTAGGTAGGCCAGCCGAGATAAATTCATCCTCTGTCAAAAGGACAAAATAATAGTCTAAAAGAAAATGAGCTTTTGGGTTTTGCCATGCTGAAATGATATATCTGTATGTTATTGTGTACGAGTGTTTTGGAAGGGTGGTTAGTCTTTCGTATCTTGGTCGTGCAGGCCAGCAGAGTCCGAAATATTTTCATCGAAAGCTCGGAATATATAACCGCAAGATCCCAGTAGAGTCACGCCAAATCCTACGCTTATTTCCTTTGAATGGTTTTTGATGCGATCGCGGGAGGTCGATGTATCCTTTCCAATGGGCAAAACTCCCGGATACAGGAGGAAGATGATTTTGGTCGGAGAATTCGTTTCTCATTGAAATAGCCATAGCCCTAAATGTGAGAAGCGCAGAGACGAATGAACAGTCGAAAAATCCTCGAGATAAAAAATTTCATCGTGAATCTGTGGACTGAGATGCAATGAATGGATGGAATAATAATTGGAAGAATAGAAAATAAGCGACAGTCATGATGGAAATTCGAAGGGAAGAAACAGCCACGGCGATTTCTTTTGGATCTTCAAGAAACTCCGATCGTATAAAGATAGAGAAATCTGCAATACCGGCCGAGTTGAAGCAACGCGAATGTTGCGACGAACACAGGGTTGCTCGCGAGCCTAGCGGAAGCTCGCTGCGGGAAGGTTGGCCAGAGGCAGCACAGAGCAACGGGGGATGTTCTGCCCCTGCTCCTCTTCCTCCTCTTCCTCCCATGGTGCTCCCGAGTACGGTTTTCAAGAGGATAGAGAAGGAGAGAGAGCGAGAGAGAGTAGCGAGTGGTTGGTGCATTATTGATCCCAGTGTGTGCGGACTGGGCAAAAAGAGAAGAGCCTCCGGCTAGGCTCGCGAAAGAGAGGGACTGATAAAGCCCCGGACCAAAGCTACGACTCCCGAGAGCGAGAGAGAGCGAGAGAGAAAGAGGGACGACAGATGTGCCGAGCCCAACGGAGCAGACGTATTAGAAATGCGCGTTCACCTCTTACCAGACTACCTACAATTCCAATGAACCTTCTGGGCTCCGTAAACTTAAGATCCTTCGACAACCGACGCAACTAAAGCAGCTTTTCTTCTCCCCCCTGCTTTTTCATACAATTCGTACGATCTACCGATCAATACCTCTTTTATTCATCAACCAATTCTCATTAATTCGCCGTGAAAACACATTCATCTCTAAATTATCCAACTAAATGTTCTCCCTCCCAGTTCGATCGCTTCAGACAGCAAACTATCAAATCCCAACTCCTTCTGACACATTCGTTCCGATTGACATTTTCCGCCAATTCGTTGTATCAAGGAATTCAACAAACAAAATTTTTCTCTATTTTTTCCGAAATATAATCGGAATAAAATTTCATCCGATTTTTTATGTCTTTATAAACAACGAACAATAAACCTGAGACGCTGATTTTTTTGTTAATGTTAATTTATGATTGGAACGAGTCCACGAGTCGAAAAAACAGCGGAGAAAAATAAAGAGGAAAATTGGAGGGTTCTTGCCGAGATAATGTTGTTCGTATTTCGCTTTATGACACATGTCGCGGGAGTGACGATAAGAATCAGAAAAGCAATGAGATTTTTTTTTTCTTCACTTAACTGAAAGACCGCAGTGTCACGGGAGAGAGAAAAAGAGAGTGAAAGAGAGAGAGGGAGAGAGAGAGAGAGAGAGAGAGAGAGAGAGAGAGAGAGAGATTGAACCCTCTGGTTCTCTTTATTGCCTACCCTTACGATCGTTCCGATATAACCCTTTTACACCCTCCATGCTAATCCATGAGAAGTTTCGTCGGTCACCCACGTTCCCCGTATTATTTGATCGTTCGTGTAATTACGATTGACACGAAGCAAAAGGAAGAGAAAAGGATTTAAAAAAAAACGAAAATTAAACCAACAAGCCTCGAGTGAGGTCTAGATGCTTTGCGACATGCGAATTTTTATGCACTCTTTCCGTGGCGCGATAAAAAATAGTGCAAGGAAAATCGCTTTTGCCCATGAAACGGCATTCCAGTGTTGATAAAAAAAAAATCCGCTGAAAGCTATGTTTCGGTTTAATCAACGTGCCAGAATGCTCTCGTCATTTCTATCCAAGTGTCAGGAAAAAAGCAAATTCCGTTATAGCATTGTTAGCAAAACACGATTGTTCCAGGCTTCATCAAAGAGGATAATTGAGCACCCTCAGCTTGATTCCAATCGAACGATAACGAGGCTCCGGAGCGGTGCAAAATGAACGTTTTCGAGAGTTTACTATAAAACTGTCCCTCCAAACTCGGACTACGCGAGCTTGATTGATGCGAGTTTTTTTGACAAGGATTTTGGCACGAGATTTGTTTGTGCCTCCCTTTTTTGTCACACCGTCGTTTGCTGTACTCCGCTTTAAATTATATGATGCCTCAAGGGTAAAAAATTACGCGGAACACATCAGTCTGGAAATCTCTGCAACTGCAGCCGAGTTGTACGAACAAAGGTGCGTATTCGGTAGCATGAATTCGTTCAAGAACGTTGTTCATTCGGCAAAAAATGTCTGAACCTTTTTATCGCCAGCGAAGAACGTTTTTTCCTACTAAGACTTTAAGCTGACAAGGGAAGAGCTCCAAAGTCGTCTATTTTTTGGAGCACGATTGTTACGAAGCATATCGTATTCTTTGTGAGTTTCCAGTCCATGCAATTATGGAGCTATTCGAACGGAGTGCATTTTTTTTTCCACTCATACGTTTGCTTACGTACGTGATTATATTCACCGACAGCGCACAGCAGAAGGACTCGATGCAGCGAGCTCGAGAATGAAGAAAAGATTGTAAAAATTTAATGAGGCTTTAGCATACAGTCGTCTCTACCTTCACGCACTCAATCCGCACTCTCCTTTTTCTGTCAATTTTATTTCTCAGTTGCTTGTTTCTACGAGGATAACTATGAACGCTTATCAGCATATATTATCGTCCCTCCGTCTCTCCGACGTATTTTGTCGGATAATTCACAAGATTCAAGACTTGTTTGATATTTTTTGTCGGTATGATGTCATCAAATGTCATCAAATTCTATAATCATTCCGAGCTTTCCTATGCTTTTAACATGGCAACATTGTTGTGTGTAGCCACCCCTCTTCAGAGACTGAAAGGAATCTAGTGGAGAAAGCAGAAATGGTGACAGTTGGTAACCTTTTAAGTTATTCTCGAGGACTGTCAGGTATGCGACTCGTGAATGCTTACGTCTGTCAAAAATAATGGATCAATCTGCAAACTTGTCACACGTGTTTACTTACATTGTTTGTAGCTATGAAGTGAAAGAGGGCGATAGTGAGAGAGAAAATGGAGTAGGAAGAGATAGAGAGAGTGAGAGAGAGAGAGAGAGAGAGAGAGAGAGAGAGAGAGAGAGAGAGAGAGAGAGAGAGAGAGAGACAGACAGACAGACAGACAGAAAAAGGTAGACACGACAGTGTGAAAAAATACATGGAAGAGTCACGTGTAGAGGGTGCAGACGACCGACTGCAAAATACGAGCAACAAAAGAGAGGGTGATACCGTTACAGAGGTAGGAGTGCAGTATGCAATGAGGCCGGTGGTCGGACTCCCCAGCCTCTTGTGTCAAGAGCCAAGAGGCCTAATGAATGGGTCGACACTCTCGTCGGGTTAAACGACGCTCTCCTGCTTCTGCTACATGCTAGCATTTGTACCGCAGATGATACGAAAGAAGAAACTCCATTAAGTACTTCTTCACTGTACACTAACCATCAGAAGTTTCTTAGTGTCAATAACGATGAAGTTGAAGTTTGCAACGTTCGAATCTAACGAAAAATATTTATTCATGATTTGTTCAATTTTCAAAAACATCCAAATTTTTCGAACTGATCTACTTTTTGACTCGCAAAAATCGATCGCTTTATCATCATAATTACATTCTGCATTTGGATAATAGGCATCGCCAAAGGAAAAAATAAAATTCGATTAAAAAACTTTCCAACAAGTGGCAAAATCTTTTCGACGTAATTTTGTGAATGAAATGTCAATCGATCAGATGTTCCCCCTTGAAGTAACAATAATAATAATAACAATGATTAAACACATGTTATGATTTTTGAAAATAAAAAATAGCGGAGCTTTTCGGAATTTAGTGAGAATTCAGGAAAACATTGGTCCAGCTCATCGGAGTACGAGAGTTCGAGCGCACTCATTTGGTATCTACCATTTGCGAATAAGAGAAACAAAACTGCGGTGGTGCCTTGGTGCCTAAATTAAAAACAACAGCTGCTCCCGCTTGGCTGGGGTGGCTCGGGCAGGACCAGTACATACATACACAAAGAATAGAGATAGTGGAAAAAAAAGTTTGGAATGTAGGGTGTATATGTGCCTGAAGGAATTATAGCGAAGTCACACTGCCCTCTCGGTGCTCTCCTCATTCTCTTTCGCTGTCTCTGTCTTTGCCGGTACATTAAATAGTCAAGCATGGGTACAGATGCCCTCCTGAGTAAAAACAACATTACCCTAAATCGGGGTAATTAGTGAAAGAGAGGTGGGGCAGGGGGAGGGAGTGCGGTTCGCTCGGGCCTGTGCAACAGTGGAAACGTGGATGAATTCTACGGTTATGTAGGCTTCTCGGGTGTTTTTCTCTCGAGAGGGGCAAAACTACTGGGCTGGTCGAGAGTTTTACCCCAAAGTCACTGTCTCACGTTTATATACGAAATGTTTGGCAAACAAGCTACACGGAACTCCATGTTCTGTCTCTTTTTATCTTTCTATTCGTGCGACTCTCTTTTTGCCTCATTTTCTCTTTCTGAGACTTACTTCCTCGGAACAGGGAAGCGACTGTATATTTATTTTTATTACTCTTTTGCGGCACGACCTTGCTCTCCTGCTGGTGCAGCTCTTTTCGTGAATAACACGAGACCCCATCAGCACACCACAGTAGAAAACCCGCTTCGTCGCTCCCTCTGATCCTCCTCAGCCAACGCTGCTTGAATCACAAGGCAAACCTCTTTCCTTTTCTCTCCAGAATCTTTCCTTTCTCTCTCCCTCTCTCTCTCTCTTATTTAGCTCACTTAACTAATTGAATAATGATGCCATTTTTGTTTATACTACTGTCAAGCTTTACGAACGTTGTTCTGACGGCCACCCTGCCTCCCTCGTCCGCACGGTTACCTTTTTTCCTCGCTGTTCATTTATTTTTTCTCCTCTTTGCTCTCATCTTTTTTTCCTTTTTTCGACCTCACTCTTAGCGAAGCTAGAGTGATTAAACGCTTGTCGAGCAAAATGCTGCAACCTTAAATTAAAAGGATTTTCTCAATGTGCGGCTTTTAGCGGAGTTTCAGCACGGTTGAGTTTCCCCACTGCTACCAGGGACCCCCGGCATCACCCGAAAAACCCACAATCATGTCGTAAACTCTTTAAAGGCTCTCGATCTTCGAGACCCACTTGAGCTTTCACAATAGCCCAGCTAGACTTTTCTCAAACTTACTCGGATTACCGCCGCTATTCATTTCATTTCACTTTGATCGATTCATTTACGTACTCGAAAATTTACTCGGTTTTCGTAAATTCGTCGATTTTGCTTCGTGGCTAAAGCCCGAATTGACGAAATAAATGAGAAAGGAAAAACGATCTCCGCATTTTTTAATCTAATTAACCAAATTTACAGGCTTTCCATTTTGGGTATGACATGGATTTTTTTTACAACCATCATTCGAGTCTGCAATAAAATAAAATAGTTACATCAATGCTCCGGAATTAATTCAATTATGTTTGGTCGCCGATTACTCGTTGAGTGTGTTTTGTTGCTCAATTTCATCCAACTACCACTTTAGGAATCTTTTAGTAGCAATTTATTGGATGTAATAAAAATATGTTCACCTACAACACACCAAAATCAATTGGATCGTTAATTAATTAAGAGTAATCAAGGTAGCTTTTATTAGCAAAATCATATGTTACCCGCGCACGAAATCATGTAATCGGCAAACATGCGATCGCTCTCATTTATGCTACGAAAATATTCACTGAAATCGAATTGCTAAAAGCGGACGAAACGTGAAAACTACATTAAGGAGATCAGCCGAATCGAGCTGCTTGTTCTTATGATGTTTTTTTTTATTCGAAAAACTGATTGAACGTTCCGGAGTTCAGAGAAATTGTCGGGAGTGGCCCTTAAACTTCAAAAATGAACGTCGAAATCGGACAAATATTTGCGTTGAGCGTTTATTATTCATCAAGGTGAATGATTCCGAGATGACTTTCCAAGGAATTGAGCAAAATTACCGCATCGCACGAGATCTCGGTACAAACTGATCCTGGTGCTCAAAATCGATCCAATTTTCATAGATTAATTAAGTTAATAAAGCAATTACTTAAAACTGCGATATCCTCGTTACAACAACGACGAGAAAACTGGGACAAAGTAAACGAGTCCCTTCGACCACATATCTCTCTACACCATCGATGACGTATACAGTTTACAATCACATTACAACGATAAAGCCACGTTGCCTGCGATATTGGTTCCGAGGGTGTAACGGTTTCAATAAAAATTTTGTTTTTCCTCAAAATTCCTGGTCGTCCTTTACTGACAGGCAGTCAAGATTTTTTTTCATCATGCGAAACTATTAACACGGCCGCATTCACTAAAATCACGCAACAACAGAATATTAGCATGTTAAATTTATCGATTTTCTCTTGATTTAGCTTTGTGAGCTCATTTGACATTCGAGATCCATAATAGATATGAATTTATTGAAGCACAATGTTCATATTAACTGGGACTCGGCGGTAATGTGACTGCTATTCCGTCCTAATTTACACCCATCACGATAAACGTGATCTCTTCGGTACTGTACGTCACCTTCAATTTAAACGCATGTATAGAAATGTAGCGGACAGCAGTTTGTTAAATACTTTGGACTAAACGTTTTTTTAGAAAATGACAAAATTCAGTTGCAGCAAAAACTATTGTGGTAAGTCTCTTGGAAAAGTCGATGCCAATCGTAAATTTCACTGAAAGTTGCGCAGAAATCAAAAATATTGTCAAAATAACGAGAATTTTGAGATTATCAAAAAATATTGAGTTAGTCATATTCAACGAAACGTCAACGATTTTTGACAAAATTTCATTTCCAGTGTAAGGGGATGTATCACACGATCGGGGAATTATGGTGCGACTTTCGTATTTTACAAAAATTTATTGAAAACCATCAATCATTACCACAATTTGAATTTTTTTAAACTTTCAAGTTCAGTCGCATTTTCATTGGTTTGCAAATAACAAAATGATTTATGTTGTTCGTTTTTTTTTTAAATAATAGAAACAAGAGTCTTAACGGGTTATCGAGCAAATTGGCAACAACTGGAGTTCATTAGTGGTTTCGGTAATTCACTCGACGCATCGTCGCATAACTGGATTCGACGTGAAGCACCAATGAATATATAAAGCTTTGGCGTTTGATACACGTACACGTGTGTATCGCGATCGGAGTTTTATATATATATATATATATGTATATATATATAACAAAGTTTAGCGAATCGCGTACTGCTCGTCTATACACAAACCCGAAGTTGATCGTGCGGCAGCAATCCAGCGATTGATTACGAACGATTAGCTATAAGTCTATGGAGTTTATTCGATGTGTGTGGTAGCCTCTATGTCCGGAGATTACAATGTGCCAATTATTGTCGAGCCTGTATTTTATAGCCCTATTATTAAGGCCTCCTTACCCCTGCTGCGGCCTCCACCCCTAAAACCTGTGATAGGATCGAATGCCTAACGTTTCCGATGTATCGAGACGATTGGAAGAAGACCTGCTTCCTGGATCCTATCGCAAAATTATCAACCGGAATAAAAACAAAATGTCATGTCATGTTTCCATAAGAAAACTCGATCGATCACCGCCCTTAGGTCTTTGCTCGTTTTTGGTTTAATATAATAATTTAATTATTCAGTAAATTGTGAAATTTTCGAATTTTTGTGTGTTAAAAAAAGTTGAAGTTTACAAGTTTTCCAATAGCAAAGTAAAATTCGGAAAAGGATGTTTTATGGGATAAATTTTACGATCTCATTGTTGGATGGAGCATAAAAAATGAAGTGGAAAAGAAAATACTGCGTAAACGAGGAACATGTTTGTCCAATATACATTGGAGTAGGAGAAAAAGTTAGAACGTGCAGCAGAGCTTGTAAGGTCGAAAGTAAAGGAGCAAGAAACTTGATTGGGCGATTGTGCCACATGATACGTATTTAAGCAGAGCTTAAATTTAAGAGCTCCGGCTAAAATCCCACCGAAAGTGTATTGCTCGATGCTCGACTAGGACCATTTTTTTTATCACTCTTGTATGTACCGAGTATACAAGTCTTGGTCGTTTCGTATATTTTTCTCCGAAACGACGATAGTTTCCGTAACCTATCTCAACGTCCATCACCTTTTACTCCCCGTATTCGACGCCACCAAGTCCGTTGCCTTTTTATGGACCTTTTCCTTCTTAAAGCGAATGTACGACAGAGCAAGAAACATCGGATGACTTTAGTATTTTAGCTAATCACTTCAGCAACTTGATTAATTAGACTTTTTTTACGCCCTCAAAAATAGAAAGTAAAGAGGAAGTACTAACTGATACACGATATTTTACAAAATTTCCACGAATTAATGTGGTTGGACGATTTTTTTTTAAATCTCAGATTTTCGCAAAATTCGAAAGATCATAAAATTTAAACCGTTCTACCAATACTCCCCAAATTCAATACCAACCTTCCTATTATAATACTGTATTTATGGGAAAAAAATAAATTAGCAATGAATCTAAAAATTTGAGGAAATTAGAGCGTCGAAACCTTGCTTTTGAAAATTTTGTGAAATTCGTATTTTTCTATCAATTTCAAGAAACTTTTCAGAAAATGAAAAGCTTGTATGGATTAACATCTGTGCAAAATGAGCGCCCTGTATCTAGAACCATTCTCGAGTTATGAACGCTTTGTCCAGATATGATTTTCCGATTGAGGACATTTTAATCATATCAACATTGAAATCTGAGAAAAAATCACCGTCACACAGCTTCCTCTTTGAAGAAGCAATAAACGAAAAGTGTCGAGAAAACAATTGTTGCAATAAAATCAAAGAAAAGGAGGGAATTCGAGTCCAAAAAAATTGGTCGAGTTAACTGAGAACAATTCAATGGATTTTCATAGAAATTTGAGTTGATAAGGACAACGAAGCAGAAATGAAAGAAGGTGCTATGAATTTGGTTGGTAAATCGAGTAACTGAGAAAAAGAAGGAATTAGAAGGAAAAAGAAAAAAGGTATTGTGGAGGATAAGGATATAATAAGGTAGAGAAGCGGATGCCTAAAGCCCTCCAATTCCCGTCTCATAAATTGCTGCTTATCTCGAGGCACAACGTGATCCACGCGGTCCCATTATCATGCTAATTCATGATTACCTGTTCTGCCTTTCTCCCTCTCTCTGTTTCTCCCTCGGCTACAACCCTTCTCGCTTCTCTCGTCTAGAGGAGCCCATAGTATCTCTGTATCTCTGCTGCTGTGAGCTCACCATACTCAGCTAACTGGCATCCCTCCTAGATGCATATAGCTATTAACGTTCCATGCACACACCCACCCACACATATATATGAATACTGGTTATGTTAAATTGGGATTGATGCGAGAAGGGAAGCTGCGAGAGCTCGATGCAAGCGTCGAATGAATTAGAGGCTTGGAAGCCCTCGTCCAAGCAGACCCACGGCTCCACTAACGCGGCAGCACTAAATATCAATCCTTTCGCATATATACACCGTATAATTTAATATATAATCATTTTATGCTTGTAACAACATAACAACACCGAGACAACAAGTCATTAAAATTCCATTCATATCCAGCAAAAATATTCAATGTTGTTTTCGAAGGGAATATTGAAGGAAAACATTTACAGTTTACCTGCTTTGCCTTATCAGAGCCTCGACGTCTTGCCATGAAAAAATATGAATCTTTCTAATGAATACAGAAACAATTGATCAGTCAATTATTCTGACGATTATGGAAATTCGTGGGAGACTTAAGGAGGTTGGCTACATACGACGATATGATAAGAATTTAATAAAATTTCGTGATAATAGCATCAAATACGATGACACCATTTTTTTACTATTTTTCGTCTACATCGTCGAATAATTTGAGTTTATAACATTCAAAATATATACCTATGTATATCTGTATACTATGCTTATGTGAAGTCTAGTGTTCAATCACTCGAAAGCTTTATAAAGTAAAAAATTACTATATTCATACTTATTGATACTAAAGCGTGGGCTCACCAAATTTCATCAACTTCTAATTATTTCAAATTTTCCTATGATTTTAACATGGCAACATTGTTGTGTGTAGCCACCCTCCTTAATTCGAGAATAAAATAGAGGCTCATTTTTGGCGCTGGCTGCACGAATTTTCCGGAAGTGAGGAACAATTTTCAGTGAAAAGCGAATTGTAGCTTTTTATGGTGAAAATTGCACATTCTGCGGCTTGTGAATGCGTGGAAAACGAACGAGTAGGTGGTACGTACGTCTTTTTATATCGTCGTCGTGGTCTTTTTTTATCTCATCGACAGCATTGACGCGCCTCGCTGCTTTTTATAATCATGTGTATCGGAGCATCGATGAAAACATGAGGAAGTATCTGGAATACTAGTGAAGAAAATATACGCAGAAATAAGGGAAAGGGCCGGTTTCATACGTGCCTATCGGAAGAACTCGGGCATGTGTGTGAGAGAACGAGAAAAAAATGCCATTTATAGACAGCCTGGCATGTTGCCGTTTATCGAGACTGTACACATCGACGTACATATTATTTTTCAATATTAAAGGTTACAAATTACCGTTATAGTATCATCAAACCATCGCACAGACGTGAATCATGTGAATGTGTAAAAACTTGTTTGAAATAGTAGCCAAATTACACACCCAGCTTTGCGCCATTTTTTTTTTTTTGTTCGTTCCAGTGACTCGTTGTATTTAGTCACGACAACCAAATGTTACACACGTATGACGGTTCGCTCCGCATGCACCTGTCATCAGAGGGTGTCGACCGATACGTGCAAAAAAGGGCAAAATTTCTCGCTCCATTTTACACCCCATTTCCCATTCCAATCCAACCTTTCGAGCGCTCGATTTACCAGTTCGACCTTTTATTCTTTTTCTCTCACCATTTATATCCCGCCGATGCTTTTGTCCGCATAAAAAAGAGAAAGACATACTTTGAATTCTTCTCTCTGCTGCATGACATTTTCTCCGATGCTCTTCCACGAGCTTGACCGAATGATTCCATCAAAATTTCTCCATATTTTATATTTCCGGAAACCTTTTGAATTAGTCGAAGCATTTCAACGTCCTGATGATTTCGAGGATTCCCACGAATCATTGTTTTTGTTTCCGCATAGAGGAAGCAATATGTGACGGTGAACATGTTTTTTACAGATTTCAATATCACTGTTTTTAAAATTTCCCAAAACATCAAAAAATCATATCCAGGAAAAATATCCAAATCCGTGTGTGTATGCGTGTGTGTATGTTATGGCACTGTAGAATTCAAACGTTCATAACTCGAGAACGGTTTGAGCTACATGGCTCGCGTTTTGCACAGATCTTAATCCATACAAGCTTTTCATTCTCTGAGAATTTTGTTGGAATTGCTTAAAAAATACGAATTCTACGATATTTTAAAAAATTCAAAAGGCCTTCGACCCTCTATTTTCCTCCAATTTTTAGATTTATTGCTAATTTTTTTTTCATCAATTATCATAATAGGAATGTTGGTATTGAATTTGGGGAATATCAGTCAAACGGATTAAATTTCATGATCTTTTGAATGTTTTTATTTGTTAAACTTTGTTCCTGCTCTTCTTGTTGAAATGTTGGAAATTTGAAAAACCACTTTTCCCCGAATATTTTTCAGCCTGCTTATCTTTTAAATTAGATTATGATTTATTGTTTTTAGTTAGTCATATCTTCTCGCGTAAATTCATGACTAGCCTGGCCAGGTTTAAAATGGATGTGAAAATGAATCGATTTGAATGAAAGTTATAAATGGGCGAGAGAGAAATGCGAGAAAAAGCAGGAGCAGGCGGGAGGGAAGAAGAAATGATTATACTTGGCGCGGAGGCGCTGCTATATCCCCTCGAATAAGAAAATATTTTATATCCGGGTCGAGTTCTCGCATTTGCAAGATCTATGAGTACGACCGCGGAACCGAAAGAAACGCCGCCACGAGAAAACTGATTTAAATTTTTCACCCGTTTCGCCTTCCGAGAAAGAGTTTGCATTTTGGAATTCTGTCCTTATACTGCCAGATGCCAGCAGCTACAATTTGACGAAACGAGCGCAAGTGGATTTGCAACGTATTCAAATGCAGAAAAGCTTTCGCGGTCCTTCCTTCCTTCATGCCTCGGAATAATTGTTCACGCTGAATATTGGCGATAATGAAAGTTTACGAGGTGTTGAACAATAGGTGAAAATATATATTTCCCAACTGTGGCATCCACGAACCTCGAAAACCTCTAATCATGCATAAAACAGCAGCAGAGTCTTCGGGGCAAAGATGAACAGTCAAGAACTTGAAACGCAGCTGAAAGCAGGATTAAAAAACATGAGAAAATGTTCACGTCTCGTGGAGATGGCTGGTTCAAAAATAGCGATACATAAAGAGCAGAAAAAGTGAATAAAGTAGAGATTCGCGATTTTTAACCATTTCAAACATAAGCACGTACGAAGAAAGCTTATTTCTTGTGTGCTGTGTGCAGAAAATACAAGAGAATAACGAAAAACAGTGGTTGGGAGATGAAAAAGAGAAAGGGGTTGGTGCTCAGGGTTTCTAGCAGAAACGACAAATCAAATTTTCACTCAGAGTGGCCAGAGACGGTAAGGAGAGAGTGAAGAGAAATACAGCGTCGACCCTCGTTCCACATGAGAGTCGGTGTGCTTCTGCGAAGCCACGTTGAAATAGTAAGGACGAAGTGGGCCATTGTTGCTTTTTATATGCAAAGCAGGGTTAAATTATCACCGGAGAAAGGAGCAGCAGCAGCAGCAGCAGCAGCGCTCCGTATCCTACTCGTATGCATACATCAGCGTATAGCAAAATTGCAGTTGGTATAGAAGAAGAGGATGGATTCCGTGGTCGGAACGGTTCTCTTCTCCTCGACGGTCCAGCCATTGTGATACTTGCTGACCGGAAGCATCGTTCCACCGTCTCTTCCTCCCTTTCTCTCTCTTTCTCTGTTTTTCTTTTACTCCCTCGAATCCATAGCTATACACGAAGCCTTATTTGAACGAACTGTTGTACTCTCATTTCCTTCTCTTCTTCCCTCATGCTCTTCGCCGCGGTTGCTGTCCCTTGGAATCTCCGCAACCATGCCCTTATTCTTCATCCCTTTCACTCTGTATTTCGTTCTCTTGTGAAACTGCCTGTCCCCCGTTTTCCATTTAAATGTATTTAGCCCGCGTGCCATGCGTGCACTCCCGAGTCTTCCTTCGGCTTTTTGCTGGAGAAAAATTAATCCGCAACGTCCTAGCAGCAGAAATAACAGTCAGATGGAATTTGTGGGTGTATCGAATTTTCATGAAAAACTTGAGCAAACATCAATTTTCTCATTTAAGCTCGTCGAAGCTTATCCCTGCACTTTAAGTCAACGACTGCGAACTCCTGAATTTTGCTTCCTCATAGAGAAAGCTATGTCACTGGAAATTCATACAAGCTCTTCATTCTCTGAGAAATTTGTTTGAATTGCTAAAAAAATACGAATTGTACAACATTTTGAAATTTTGAAAAAAAATAGTGTCGCGCCCTAATTCCCGCAAATTTTTCACATTTATTGCTATTTTTTTTATTTTTTTATTACAAGGTAACATAATACGGAGGTTGGTATTGAATTTAGAGAATATCGATCGAACGGTCTGAATTTTATGATGTTTCGAATTTTACGAAAATCTGAGATTTTTGAAAAATCGCCCAACCGCATTGATTTCTGCAAATTTTATAAAATTCTGTATGCAAGTTTGTAGTTCCTGTTATACTTTTATCATGTCAAATGATCGATGCCCAAATGTCGTTCCCAATAAAAGTGTCCGCGCCTGGATGAATTGGATTCAATCATTTCTGTTTTTTTTTTTTTTCTCCACAGTCGCATTGATTGCAGGGCGACAAATCGTTCATTGAAATTGTGTTCATGGCGTTTAAGCAAAATAAGAGGATAAATAGTGCTTCGGGAGTCTTTACCACAACGTGAGCCACTCGACGGACAGATGATGGGGAAGTTACATTTTTTATTAATCGGTCGATCGATCAAATCATCTATGTATGAAGAATCTCTGAGTGTGTGCATTTGCTGGGAAATATCTGGGTAATTCTGGCTGCGTAGTGAGTAACACATCGATCGATATTTTACTCGATGAATTGCCTCGAGCCTCTCTTTCTCTCTTTGCACACTTCACCAAGCCTTCGTCGTGTTTCACGACTAGGTATACCGAACCCTTAAATTCAAACGATCTCCTCGTACTCGCAAGTGTATGGTCATACGTGTGTGTCTATCGCAAATATTAAACTAAGCAGACGAAGCCCCGATACATTGACATTGTGTGGTTAAGGGCATCATCGTTCTCGCTGCTCTCATTTGCTGTCGAAAATTATAGTAAATTAATAGAATTTAGCATAATCGAGTACACCGCGTATCGGTATTGGCATAACCGACCGCACAATTCATGCATTTTGTGCATGATCGAATTTATATGCGTGCGAGTGCGTACGTTTAATATGCCACGTGAGTGACAGTCTCAAAAATTCAATTCATTTGGCAAAATGTTGATTTACATATGTACCATATACCCTAAGAATAATTCCATTTATCAGATTCTCTCAGTCATTTTTTCCACTAATAATTCCATTGCTCCAATAAAAACAAATTTTTTTTGGAAAATATCGACATTTTGTTACGTTCGACTGAAAATTTGTTTTTAATAATCCCAAACGGTGTCTCATTCCAGATATAAATATGCTTAAAAGTCTCTTTGGAAGAATTTATTTTAAAGCGAATTTTGATCGTTCCGATCGTATATTTCGCTGACACTTCCGTTAAAAATCAAATACATTGTCAAAATGACGAAAAATTCGAAAGTTGCAGGAAGTTCAACATCTGTTTTTTGAAATACGATGAAAAATGCTCGTAAACAAAGTGTAGCTTAATATCTTGGTTCACGTACACATTTTGTTGAAGCATAAATCACTTAAGTTGTACTCTTCCTCTGGTTTTATTTATGTATCGTGTTTTTCATTGCTGCATCCATTGGTGTGTGTTCCCATAGCTGCAGCCACTCTCGTATAATCGATGCACCCATTCCTGCAAAACTAGTAACTGGACAAACAGCAAGTATGAGTGCCAGTGGCCTGACCCACATGCACGTTAAATTTACGTACCGCAACTGCGTTTAAGAGAGAGAGAGAGAGAGAGAGAGAGAGAGAGAGAGAGTGGATGCACGGACGGGGGTGGAGGATTGCTTTGGCATGTATATTACAACGCCGGTCGTAACTTTCCCCTTTGCCCTGAACTTGCTTCGCAAGCGTATAGCTGTGGCCCACGAGCGAAGCGGAGATACACGTAGAAATTGCGGAAAAGTGTATTCCATCGTATTCGCATTCTATGCTGGATAAAAAGTACAGAAAAATAAAATAGCCAGAAAAAACAAGCCAATGAGAACCGTAGAAAAAAAGATGTCCATCGCGTAACGGAATTTGACCACGTTAAAGCTTCGATCGCCTCTGCGGCCGGCCACTTTCCTCGGATTGGAAATGACAGTCTACGTAGGTACTAAAAAAAATGGACGCGATCCTCGTAACTTAAATGTCCTGACCTTACCACTTGATCCTGATTTGTAAAATTACTTAGCACTCACACACACACATCCTCTTTCGATTATGCGTGGCTTTAGCTGTGGCTCTTTGGTTGCTGCTTAGACACACTGGGTCATTTTGACACGGATTCTACTCCACACTTCTAAAATTCGATTAAAACCGGGAAAACGGATTCCACCGAGAAACCAACTGGGCGCTTGTGTGTATGCGTGGCTTTGGCTGTCGCTCTTTGGCTGCTGCTTAGACACACTGAGTCGTTTTGACCCAGATCCTGTTCGACGCATCTGGAAAGAAAATAAAAAGTCGGGACAGCGGATTCTACTGACACCGAAAATACAAATGATCAAAGTGTCGGAATAAAAAAGTATTTTTTCGAGTCTTGATTTATTTAAACAATATGGTGATCAATGTCTGAATAATTCTTACTGCAAACTCGTCGATTGTATAAGAAGATTTGTGCTCGAACAAATCTGGCATTGAAATGGATGTGTGCAGCAGGATTGGAGGAGAATCTTCAGACGATGCTTCTCGTTAATGGATTTCACTGATTATGTACACAACCTGGGGCAATGCGTTTTTAAGGCGAGAACGAAGGAGAGACGAATGGTGAATAAGAAGGAATTGGAAAGGATGGCATGTTTTTGGGAGCGTCGAATGAGGATGGAGAAAGACGTTTCTGAGGGACTTGAGGGGGATGGAACATGATCGCTGAGGAACGAAACACCCGAGTGAAGAGAAGAAACGAAACGTATGATTGCGTGTCTGTGTACCTCCGTATGTATGTGCGTATGCAAGTGTTCGTGTGTTTGCGGGTGAAGTTCGGGGCTGAGGGAATTGAATCGAGGAGGATAGATTGCGTATTTGTAGAGCTCTCCATGACGTAGAACTGAAGAACATTCTGGAAAAGCAAGTTACGTATGTGTGGACCTCGCGATAAGCACGAAAATCGTGCAAATGTGTGATGAGGAAGATGCTTTTAGATTTAGATAGCATACCGCAACAATGGCGCTCGTTCAACCAGGTATATGAGGAAGTTAAATTCATCTCTTGATATCTGATGAGAGTTCCCTTATCTATATACCTATATATTTACTCATCTACACACTCGTGCATATACACATATGCGCAAAGTCTCTTTCATTCATCGGCAGACAGTTCCACTTGGTGCGGAGCGAATAATGGCTAAACGTTGCTGCAGCTTCCATTCTTGGATTAAGAGAATTTCTGACAAATTTCCACACTAGCTTTCCCTCTTATAGACATTCCAGATTAGCGAGTACGAAGAATCGTACCACGACTCACCGAAGCCTCGAGTTTCGTGGTTGACCAAAATCCTCCCGATATTCGAGCACACACAGCTTCACCCTCGTTTTCCTTCTCTCGCTCTAACTTTCCGGGCATTCTCTCCTTTCTATACGCTCAGCGTTTGGTCAATAAGTACTTTTGACACTTCTCTCGTACTTCGCGGACGAGCTATTTGTCGCCGCGCACACCTTTCATTACAAATCAATCCAAATTTTCGCATCCAGCACTGACATCCCATTTCACCGACGTTACAAAAAGCTGTACGTTCATGCATTCAAATAATTATGGAGGTTCGTTATACACAACAATGTTGCCATGTTAAAGGCATAAAAAAGTTCGAAATTATTAGAATTTTATGAAATTTTGTGACCATACTTTTTTGTATTGAATATGAATATACAAATTTTTCGAGATTTTTGTTCTACATAGTTTTCGAGTCATTCAATACTAGAGTTTACATGCATACGCATAGGATTCAGATAAATATATATATATATATATATGTGTGTATATATAGAGAAAGGGAAAAAATAATGCCAACTATGAAATGCCAAATCAAATTATTCGACAACTATGTAGACGAAAAATTGAAAATCATTCGTATCACCGTATTTGATGCTGAAGAATATTATCAATAAATTTGATGTAATTCTTATCACATTGTCTGATGTAGCCAACCTTCTTAATCGAACGCCAATTGCGCTACGAAATATTCAACTATACGGTTTATAAATGTTTGATTTATTTGCTGTTGTACCATTTTGCAAACAACTTATGTAGATCATACGGACTGAATATCACAAATGAGCTTGGTGAAATTTTATTACAGAAGTTCTCTGTGTAATTGCGAATAGAGCTCCCGGCGAAATGCCTCGGTCTTTTGATAATCCAGCCCGTCATCCAGCGTCGCAATGATATACTCGTAACAAATATTCCATCGGTGTATCAGATTTACATACAGGCTTGTCTTTGTTTCATATCGTCATAGTGAGCCATTGCGCGATATAAACGCGAATAACATAGAGCGAAGTGTTAGTCGCCCGGTGTGTCAGTGTTCGACTCGAGCAAAGGCCCTTAAGGGTTGAATGTGTTGGCACAGCTAATGAGGAGTGCATGGGTTCTAGGCTATAGTTTCGATGCACTACACTATATACACATATGCCGCGTGTAACACGTCGCAATTTCATGTTTGCATTACCTGCTGGGATACACGCCTGAGCGACGCGGCGCGATATTATCTTCACGGTTCTGGGACTGGTCTCTCTCGTGATATTCAGCACATTCGAATCATCCGTATCTGGATGGGAAATCAACAAAATTAAACGTAGAAACGTCAGTAATTATCGTTTGGTTTTCCACAAAATCGCTTTTCCGCAGCGAATTCGCTTAATTACTTGCACAAGGAGACCCCGCGGGATGCATGCCGCGGGGTCCACGTCCGATCTCTCAAATTTATCGTTGACATAGTTTGGTGACTATGTATGCGCGTATGCGCCTCGCTGTCGGTTTCATGCGTGAGTTGCACCGGCCAGGAAATGTGAATGAAAGTACAGTTCTCCAGAATTTCCTCGGCTAGTCGGTTTCAGGAGAGCGTTACGATATCGTGTGTGGGATATAAGCAAATATATGTTGTTTGCACTAACATACATGGACGTTTGTCGCGAGTAAAAGATCGGAAATAGCAGGACCCACCGTGCGAGGACATGCGCCCTTTTCCTTTGTGGTTAGTGTCGCGCGCGCGCGCGCGCGCACACACACACACACACACACGCACGCACGCACACGCACACACGTGCGTTTAGGTATCTGATGAGTTGGCATCACGATATATCCATGCGAATTTACATACACGGGAAGCATCAGGCGTAAACCTTCTCACTCTTGAATCGCCGGTACAAACGCACGATCTGTCGGATTAGCGAGAGCATCATTATTCATACGAGTGCGCCACCTACCGAGCTCGTGGAGGTCCCTTCGATCCGAATAAAATTTCCCGTATCACAATAGAAGCGAATGATAAAATTTATGAAAAAGATTAGTCGATTAATCTCGAAGTTACAAGACGAAAAAGTCGCACGTAAATTTCAAATCCAAAATCCAAAACAAGACAAAAAACGACCATGTGTCAGAGAGTGTACTGGGCTGAAAAAAAATCCTAAAATTTTTTTGCAGAACATGAAATGAAGGTTATTGTGTCCTTTTTGAAATGCCGCTTGGAAAATTGAACTATCGTCATTTTTGAAAGCGCGAGGAAACTTTTTGTGTGGCTCGGTATAGGGACGCGTGTTTCCAAAATTTTGGACGGTAGTGTATATGTTTAGCATATTGTCAACTTGAATTATAGACGAAAAATCGAATTCGTATTTGATCCTAAAAAATATTATCACCAAATTTTATTTAAAGGACAAATTTTATTTTTAAGGACAATAATACAATATTTTTCGGGGATCCAACACATATAATTGGAGCGAACGTTATCATCATTTTTGAAATTTAACAAACAGTTGATAAAAAACCTTTTTTTTCGGGTCTCAACGTTGTAAACTTGTGAACTTCAGTGTCGTCGAGAACAATTGTCCATGGAAATCCCACGGTTGTGCGGGTTTATGAGATTTTTCGAGAAAGCTTTGACACACTTGCCTTGCTTGGAATTTCGAGCGCAAGATGAGGAAAAAGAGCTGGAATAATGTGGAAGCGAGATGCTGTGTGATCTGTTGACTCTCGCCTCGTATACATGTATCAAATAATCGAGCCAGTGCCGCGGTAAGGACTGAGACAGGTAGTTTTCATGTTGACTAAAATAATATATACATAGATATTGCATAAAAAGTAAAAGAGAGCAAAGCGAACGGAAAGACCAAACATCGACAGTTTGAACGAGAAATGGAGAGGTTGGTCGGTGAACGGTGGTGGTTCCATCGGGCATCGGAGCGTAACCCACGCGATTGCTACGTGATGGTTTTTCCTGTTTATCGAAGGTACACTGCACGATGTGCTGTGTGGCGCGTCGCGTTGTCGTCAAAGAGTAAAGAGCAGCTCATCCGTTCCATATCCTCTTTCTTTCTCTTTCTTTCTCACCACGTTCTCTTTCGCGTCTAGTTCTATCAACCCCTCCATCCCTTTTTCCAATTTTGCCCCATTTTCCCTTCCCCCATTTAGTATATACACCCCTACTCCTCCTCCTCCTCCTACTCCTCATGCCCTTGTCCGTGTCCATGTTTCTCTGCAAGCACCGCACTCGGCCTCGTGGGTTCTCAATTTTACCACCGTACTTGCGATCCAAAGACAATCACACACTGGCCCTGATTACTGCAAATAAGTCCACCAATCAAAGTCCAGGAAAGCGTGCATTCTTTTCTGCGTTTTCTCACTCCGTGACCCACGGACTTGCCAATCTTTGACTTTGCCAGATTCGAGTATGTACTAAAAACCCTTAAAGAGGGTGGATACACACAACAATGTTGCCAGGTTAAAACATGGGAAAATTCGAAATGATTGGAATTTGACGAAATTTGGTGAACATGTTCTTCAGTATTAAATATGAATATACCATTTTTTTAAGATTTCTTGTCTACATAATTTTCAAGTTATTGTTCAATTACTCGAAAAATACGTAGAAAACACTCTAATCTTCACTACAGTTTACATGCATGAGCATAGCATTCAGATATATATAGGTTCATTTCTTGTATATTGTAAAGCCAAATTATTCGACAACTCAGTAGACGAAAAATAGAAAAAAATGTGTGTCATCGTATCTGATGCTAATAAATGTTGTCACCAAATTTGATTAAATTCTTATCATATTGTCCTATGCAGGCAACCTTCTTTGAGCAGAAATTGTTCATTGACTGCTGAAAGGAGCAAGACAGATGCATTCGACATTCACATGCGAAATACCAGCGGAAAAGTATCGATTCGGCGAGAGAATTTATCCGGAGAGAACGAGACCAGAAAGTTCATCAATTGAGTTAACAATTAAGAGTTATGTATATCTCGACAGGAGAATGAAAGCAGGAAAGACTTTTCGAGCCTCTTAGCACATCTGCGTTCAGTCGAGTTTCTAATGTCAGTCTCGGAGTCTGCAACCCGGCAATCTATGGAGGAAAATCAACAGGAATAAGGCGGAATATGCGAAGGTAGTATAGAAACCGACCCTCTATCAGCTCAAGTTCGAAGGCTGAGCGTGTCCTGCGTGTACGACGCAATCAAAACCCCGTTCCGCAGATCACCGGAGTGATTACTTGCCACCATCGCTGACGAGGTTGTATACACTCCGAGTATATACACTGCATATATCTATTGGTATATACATCAACTGTCAGAAATTTCAGCGTGCGAAGGAGCCCTACAGAGCTATTGATCGTTCGATGAAACAATTTTCAAACACACACACAAACACACTAAAATTCGAAATGATTAGAATTCGATGAAATTTGGTGAGCATAGTCTTTAGTATTAAATATGAATATACAAATTTTCAAAGATTTATCTTCTACATAGTTTTCGAGCAATTAAACATTAGAGTTTACATGCATCAGCATACTATTCAAATATATAAAGGTATATCTTTTGCATATTGTGAACTCAAATTATTCGAAAACCATGTAGACGAAAAATAGGAAAAAATTTGTGTCATCGTATTTGATGCTATAGAATATTATCACGAAATTTTATAAAATTCTTATCATTTTGTCACATGTAGTCAACCTCCTTAACTACAAAAGCAACCAGATTTTTTTTTTTCAATTCTACGAAAAATAACGTTAGTTAAAAATAGAGCTATGAAAGATAGCGACTGAAAAGCTCGTATAGAGTCTTTTTTTCTTACCTCGATCGGCGATGAGTATCATATCGCAGAATATCACATTCGATAGATTCGTCGGTGGAAATCTTGATGGAAATAATCTATGAATCCAGAGAGTGCACATTCTTGCACATATCTTGGTTCCCTGAGGTGCTCGAGGAAGATTACATCGTGAGTAACACTATCGTCAACCCCGCCCTAGTATTTGCTCCTGCTCTTACGACTTGACGTACTTTCGTAGCCACACATCATCTGCAAACAGACACACACTATTACGGACACATAAACGACATATAGCTTCGATTACTTTGCCATAACCGTTATATAGCCGTATCATCGTCCCTGGAGAATCCACAGAAACGACGATATATCGTATAACTTGTGGGTTATAGGCACCGAACGATCAATCCTTCGAAGCAGCGCCATGAACTGGTTCACGTTGGATAAGAAACCTGCTCGTTGATGCGATATTTCTTCGATTCGACACCTCTTCCATTAAGCCAGGATATATTCATTATCTGACCCCATACTATTTACGACTCCGCAGTGATATTTTGTACAACCCGCAAGAAAAAAGATCGAGAAGAAATCTTCGGGCTGTACAATCTTGAAAAAAAAGTGGCTCTGGGCCAAATTTGATATTTCGAGGCACGAATCGAGGGCAAGGGTCTGTTTTTAATATTTTTATCATTTAGAAAGAACACCATGAAAACTGTTTGAAAAAAGGAGAAAAATATGGGAGAAGTGAAAAGATAAGAAAATTCGTGTAACGGGCATCGCGAAACGAGGGAAGCTCAACAAATTGAATTCACCACCGATCTATCAGGATGGGTGGATCGACAAATATATTTATATATAGATTTTAGAGTTTCGATGGGTTTCCATGCACTAGACCATACACACGTCCAGGTGCGATACACCACGAGACAAAATATGTAGGATATACATTGTAGCACGTAAGCGGCGGCGTTGGTATTACGGTGCGTAGCCAATGCATAGGGCGTACTGTACAAAATATACAGTTGGAAGACATAGTAGCCCATGTTCGTAATGGTGGATGGACCGAACGTGTATAGAGGTGGCTCGCACGAGGAAGCTGAGAAGTTATACGAGGCTTGTCGTCGACACGCGCATCGATATTCGCAGCACGGCATAAATAAAGGCAGGTGGAGTGAGCAGCCCCTGGCTACGGATTCCACATCGAGGGAGCAACCGGTAGACCAAGCTCGGATCTTCTCTCTATATATGTATAAACAAATATCTCTGTATACCTGTGTATATTGGTACGGAGGAGTGGAAGCTATGAGAGGAGAGATATTGTAACAGCGGGAGAGAGCTTTGGCATGAAAACGTACACCCTCGAGCGTCTACGAACTATATCTCGCTCCAAACCCTTCCTATCTCTCTATACTATCCCCCCCCCCCCTCCTTTTCCCCTTTTCCTCTCCCTCACTCTCGTCGAACGTACGTACCCTTCGAATTATATTCTGTTTCATTGGGCCATAGATATTGAGGTGTCGCGTTCATTTCAATCTCGTAATGGGATCGGTACATAAGTTTTCATATTTATTTATTACTAAGTCTCTGAACTACTTTTGCTTCGGTAGATTCTCATATTTTTCAATTTTCCGGTTCGAAATGATCGCATTTTAGATGAAATCTTATCGAAATCGGCAAAGATGGATATCATGATGATGGAAATTTAGTTATTAGGCTTGAAATTTTTGATCGCTGACTGTTTTGCGTAAGAAATGGCTGCCTCGATTTTCTTGAGGAAGTCAAAACGTGCATAATTCGCACTATTTGGAATATGCACAATGTCGAATGTAGTAAAAAACATGACGCAATTTCTATATGGTCAAAATAGCCAAACGCCGAAGAAGCGACTGTCAAAATAGCGGAAGCCTCTAGGGTGCAAAGTATATACAATTCTTTTTCTTCGGAATTTTGGGTGGGGTCGGGATTTTCAAGCTCCAATTTTGGGATGATGCATTTTTTTTTATATGCCCTAACAACTATCAGACGTAGTCCGAGAAATAAAAATTCCGATTTTCTGTTGCATCACCCCAATATATATATATATATAAGAACACTATGCTTGTGTAAAATCTAGTGTTCAACACTCGAAAGCTATATAGGGAAAACAAATCTTATAAAATGTTAATATTCATATTTAATATTAAAAAGTATGCTCGCCAAATTTCATCTAATGCTAATCCATTTCGAATTTTCATTTATGTTTTTAACATGGTAGCATTGTTGTGTACAGCCACCCTCCTTGAGTAATTTTTTTCTATCAACTTTTGTTAAAACACATTTTGATAAAAAGTTCGGGTGAAAATAAAAAAAATTGTTTCCTCTTATTCGCAACGAAATAAGGAAGGTGCTCTTTAAGTGGAGGAGGAGATTAATCTTAACGCGTGGGAGGGTTGAACGATGTTGGGCGAAAGAGCTGGGGTGTGGCGAGAGCAAGGATGCCGGCTGTGACTGACGCCCGTTGAACTCACACAACTCTGAAGCAAATACTTGTTTGGCAACAACGCGCCCTTTGGTCCTCGTCCCGCACCCTTTTTACCCTTTTTTCACCTTTCTCCTCTCGTTCTTTCTCTCGTAACAATCCTGTCACCCCTTTATCACACCCACCCTTCATTCTTCACTCCCTGACGCACTTTTCTCAGTACTTGAACGATCATCCTCTTTGCTATTATCAATGCAGGAACCTCCTTGTTTGCATCCCTCCATTATTTCCGTACTTTTCATTCCCTCGGGATGTTGGACATTAGATCTAAAAGAAATATACTCCAGAACTGTGCACACCAAGAAAACTGCGACAGCTATTCTAACGATTGACTCTTTGTTGACACGCTGGGTCAATTTGACCCGGAAATATTTTTGGCTTCGATTATTACGCTCCTCCCAGAAATATCCTCCTGACACTTTTACACGAGCATGATCAATATTTTTAATTGGAGGATAAACTAAATTTGATTTTTGCTAAATTGATCAATCGGTTATTTCGTTCTAAAAATAATTGACTCGTTCTTTCAACCTTTTAAAACATTTTGCCGAATTGATCAAAATACCATTGTTCGTGAGTTTGAAAACCGTTTTTTTTTTTCTTTCAGGTGAGTCCGATAAAAGCAATATCGACATTTTGACGCGGAATTGGTGAGTGGCCTAATAATTTATTAAATCGTACGCGTCATTGGTTTCGTTAATGGAGACTCGGCAAGTCCGACGATAGCTCTTTTTTCGTTGATATACTCCATGGCGTTGCTGTTCACTTTTTCTCTCGTGGTATCGATTGAGAATTAACGAGATATTCACGACGTTGTGTATGTTTCTCATCGTTGCCACGATATCGAACGCAATGCCTTATTCTCGTATTCGGGCTTGGCGTTTTGAATCGATGTTGAATAACAATCGTGCTAGACTTGAAAGTTTCTTGCGGCTCGTTTTTCTGGGATCCTTCTGTTTGGCTGGAATAACTATATCGATGGATTACGTGAGAATAGTTTTAGTCGGAGCATGACTGAAGGAAAACATACACAGTGTAGCATCAACAGGGAGAATAGCAAGGAAGGAAGTTGGCCTGCTCGGCGAGGGGGGGACGAGGATGAATTGTAGAAGCAAGCCGTATTTAGGGAACCAGCTTCGACACTCAAGTCGTCGACGCTTTCTCGTAACTCCCCTTCAACTAAATCCACGATCCTGACTTGCAGGCTTGATGGTAGGCAAGCTCGCGTGTCTAGACCGGAAGTGGTTCTCGTGCAAGGCGTGGCTCCTTGATATACAACCCCTGTTATATCTTACGCAGCAACCATGAGTAACCAACTGCTTTCTCGAAAATATATACGTCAGATGTACATCGGAAGTACATCGAAGAAATACGTCAAATATTCTTTCATTTACTTCGCCTTTTTCGTTGAGGAGAGTGACTACAGGCAACCATGTTGCCATGTTGAAAGCATAGCAAAATTCGAAATTATTAGAATTTTATGAAATTTGGTGAGCATCCTTTTTAGTATCCAATATGACTTTACAAATTTTCGAAAATGTTACACATACTACATAGTTTTCGAGTAATTGGACACTAGAGTTTACATTCATAAGTATAGCATTCAATATATATAGGTATATCTTTTGCACATCGTAAACTCAAATTATTCGACAACTATGTATAGACGAGAAATACAAAAGAATTTGTGTCATCGTATTCGATGCTAAAGTATGTTATTAACATCTTTCATTGAATTCTTATTATATTGTCGTATGTATAGCCAACCTCCCGAATTCCGGCGTTCGAATGACGTAGTACGAATATTCACAACTTTTATTTTTTCTCTAGTCCCCGAAGTTGGAGAAACTGTAAAATTCGATTAATCGATCTGGACTTTGTAATGGACCCGAAAATTTGTAGGCAGAACGATTTTTGACGCCTTCTCTTCGAATGGAACGAGAATCCCGGCGCGTCTGACCGAACCATTGACTTCTACTACTGGATACCGAATACCTACTGATGCCCTCACTTTCCTCACGCGGCTCCCAGCATTCTTTGAGACTTCTGAAATCCCTCGAGGCTCGCAGAGCTTTTTCCATGGTTTTCTTCCTTTTTTCATTCAGCCAATGTCCCGTCGACGCTTCATAAAATTAGCATTTCCCGTTAGAATTCTGTGCGGCCACTTGGCTCATGTCACTCGCCACTTTTATGCTCTTTCCTCCATTCCCTTTTCCACCATCTGCCATAAGCGATGGAACGATCATTTGGGAAGGTCTCTATGCAAAAATATTGCATCCTTCGGGTCGCTTCCCTTGCCTTCGGCTCTAAAGATAGGTTTCCTAAACTTCCGTTCTATTTTGTCGATTTAATACGCAAGTATAAACTTCGTTCGCGATAAAACGCGAACGGCGAACGAGAACGCGATAAAATCTTGATTTTTGAATAATTTTATTCAAGCTACGTAACTCGGAATATGAAGTTACGGATGATTTATAACTGTACTTGAAATTTTAGTGCTCAATAACACCTTCAAGCTTGTTCGAGCTTCACAAAAATTGTACATATTACCACACATTACACTTCTGATGGGGAACAACTTTGTGGCTCAGTTAATGGTGAGTACACTTTTGAAAGTGCTTTATCCACAAGCATACTTGACATGAGCTAGCCTGAAGAGTTATTACAGCTCGGTTGGAAATGAAATTGAATAGAGACGTACGCGAAAGCCTCATTCTGGCACACATAAGGGACGTTGTATGGCGACGGTCAATTCGAAATTTTTATTCTCACTTTTCCTACATACAAAACGTCTCACGAGCCTTAGTTTATTCAAAAAAGTTGTTACAAATTGACTGAAGAACAAACGTACTCTAAATATGATAACCAAAATTTCGAAAAAAATGTACCACTATTTTTTTTTTCTTTGAAAAACTGAATGACGCTGCTGCGATGTTATATTAAAGCGTATGCAAAGTGTCAAGGAGCTTCACCATTAAGAAATCGAAATATTTAATATTGAAAATTGTAACTTTTAACACGCGCTCTTATGAGAAAATACTGAAAATTGCAATTTTCATAAATAAATATCTTGACTTCTACATGGGGCAACCTCTTGAAATTGCTCGAGCTATTAGATATCAATATTCTCTTAGCGTGGTGCTAATTTTCAAGAATTATATCGATAGAAAATTTAGCATACATCGCCCTTAACAGCAGTAGACTTATATTTATGTGTACCTGTATGTACTTCATTGACTTGTAGAGTTAACCTCAGTCTGGTAAATTGACCGCACCGTGGCAAAAATGGAGTGGTACGTAGAATGACCGATAACCGACACATTTCAATTGATTCGACAAAGCGTCTATTTGATTTCCCGCTTCATTATGGATACCGGAATGCCGGAAGGAGTGAAAAGTTCGATTGAAAATAGAATCGAGGGAGAAAAACGCACACGCCCACGTATTTGAGGATTTGGAGTGCAAAACTATATTTGACTCGAATTATAATTAATCCATGATGTTTATTGTACACATAAATTACCGCCTCAAATGTGACCTCTGTGCACACGTAATGATCCCCCGAACACGAAGGTTTCTACTCCCCACCGACCCTCACTTTTTCAAAGCTTTATTCATATGCCAGGCTGCTCGAGGATCTGATAGGCGACTCGCTATCGCTCTTTCAGGTTAACCCTGATCTCTTTCGCCTCATTGTGTTTCGTGTGTTTTGCCCGATTTGTTGAATAAATAGGCGACGCTGATGAAGCGAAAGAGGCACATACACGGGCTCTCGTACGATCACGAGAATGCCACAAGTATAACGAGCGTTAATAATGCAATCTTCCAACGACGTATTATGTCGATAGAACGACCTACATACGGCGTCGTCTCCTTTCCCATTTCATACGCCGTTCATCAAGCCTGGAATATAATTATTTTTTTAATAATCCATTCAAAGATTCCACGAGATTTTTCCTTCCAAATTCCAAGCCCGATTCAGCTGAACAATTCAAAGGGGGAGGTAACGTAGAAACAACTGTGTATTCGTCGGGGCAGTAATTTTTCATCATTGCAAAATTACCGCAACGAGCTTTTATTTTTGGACAGAAATTGTGCCAATCAGGTCGTCTCGGTGTCTGATGGCGTGAAGGAAAAAAATGAGTCCACTTGAAATGTTATTTATTCAGTTGTGGCTGTCGAAACATCTGCTGGATAAAAATCGTCAAAGAAAAAGCGAAAAGAAAATTCTTCAGCAGCTGGTAAGTGGGTCAACGTTTGGGAATATCGAAACGATTTTCGTACGGAGTTTCCTGATGGATATGACATTGAAAATAATCGAAATTAATCGATATTATGGTTTTCTATTGACGTCGTAAGTATTGGAATATTTCTGTATCGTGCATTATTTTTTAAGCACACGATCCATATGCTATAGTTCTATAACGACGGCCTCGCGGTTAGCTTTAGGCCTTTGCTCTCGATTTCCCTGTCTCACGTTCTTCTTAGTCATACGGCACATACTCTCGAGTCGTTATTCAAACGCGAATAACCTCGGAGAACGCGATGCATATGCAGTTTCTCCGAACCGGAAGTCAAACACTGACCGTTATCGGAAGGGTGAGAGGAGACGAGAAAAGAAAAGGGTGCAAGGCCGATCCGCTCATTGGCCCACCGAATCGTTCGTCTTTCCGAGGAGAGGGGATTGCGAACGTTCTCTGCAAAACTCGCTGAGAAGCGAGGGACGAAATGAGAGGACAGATAGACACTTTAAGCGTTCGTAATGATCGAATGGTTAGAGATACAGAAAATTTGCAAGAGATCAATAATGTAGAGGACACAATTTTCCACAAATAAGTTCGGCACAGTTAATTTCTATCATTAATATCTTTGTCCTGAAAGTCGACTGGAAAAAGTTCGAAAAACTTACCAGGTTTTAAAACGGAGTTGCTTTCAAGTAGCTCTCACGACCAAATAATCAATAATGGAAAATTCTTGTCAGAAACTTTTTTGTGAGGGATTAAATGCTCTCCGAGATTAGTCCTGTGCGTATTCACTCTACCTCCTGCCGTTTCGGCAGTACGCCTGCTGAAAGGTATATTTAAATTTTATAAAGATCAGGATGGCACATAATCGTGGCGACCTCCTTGACTTCAGATTCGATCCTTTAATTAAGTCGAGAGGAATGATCAGCAGCAGTGATACATTTGTATATACATGGAAAATATGAGTAAGAAAATAAAATGTTGTCGGGGGTGGCACCCTCATCTACTCAGCACTGTCGCGGGCAGGAAACATCACCACTAAAACATTCACCCAAAACAACGACCGAGTGACTCGGATCAGAATACACAGAGCCCGGGAAGGGAGAGATGGCAAGTAGCATCGTCCACGAGATTACATTACCTCTTGGGATACCCTACTTTGTGGGGATGCTGAAATGCACTCAAACTAATTTGTGTCTGAAACTCTTGTCTCCTGTATTTTTTTACTTTTTATTTTTTATTTTTTTTTCATCGCGTTTTCTTCTCTGCCTTCTCCTCATCCCCTGCAACACACGATCTCTCATGGTCCGTTTTCCTGAAGTTTTTTTTTTCTAGTTTTCTACCTCTTACACTTTTTATCGTTGATTCTTATTCGCCCTTCCTCTACTTCGCCTCACCAGCTCGCCAACCCCTATTTAGATCATCCTCTGCTGTCCCAACCCCCGAGGAAAAACCGCAACTCGACACACCTACGCACTCACGAATACTAAGAGCGACACACACATACGCGTACTCGAGTGCTGCAATGTCTCTTTTATCTCTCCGCCAGCAAATGCGATACGTTTGTATGTGTGCGTACTCGCAAGACCGGCCACCTTTGACGACTCAATCTACTGTTGTCCCACCACACACTCAGGCTCTCACTCTTTGTCCACATATTTAACTCATCATGGCATGCTGAAGCTGTGCTATCAAAATTTTCCATCAAATGGCATTAAATCGTTTTTCCTATACGAAGGTAACATTTGTTCCAATTTTCACCATCCACGATCGCCATATTCCGCTACAAACACTAATCAAACGTTGCTTTGTCTCTCTAAGGACGGTGGCTACACACAACAATGCTGCCATGCTAAAAGCATACGAAAATCCGAAATTATTAGAATTTGATGAAGTTTGGTGAGCACACGCTTTAGTAATAAACATGAATATACAATCGTTCCAGGATTTTTCTTCTACATAGTTTTCGAGTTTTTGAACACTAGGGTTTTCATGCATAAACATATGATTCTGAAAAATATATAGTTATTATATCTTGCATATTGCAAACTTAAATTATTCGAGAACTATATAGACGAAAAATAGAAAAAAAACCTACGTCATCGTATTTGATGCTAAAGTATATTATGACCAAATTTCATGAAATTCTTATGATATCTCCGTATGTAGGCAAGCTCCTTAACAACTTCCTTTTTTCGGATTAAAACGGGAATGATGGAAAAATTATTATTCAACGCATCGAATCGATTTGGAACGGAGGAAATCGCAGCCTGGATTGTTTTTTTTACAGAATCGACATCCATTGCGTGTTATGATGATAAATAATTACGGTTGGTATATAATGTGAGCATATTATCCATAAAAATAAATTGGCATGGAGGTTAAAGTGGATTTTTGTGAAAATGACAGACATCCTGCAGCCGGTGGCCAACTCGTCTGCTCGTCTGCTCGTAATAAAAGGTTATCCGATTTGCAAACATTGCGTGCCAGGAGAAGGTCTTCCGCGAGGGCAAAGTCTCGGGCTAAATTTCAATATATTACTACGTCGTCGGGGATAGTTACAAGGGGATGAAAGCGGATGGGGAAAGAGGAAGGGCAAACTTGACTTCTTGCTCGTCGAAGACAGCAGCAGCAGCCGCGATGGTGGCCAAGGCTTGGCTTCCAGAAATCGATCTCTGCATAATGTTTCTTTCAAACGTCGCCGCACAGACGAGGCACCGACATTATTGCCGCTCCCGGCATTTCATTTTCGACTCCGTATCTCGCTCTCTCTCTCTCTCTCTCTCTCTCTCTCTCTCCTTCTCACTTTCTCATTCTGCATCGCTGACTCGCCGCAATTTGAGCTTGTACTGCATTTGCAATGCAAAGATTAATTTTTTTATCGTCCGGCACTTTGGTCTTGTCAGTGCTGCGTGAAGCTGGGTCCTGCTCATCTGAACGCCATTCTCGTCTCTTTCAACATTGGGCTACTTTTTTACCGAGTGCCATTTTTATTTTTTATTTATCGAAAAATTTCGTCCTCAAATGACTCGGGCCCGCGCGATACAGCTTTTCAATTATCGCACCGAGTTTTCCCGGCTGCTATTTTAATTGCATCGAATATTAATGACCAGCGACGTGTCTCGTTAATCACGTAATTTATCTCCTGGAACAATTAAAATTAGCGAGTAGCGAGTACAGAGGAGAAAAAAAATGAACAGCTCGGAAAATAGGATGACAGATTTAATCACTAAAATATACCGCGGCCAGTGTTGCCTGCAATAACTTCAATTTGTTCGCGTAATTCGGCAAAACAACAAAAATCACGCACCCAACGGAATAGAGCGTGGGTACACGTCAATTTAAAAATCCATGAAAAATAAAAAACGACTAAAATGCAAGAGTTATGGGAGAGCAATTGCAATGCATATAAAATCGAGCTTGAAATATAAAGTGGCGTTCGGAATGATGCTGACGAACGAACACAGCTTTTTGACACAATACACCGCCCACCAAGTACGACGTCGCCCGGCTCCTGTGCAGCGTTTAATTTATACAATTAAATTCTCCCGAACTCGGCGCACCTCTGAAAAGCTCGTCAGATAATTTGAGTAATAATTTTTATTGGACGGAATAATTTTAAAATAATGGCACTCGTCACTGCGGCAAGTGCGTCGGTGCTCAGTTCTATCAGATTTTGGTCCATGGCATTAACTCAACGAAACCCACTCCGATTCGAGGCTTCATTTTTCTTTTTTAATCTTGTATTTAACTTTTTTTTTTGTTTTCTCCACGCCTCGGAACGATGAAACAGCAAGCGCAGCCCTTTCATTCGGTACTCGCGCAAGAGTGCGCTCTGATTATAGAGCTGCTAATTTGCGAGGAAGAGCCTCGTCGTGATTTTCCTACCGTGCAATGTAATTTCCCGCTTTCTCTCTCATTCTTTCCCTCGCTTTTTTTTTCTCTATGTATGTGGAACTCTCTAAACGAGTACCATTTGTGAGTCTGACGCTCAAGCCGCGCTCGGCCCACAGAAAAAGTTCATACAGAAAGAAGCCTGCAGCACCAACTTTATGCATGGTACGAATTAATTCTGCGCTTCCTCGTTGATGCTGTCCTCCAAAAGTATTAAAAAAAATAAAACAAAAGAAAACAAAAAAAATACATGTGTATAAGGCTTTTAAAACAGCGTCTCATCATTCAACTCTTTTTTCCTGTGACGTTTTTTCTTCCTATTTTTACTAAAACTCGCGTAGTTGGAAATAATTTAACGCTTCGAAATTTTTAATCTCGAAAAAATCCTTTCATCCTGTATCTCTCTTGCAGAAGAGCAAAAGGGAAATTTTGATGCATATTACATCCCCTATTCATAGAGAAGGACTGACAAAAATTTCAAAAGTTGACTACACGTTTTTTATCGGCTTTTCAAACTGTTGACTTTGTGAGATTGATACGGTTTAATAAAAACAAAAAGTTACAATATTCGCGTCTGGTCGTTTGGGCTTTTTTCACGGCTCAATGAAATGTAAACAATTTTCCCAAAGTCAAATCAATTTCTTATTTTTTCAATTACTCACACGCTCGATGTTCTTTTCTACCTTCAAAAGTAAATTATCAATAATCGAGAATCGGTTAAAAAAATAATGAAATATCGCTGAATTGTATCTCATCCATCTTACGAGCTAATTCATAATTAAAGAGGTTGGCTACATACGAAAATGTCATACGAATTTTATAACATTTCGTGATATTATTTTTTAGCATCAAATACGATGATACAATTTTTTTTTCAATTTTTCATCTACATAGTTGTCGAATCATTTGAGTTCACAATGTGCACATGTGAATTCTAATGTTCAATTACTCTAAAAGTATCTGAGGAAAAAATCTCAACAAATTTTCATATTCATATACAATACCAAAAAGTATGCTCACGAAATTTCATCAAATTCTAATAATTTCGAATGTTCAAATGTGATGATTGTTGCACATGCAAGAGAAAAAAAAATCTAGACAAGGACGATCGAAGATTTTACAGGATGTCTTCGGATTCGTTGTCTTCTTTGCGATGTCAAATGATGTTTTTTGTAATGTCAACTAAAGCTGGTTGAAGGGGACCAAATGCGTCAATCGTGCGATATATTTGACCCGGGTTCAACCAGCTAAGCTTGACATTAATGCATCCTCGTGTTAGCGAGGATTCCATAGGGTTGTCAGTTTTTCTTGCGGAAGTGGAGATTGACGTGGTGAAATTTCTTCTCGTAATTTGCTCGTGATTTTCGTTGAGGATTCTGAATTGAAAAGGAAAAAAAAGTTCACGAACGTCGTAGGATCTTGCAGCTCGATCCAACGAGCCATTTTCGTAGTTGATACGAGTCCGGCGACCGGAAACGTCCGCCGCAGAAGTCCATCGGGCGTATCAGCCACCACCCACCAATGCCATCACCACAGATATACGTGTCACTTTATCACCATGAATCATCCTTTACGAATCTGTAACCTCCTTGCTGTCGACGACAGTCTCACCAGAACATGATACACACAAACATTTCCCCTTCGTTTCCCTCCATCATAATCACAGCATCCTGATAATCGACGTATCGTCAAACTCAAATACCATTTGATTGTTTCCATGGGAATTCCCAAAATCGTATCGTTTTGATATTTTTGTTTTGTTTTTGCTACTATATTTTAATGAGCTCCTCGATAAACATAAATTCATCAGATCATTTAAAACTAAGAATTGTAATTTTCCAAGTCGAAATTTTTGAATCTGAATTTTTTTCGAATGTTTTTTCACTCGTTGAATTTTTAAAATACCATCGATAATAGCTACAGTTCCCTATAGAATGTTTGCCATAGTTTAAAGCTCTTTTGTGCCCGCTCTATCGATATTTTCCAGGCATCAACGATGTCATTGTTAGCGAAGGGTATATTGGCTGGAAGAGGGGCATTAAGGAGCTAACAATGCTCCAACATTCTTCCTTACTCGACGTACATAATACCCGGGATATATATCCGCTTACGAATGCCCTAAATTCCGGTCTACCACGGATTTTCTCACTTTGCTTATAAAGCCCTGAGCTATATCGCAGACCGAATGTTTTACGATGTAAAATCAAATATGAAAAAGTTGGTGAAGCGCAAAAATTTCATCTCGCGTTTTATTGCTTTTTAAGTTGTTTTTTTTTTTCTTTTTCATAAGCATATCGTCCGATCGGAGACCTGCTGCGTATGAAATCTCGACTTTATTCCGTGCAAGGGTTTGCCACACCCTAAAAAATGCCCACGTTTGAAAAAATCGAAATTTCGAAAAAATTTAAATTTTTCCAAAATGCCAAAGCAAAGAAATTGACGAAACTATTAAAATCCTCGAGGCAGTTCGCTTCTATAGTTTCTGAGTCGTTGCTCCGTCACTCTCATATCGCCTTCCATATTTTTCCCAACATTCGACGGACCGATTTATCGGTGAAAAAAAAAAAAAGGAAACGTTTAAAGGAAAAAGAAAATGTCCCGGTATCCGTTAGTCGCAATGTAGGAGCCGCGGACAGAGCGAGAACACGCGCGCTTGAAGTGCGGAATGAAGTCTATTTCGAGAGCGAACGCACAGATATGCCGAGTAACATGAGACGAGGAGAGAATGTTAAATATATCCAGCACACGAGAGTGCGAAGAGTTGCCGATATCGCCGAATGGGAAACGGACACACAAACGTACACTTTGACACACGGAGACTGATAGACGAAAAAGCTCGGAGGAACTATCGTGTCTGACACTCTATGCCGATATGGCTCTACTGCGTGAATCTCCTCAACCCGCGATATAGTCGAGAGTTCCCGCGTCCATTCCGATGGACGGTTACGGATGCTAGGCTGCGCGAACCGAACGTATACGCGAGATAACTTGTCACAAACATATATAATAGCTCCGCATGTATTCAGGTACATAACATAAATGTGAATATATGCCAATAGCCATCCGCCTTCGGATTTTAATCACAAAAATCGTAATCCCGACGTTCCTATAGTATTTTTTCCCTTAACGTCAATTATTCTATCGCATCAGTAATTATTCACTAGATTATGACGTTCATATTATTTGATCGTACCTCGGAAAGATGATGTTCGTAGTCGCCGCATGATGCGATGACTTAAAAAAGCAGACGAGACTCCTCTATCTGCTTGCACACCCAAGACCATTTTTCAGAGAGTAGAGACAAGAATCGCGATCCAATCACTGGGCAAATCACTTTATTCAGACTCACACTTTCAAATTTTTTTGTGATCGAGTGTCACTTTGTACACGATTGAGGACGATGTCAATTTAATTTAATCAATTTCCTTATTAATTGTCAGTTACGGTGCTTTTTTTAAATTTCGTGTAATGGATGGTGGTTCGTTTAAAAATTGTAGTTTATTCATTCGAGTGGTTTTTAAGGTTATGAATATGAACGAAAATCGTCGACACTAGGAACGACCCTGAGATGACAATACCGCCGCTCTTTGGAGCTCCTACTTCCTCCGGTCTTGGCCACCAACTCTCTGCTTCGCGATTTCGAATATTTCCTCATTTTTTGAATCTTTATTTTCTCTTCCGTTCGCGCGGCCGTAAAGCTTCGCTCTTTCACTCGAATAGCTATGAAAAAAAAAAACGAAAAATAGCGTAAAGAAAAAAAAACGAAAGGGGAAAAATAAATGCCAACCTCTGACTCCCTGTCAGAGAGCTACGGGGAGTGAAGGCAGAAGATGCCGGAGTTTATTTCCGTACGACGCACTCTCCGAGCGCCGTCACGAAAGAGAGAGCCAAAGAGGAACCCGCGATTTGATGATGACGAGTAAAAGAGAAATATGTGCTGGTGAGAATCTCGAGAAATTTGATGGCAGCGATTCAATAAAACTCAATTTATTCCGACGGATATATTGCAGATCGCTCCATTATTTTCAATCAATTTTACACACCAATTCTTCCACACGATTCAAAACTAATTGCATTCATGTTTTTAACCTCAAGCACCTCAAGACCTGACATACAACGAGTCCCACAATGTGAACTGACTTTACGTTTATAACCCGCAAAGATATAAAAAGAGAATGGAAGAAAGTAAGAAACAGAGAAAAGGAGAGAGAAGGAAAGTCGAAGAATGAGGCTGGACAAGGAAGAGAGGGAGAGAGAGAGAGAGAGAGAGAGAGAAAGAGTTCCGTCTCGTCTCCCGTGTCTCGAAGTATACTAACCGATCCGATATTTTCGAGGCTCGCGCAATCCTCACCGCGAGCTCCCGTTTATCGCGTATTTTTAGTTAAAATTATGCAACCTCTCCTCCCCGGCCCCTCCCCCTCCTCCCTCTCTACACTCTTACGCCACCCCCCCCCCTTCGGCGTCCCTGACGACAACGATGATGATGACCGACCTTAACACCGGTAGCACAGAATTTCGCGGTCTCCATCAAACAATTTCCTTTTTATTTCTCGTTGCCTCGTTCTACTATTCCTATCAAAGTCGAATCGTCAATCGTGACACAAAAACCATTTTCATCGGACGGAAAAGTTGAGGGGCAATCGAGCCAAAGGCTTATTGCCGAAAAGTCATTTGACGAATTCGTATTCGAGTTTGATCAAACTGTCCACATTGAAAAATCGATCGAGATTGAAAACATGACGAAAATCCCATATACTTTTTGGACATATTGCAGCAACGACGAATACGTCGATTCGGAATTTCCGTAGACGAGAACGAAGGAAAATTGTACCCGAAAGTGACGAGACGGGTCTCGAGGGGAAAAAAACGTGAACTCGTGAATGAGAAGAGGGTGAAGTCGAGATACTTTTTATTCGAAGATAACAGGGATTCGTAACTTTTAGCACGCGCGGCGGAGTTATCTCAGATAGAAGTCTCGAAACAAGTTCTTGCCTCTTGAACTCCGAAAAATCTTGCTTCCAAACAAGAGACAAATAGAAAAAGCGTTTCCCGACGTTTCGACGCGTGTTTCACGTCGCGAGAGACAAGTTTTCGCTGCTAAGTTCGTTAGTACCGTTGCTGTCTTTACCCCAAGTTTTCTTTTTCTCTGACGGTATTGTTGTCGTCGGAAATGAGACGAACGCACGACCGAAACAACGAGCGACACTATTTCCGAGTCTCTTCATATCCAGTTTAAAAATTGAGCGCAATTCATGGAAATGCTGAGTTAAAAATTGATGTATCTTCAGGGGGAGAAGTTGAGATATGAGGAGAGGAAAAGAGAAGTCAAAAGATCGCGTAGTTTTTCGAGAGCTTCGTTTAATTTCTCATTCCTAACAAGAAAAGTTAAGGCAAGCTAACGAGGTTAAATGGGAAATGAGATTCGCAGTAAATCAAGCCAGCTTGCATTAAGAATTTAGAATGAGGGTTCTCTTCAGGTTGAAGCGTTCCCGGCGAAGGCTCTTACGGGACTATGTGTTTGCCAAGGGTGGAACGAGCCAGCGAGAACAAGACGAACAAGCAAAAAAAGATAGAACGAAGTTTCCATAAACGGGATGTAAGAAAATCGAAATATGTTTGGAGGAAGTTGCGCGAAGCGAAAGAGCGATATTGCTTCGTACACTCAATTATCCGAGCTATAAAATGAATTTGTGATGCTCCATGAATCTTTTTAATTCCTGCCTCGCCTTTTTATTATCCAACGCCTTTGTCGGACGATTTTACACCACTTTATTTCTTTTTATTTAGTATCTCCCATTCCCCAGACTGCATTACTTCGCGTGCCACAAGATCGTGAAACAAACGAGGCGAGAAAATAAAATAAAAAGAGACGAAGGAAGAGAAAGAAATGTAAGCAAGTTCTCACACCCCCAAGATCTCCTCCGGGATGTTCTGTTCACCGTTCTCTCGTTTACGGAATGGTGTGCAAGAGCCCCCGGAGCGATGTAATACTCGAGACTCTCTCGTGTCGTTGAGATAACCGCGAAGAGAGCTTCGCGAGAAACGAGTCTTCAGAACGATCCACTAGAGAATTTTTCTCCTATTTTCTTCAAACTTAACCCTCCAACCCCAACGTCCTATTTAGATGTGAACAATGTGTTAGTGGAATAACAAAATAGTTGTCGTAATCCCGGAGAGCTCTCTTGAGAAATAGAGAATAAATTAGCAGCGTCGTCTTTTTTATTTTTTCGAGTTATTTGATCCATTTTTAACTTAACGATTCGAAACCAATGATTTTTTTTTTAACTTGCAAGATTTGCTCGTGGCATAAAAATTCGACAACGAAAATTTCGATATGAATGACCTCAACGTTTTTTCCACCAGCTTTCGTGTTGTACATATTTTTCTACCCTCCCGAGTGTTCCGATAAGATAAAGTGGTATTGAGAGGGAAGATTTATCTGATGTATACGAAAGGGTCTTGAGGGTAAACTCTGACCACTCGATGAAATTTTATCATCGGCGGTGGCGAGTCCGCCATGCGGTTACTTTTATCGAAACGATTTCGAGCTCACAGTTGGAAAAGAAAACTCTCGTGTCCCTGACAGTAAATATTGGTCTGGACCGAAGAAATGAATCTTTTTCAATGACCGACAAAATTTCGCATTCTCGATGTTCCCGAGGTGTTGAATTGATTGAAAAAAAAAAAATCTTTTCATACTCGATAAATTTTCAATGCGAGTTTATCTGATGGAAAATTGAATGCTTCTGTAGGTAAAAATGTGAAGCACCTAAGTTTGCACTGTTCCGCTGGAGTGCAACTTTAAGTGCGACCTTCGATTGCCCGATCCTGACTATTTCCCTGGCCGTCTCGATATTTTTCCACGAAGTACGCAAAATGTGTACCGCGATAGAAAAGCTGACAAGCTTTCTCCGAATGTTGCTTTTTTACAGCCGTAACTACTGGCTGAGCTGACACGCGTCAGACGAGAGTTACTACTGTTCGAAGTAGTAGTATTCGGTATCGTAAGCCAGGATTGTATGAGGTCAGACACGCGATGCACTTCTATACTTGTGAGAAAACGAAAATGAACGCGTTTGAGTTACGAAATAGCTGTCGTAATTTCAATGGGAAAATCTTTGGCTTTTTCTTGGGAAAAGTTGTGGAAGTTTATGAGAAAGGCGAGAAATCTGTAGAGAGAAAGAGTGAGAGACGAGATAGAGCGAGGGGGTGAGATGAAGAGAGAGGAACGAGTGAAGAGAGAGAGAGAGAGCGAGAGAGAGAGAGAGAGAGAGAGAGAGAGAGAGAGAAAGAGAGAGAGAGAAAGCGAAGCGTAGAAAGAGAAAGATTCGGAGTGATAGAGAGACGAATAAAGAAAGAGATAGAAAAAGTGTGGGTGAGCGAGAGCAAAGAGATTCCGCGCTCCGAGCGTCCGACTTAAACGTGAACGTACTACTGGATGGGCGTCCGGGCCCGCACTGTGCAGCCGACAGCAGGCGTCGCGACGCTTCCCCGCGCGGCAGGGGCTCTGTGCATCAACCCTCCGCCGCACAACGTCCCTCAACGCTCGAGGGTGGGAGATTTTGGTTCTCGCGTAGCCCCGACGCCTGCGCCGGTGGCTGTACCCGAACCCTTACAGAACGCACCAACCCTGTCCTATCTCCGAAAACCCACCGAGCAACACACCACCACCGTCATCCCCCTTTCTACCCTATTGCCCTATCTCGCTCGTACTCGAAACTTGGTAAGGTACTGGGTACTATAACGTACCCTCCTTCTCATCCTCGACGTCGAGACTGAAGCCCAGAACCCACCCTCACCTTTCATCCCTTCTCGTAGAGCCCCTTCGCGCCCTTCCACAGGACTGACTGTGCCATGCCCTGCTGATGCTCCTCCGGGCCTTTTCCCTCTCCCCTTCATCCCCTTGCCATTTCTAGCGCGCGACCCCCTACCCCTTGGCTCTCCCTCTCTCCTATATCCCTGGTAAACGTAACCCTCTGCCGTCACCGTAGCCATCGTCGACGCCGCTACACACCACCCTTTACTCTGCTCCGCTGCCACCACCGCCACCACCACCATCGCCACCAGTCAGAGCTAACGCCGCGACGCCGACGCCGTCACTATGGAAAATATGAATTTGGGTCAGATACCAGCCGTCGTGCCCTAATGAACCTTTAATGTGACCCATTTTTTATTTTCCTTTTTTTTCCTCCATGGGGCATATTGCTTGGGAGGGTTTCCCCCAATGAAATCGTCTTTTTATCCTGACCACCCCCCTCCCCCCCTCCCACCCCCGCATTTATACTTACAATGGCAACGGAATTATTATGATCGCAATTTTCTTCCGCGATGGATGATTTTTCACCCCATGACCACCGTATCACGTACATACGTTCGCCAACACTGTGCCTACTTTTCCACACAACTTTATTTCTTATTTTTCAATCTATGTAGGTCGCGATGTAGTTACTTGTGACGACGTTACGATATTCAACGCGATGCACGATAATATCGCACTTTTCAACGAACAACCTCTTCCGTTTTTTTAACAAACTTCCTTTCCTCTTATTTTTTTTTTTTCGCCCCCTTCCCTTTTGTGAATCTTGCAATATATCGTAACGCGAATTAAAATTCTATGTAAATCACATGCAATTATGTTGCGAGCCTGTGTTACGCGAAGGGATGCCGATAAGCATCCTTTGACACGCCAGCCCTCTGGACACGACGCGGTTAAAGTGGTTACATATGAAACGCGGAAGAATGAACGAGGAAGAGAGAAAGCCCGAGTGCGAGACTAACAGCAGTCGGTGGAAGGGTTGAAAGCATCACCTGTCACGGTCGATTACGCGATAAGAATTTCAGCAATCTATAAAAGTATCAACTTCCTCTACCCTTGTCATTGGTTATGCAATCGCGACGATTAATTACGATCGCGGTGTAAATAAACGAGGACTCTCTCTCTCTCTCTCTCTCTCTCTCGTAAACCTATACACTGGGATATATATATTTCCGATATACCCGCCTCGAATTTCCTTGATTAATTGCATCACCTTAATTGACAGGCTATGGAACTTTCTAATTAATCGTAAGCATTTATTTCTCCTTTCTTCTTTCGAAACTCCCATCACTACTCATCTTAGAAATTACCTTGGGCTACTGCTTCATTTTGTTTGGGTAACTCGATCACGAAATTTAAGGAGGGTGGCTATACACACAACAATGTTGCCATGTTAAAAGCATAGGACAATTCGAAATTATTATAATTCAATGAAATTTGGTGAGCATACTCTTTAGTGTTATATATGAATATACAACTTTTTCAAGATCTTCCTTCTCCATAATTTTCGAGTAATTCATCACTAGAGTTTATATACATAAACATATACGATTCAGATATATACAAGTACATCTTTTGCTTATTGTAAACTCAAATTATTCGACAACTACGTAGAAGAAAAATTTGAAAAAATATTGCTTTTTCGCATTTGATGCTGAAAGATATTATCACCAAATTTTATTAAATTTTTATCATATTATCCTCATGTAGCAACCTCAGTAATGCGAGCCATGTTCATTTATTTTCGCAATGATTATTCTAAAAGTTCTTCAATCTACTCTCGATCGTTTTTTCTCTCACTTCCGGCCAACCGGACAAATGAGAGAGATACGAAAAATTCTCGCATTAATAAACATCCATTAGCATGCACTGGAATGGCAGAGAACATTTTTTAAGTGGAATCGGAATAATTAGAAACAGGAGGGTTTTATGGTGGCCTCTTCCCGCCCAGCTAACTTTTCATCCGTCACTCTCTCTCTCTCTCTCTCTCTCTCTCTCTCTCTCTCTCTCTCGGTTCCCTCAACTCTTGACCATCCTTCATCGCAATGGTCGCTGCCTAACGAGTCGATTCAATTGTTCGTTCGTGGAAAAGTACCCGGCGAGAAACTTGGAGTTCCGGGGCAAAAGCACCCTTAATTTTCGCGCACATACTGCAGAGCTTAAATTCTTGCATGCATTGAATTCGTTTGGCGAAAGACCAGCCCTTCTTCGATCCTTATTCACGTTGCTAACCACACACAACTTTTCCCTCTCTCGGTCTCTTTATATCGAAGAGGAATAATAATAGTTCGAGGGAAACAAAATGAGACGGTTGTCGGAGTAACCGCTGCTCGGATACGGCAAAACTGTGCTTGAACACGTTTCGAATCCAAATCGTAATATTCGCAGTTCAAATTCAGTATCCGAATAAAAAAAAAGCTCTTGAGCCCCGAACACTCACGCGCTTCAATTGGCAAGAAAAAAAAAGAACGCTCGAAAGTTCTCTGCACGTTTCCACGTTTTTTCAAATAATTAGCCTGCGAATATTTTTTTCTCGGCCGAATGAGCAAGCTCATGAAAAAATTGAGGTCAAACGCGTTTTTTTTTTTTCAATAGAAATAAAAAAGGATTACATTCTGGCTATAACGGTTTTGTGCTCCAACTCCTAACTATAGGGAAGAGGTTCAAAAGTCCTTGCGTTTGGCAGACTCGCCGCGGTATATTGTTACGTATATGTACTCTGTATATATACTTATATAAAAAATAGCAACTGGAGAAATCTGTTGAGTACATAACCCAGAAGGAAGCGGAAAGCTCAGAGCTCGATGCGGAGAACTACCCTTTAACTCAGGTCGATAAGGTATTACTTGGCAACGCACACTCCTAGCAGCATTTCTCCCTTCCCATCCTTCGATCCCCTTATATATCTCTCTCACTCTGTTTCCCTCTCTGGCACTCCCCTAGTCCCATTACGATGGGGTGTATATTGGTAAAGCAGAGTGAGCTCCGAGCAGCATTTACGGACGTGATACGCGACGTTCTCGGTACGGATTTAGAGGTGGCCGCAAGCCCGCGGGTTAAACGGGAGAAGGAAACTTGTAAAGGGTTGGGAGAGACCTAGCCGAGGCTTTACAACCCCGAGAACCGACCAACACGTCAGACTGTCGTTGCACTTGGCTCCGATGTACACACCCTTCCACCAAATCAGGTGCAAGCTTCCATCTGAACACATCGGTGTTTGTGCAACTTTCTTACATTCAATACAGAAATAAACTGCACTCATGGCTATACCTAAATTCCAAGAGCTTCCATAAAACTTGTCCCCGGCTCGTATAAACGACACATTTTCTAAATCATTTTTTTTTTCCACACTCCTTTTCCATTTTTGTAATAAATCATTTCTCGGTTCAACGGCATTCCCGAGCGGTCACCCAACCAATTATTGGCTCCGCCTGGCTCAACTCGTAATGAGGGGCCATTGAGGAATTTTACATGTGAGAAAGGCCTGGGAATTAACTAGAAATAAAATTTTGTTAAAAATTATCGACATTTTATTGAACACGGTAAACTGAATATTTTTTTGTTTATTTCGAAAATTTTCGTTATTTTGTCAATACAATTGGTTTCTAACGGAATTGTCAACGGAGTTTACCATTGGAGTTACAAAAATTTGCTTCCGGAGAGACTTTCTCAAATATCTTTTCTGCAATGACACGATTTTTGGGATCATCCAAAAAACAAAAACGTTATTAGTCGAACCTGTCGAAAGAAATATTCATCTTCTCCAACAGAATTTTATTTTCAGTGTAGAATCCATTCTAATCGCTACTTCCTGCCCCTCGTTATGGCCGAAGAAATCTTTGTTTCGTTGATGTGTAAACTCAGGCCTGTCATACAAAACACACATGTGTAGAATCATATCCGACAGATAGGAAGGATCAGATACGTGCGCTGACGAACTTGAAAGCTTTTCCTTCCATCTTGCCGTTCTCGACTTAGTTGCCTGACTAGCGTGATTAGCTAAGTGATTGGAACTCCACCCTGCTGTTGTACGTGTCATCTCTCATCGATATATTTATACGTTGACGACCGTATGGTTATGGATTTATAGGAATCGCATGTACTGTTTACAAGACAGTAAACGGAGCTGGAACAATCGCGAACGTCTGCGTAATGACTGAAAGTAATTTAGACATTCACGTCTTTTAATTTCTTGCCAATTAGAAATTTTGAATCCATGGGCAATGGTTCGAAATTCAAATTATTCTATTCGAGATTTTTTTCTCCATTTCGAACGACGAATTTGCTTCAAAAAACTTTTTCCACCCTTTTGTTATTTTAGACTTTCCATGAAATTTATGCCTGCATCGATTTCTGGTTGAAAAGTGAAATTTCGGACGACGCCCTTTCGCGTGGGTATATGAAAATATTTGTTGATAAACAGGAGCATAAAATTCATTCAATTTTTTCACTTCGAGGCACGTCCGAACGTTTTTTACTGTGTTATTCGTATGATATAAATGAGGTTAGTCGATTATCGAGTCGAAGTCTGAGTATAACCCCAGAGGACGTGATGCATCCGCATGCAGAAACAGCCGGTTAGAATTCTGCGTATATCCGTACGGAATATCGATATGTTTCGTTAGCCCCGTTGTACAAGCAGCGACAGATAAACAGAGCACGAGAGGGAGAGAGAAAAAGGAGGAGGAGAGAGCAAGGATATAACTTTTGAGCTTTCAAGAATAAATTTTGTCACTCGGTCATAAAAAAAAAGCGGTGTATTTGCATGAAACTCAGGAATGAAACTCTGTATTATTTCCTCGAGGATAAAAAAGCTGCTTCTATTTTGGTTTTTGACGTTTTTTTTTGTCAAGCAATTAATTCTCATAACGCTATTTTTAATGGCTTTTCGCAGTGGACGAGAAATATGTTTTCATCGTGAAAAAGGAAGCGCGTGACATATATTCGAACTGACACACGTCCAACCGGAAATAATGAAAATGAATTTTTTCATGTAATGGGAACGAATCGTCGCGATAATTTTCAAATTGCAAACGACAGAGAATACCTTTTTTGTACATGTGCATTTTTGCAGTCTACTCTCAACGATTTTTACTGTCAAATGAGAACAATGTTTGCATCGCTACGATGAATCGGAATCTCTTTGTTTTTTTGTTTTTTTTTCATAAAGAAGCTTTGAAACGACATGAAAATAAAATGTGCTAGTAAAATTAGAAGGATTCGAAAAAAGAGAAGAAACAATGAATTGGAGATGAGATTTTTGTGTTGCATTCCACCGATGCAAACTTTAATGCAGTAGCAACACTTTTATTAAACATGGGTCCTCGCAATTGGAACGGAAATATATGCTTATTTGAACTCTCCCTGAAAGCTCTCTACATGGGCGGCCCAAGACTCGATATGAACGCAAATACGACGGTTCTGTATGCTAATTGGCTCATACATAAATATATGTAGCGCTCGAAGAGCAGAGACAAAAAGGGCACCACCGCAAATTAATGTTACCCGAAATAGATGATCACACTCGTTGACGAAATCTACACACAAAGATATACTTGGATGAGCGAGATACACGAACGTAGCCGAGTTATACTGCGGGATGAGAAAGAGGAAGATTGACACAGTGAGAGGAGCAGGATACTTGACGGATGGAATTTGGATGAAGAGAAAACAAGTCAGACGTTTCTGAGTGAGGGATGAAAACTCGCTCGATTGAAACACGTGTCGTGTATTAAGATTTGCCACATGACAGTTCATTCCTTTATTATTATTTCTCTCTTATGGTTCGTCGTTCATATACGCGAAGCTCCATATGCTCCCTGATTATTAACGAACTCGCACTTTTTCGCCTCATTCGGTCAATTTAAACCCTTTCTTCGCGACACACCGGGTCATTTTGACCCGAAGTAATGTTTTGACGGCAATCTGCCTCGAAAATAATTAACCATTTTTTTAATTCCACAAATAAGCTGGGAAAAAAAAGAATTTTGTAACCTCGTCATTTTTTTTTTATTCGTTAATGATTTTTTAATGACTCGTTAACGTGATAGTTCGTAACGTTTTTTATGAAGACAATTTGAAATACTGCGAACATCACTGTTTTATAACATCGTTGAAACGTAAATTTCTTGGCAATTAAAACGTGAAGTTCCGTGTTTAGGTACGAATTGCAAGCGAAATTGTTGAGTTTTCGTACGCGAGCGGTTGGGCATGCAATCGGCGAGTAAAATAGTATAACCGGTGCCATTTTGCCCCACGGCTGTGGTAATACAGTCGGGAGTAAAGCGAAGAGCAAGCGTCAGCGTAAAATCGTCTCATTTTACATCCCAATAAAACGGTATTAGCAACGACGAAATAAATAGTACTCGGGTCGCGTGGGATTTTGTTTGCGTCGACGATACCCTGGGAGCTTTATCCGTCGAACGGGGTGGACTCTCTCTGGCTCTCTCTCGCTCCCTCTTACAAGCCTAGCTTGTATGTGTGCGTTGCGATTAAAGCAGACGTGGCACGGGCATCTCTAACTCTTGCTCTGAAAAAACGAACCGGTAGCAAACAACATGCCAACTCGAACCGCAGTTCTCGTGAATTCCGATGGATAAACTTGCATTCTAAATCCCTTTGGCAATGTGGACTTGGAAAAAAGAAAAAACACCAGAATCTAAACATGACAAATTTGATTCACGATCGAGAAACACAGGCGGAAGGATACCAAAGATTTGATCGAATTGAACAAATTTATTAAAGGCCTCATCATATTTTAGCAGAAAAAATCAAGTTTACTCGGTATTTTGTCTCCGGCGATGTTTATTATCCAAATGCAGAATATAATTATGATGATAAAACGATCGATTTTCGTGACCCAAAAAGTACATGAGATTGAGAAAATTAGGGTAGATTTGAAAATTCAACAAATCAACAATAAAAATAAATATTTTTCGTTCGATTCCAACGTTGCAAACTTCAGCTTCATGAGAAAGATCGAATCTCGATGCTGGGAAGTTTCGAAATAATTGAAAAAATCTCTAACAGCTTTCGAAGGCTGGAGGAAAAAACATCTTAATCAGCCGCGAAATTGGCTATAAATTTAAAGAACCTGAGGATAAATCAAGATGTTTCGAAAGTCCCGTTAAATACTCTGGTGATCCTTGGAATTTGTAAAAGAAATGTAGGGTCTGTTTCCTTCTGGTGTACGCGCGCGGCACTACAACGAAAGGTAACACACGACGAAGGATTTAACGAGGAAACGGAATAGTTACTGGTAGTGAACTTACGACGATTCTAATTTATAGAATGGCAATTCGGTTCGGTAAGAGATGGTCAGTAACCGGCGGGTTTGCAGTTGGGTTTTTCTCTGTCTCTCCCTCTCTCTCTCTCTCTCTCTCTCTCTCTCTTTCGATTCCTCCCTCCTTTTCTCGTTGTCACGACACGCACACACACAGGCACACCCGAGAAGAGACACGTACACATCGCGAGCGCCGCACGTCTGACCGCACAGTGCCCGTACTACTTGCTCCTGTTCTACTGCAGCTACTCAACGTCGTCGTTACTGCTTAGTCGTGCGAATTTTTTCTCAATCTTTTTCGTATACGTCGTAGCGTTTATTTCACTCTCCGAGTTCTCTCTCGCTCTGACCTTTTTTCTTCTTTGTGTATATTGTCCTCAAACTCTGGTATTCTTGGTGAATGGTCAGTGGACTGATAAGAGTGCCGATAAAATTCGTTCCATACCGGCCGTAACTAATTTGACGAGCTTCGCGTTCGGAAACTACTAACTACCCTCCTTCAATTCATTTTCTACCCTTTTTTCTCTTTGTTTTCTTTGCGGTCACCTCTTCTGCTTTCTCTTGAAGCATAACTGGTCAGAGAGATAAAGAAAGATCGAAACTACACTCGAAAGCGAATGCGACAAAGAGAGAGACTGATTCGAGCAGGATCAATAGAAAAGCAGTGACGGATCGCGTACTCTTGTCTCTTTTGATCTTCAATTCTCGGAAGCTCTGCGACTCAAGTGTTTTTAAGTGCAACTGTCATTTTCCGGGAGAAAAAAAAAAATTTGTGACCATTCGGCCGTATTTGATTTAACTTGGAAAATCAAACGTTGAATAAAAGTCAAAAAATTTAACGCCCTGTGCCACTTCGCGATGATTATAGTGCAAAATTCTCTTCTTTTTTTCACATTTCCCTTACGTATACTCGTGACAAAGTGACGCCGAACCAGTTCTCCCCCAATTTTTTCAAACCTCCCATAACCGCAGCCGGATTTTTAGCGTCCTTAACACCCAGAATTGTCGGATCGTTCATTCCCGAGACTCGCTCGTTACGACAGGATTGAGAGGTCTACCGTTAGTTCCTCGGGAAGGTGAGATCCGTTGGAAGGAGCTTGGAAGGAAAAATCGGGAAGGGGTGCTTCGGGAGATGAGGTTCTCGTCAAGATTTGATCGTTTTCGAGGAGCTTTCTCCCTTTCGCATCACTCGGGGTTACGTGGCGAACCGTACGGAACAAGGGTAACAAAAAAAATCGCGCCAAGGAGGAGAATCTTGATGTCCTGGAACGAGGTAAGAGCGGGGGGCAAGGGGAGCCAGACAGGGGGTGGAAAAAATTATTAGATGGCAAAATGGTGAATGTCGACGAGGAAGCCAATGTCAGACGCCACGAAAGAGATTTTCAAAGCGCGCGATGAGAGATACAGAGAAAGCAGCTCGTAAAATGATGTCAGAGAAGGTTACTGGGGAAACGAGTAAGAAAACGTTGTGTGGTGCGCGCTCGGTGAACTAGCGAGGCAGAGAAAAATCGAACAAGTAACGTCAAGTACCGGAGGGAACGAAGAAGCGAAAAAGAGAGACGGAAAATCGTGGAAGATGTACGCGAGAATAATGATAAGGTCTTCTCTACACCGGAGAAAGAATAGCTGATGTGTGTATATAGAAATGTATATACTCGAGGAAAGTATCACAAGTCTGACGCTTTTACATGCAATGTTAAGGTCTCTGAAGGTAGACGAGGAATGCGCTGTCTTAAAACTGAGAGAAGAAAAATATCAGTGTTAAGAATAAAGAGAAATGACATTTCGAGTAATGTGAATATAAATATATAAAAATGGAAATATATCGTTGTACATTACGACGAAGTGAGAGATGAAAAAATGGAAAGAAAAAAAACGATTTTTTTTTTTTTTTCTTAATAAATAAATATCGGCGCAATTTATGCGGTTGCAGCGACGGACGATGTCGCACTGAGAGGTGATCGAGGCTCCTACGGTGCACCCTCTTTCCTCCCTCCTTCATCCCTCCACCCTCAGCCGACGCCTACTCGCATCTGCGCAAACTCTGATTTTCCTCTTTTTCTTCCTGCTTCTCTCTCGCTCCCTCTCTCTCTCTCTCTCTCTCTCGCGTTTACTCATCCATTCGGAATTACCAGGCCGATGCTCCGGCATGACCGTCTCTTCCTGAAAACCCGGAGCTTTCCCACTGGGAAAACTCGAAAAAGGAGGATTTTCATGAACTGGAATTCCTGGCATTTTTCCTAAGCTTACATTTGATGTTCTCCTTTAATTCCACATTTTCATCCTTCTCGAATGCCACGCATGTTTATTCCAAATTTCCTACTTATGTGTGGTGTCCAGATTTTTAGTTTTTCTGCGAATTGCAATGAGCGAGTTGCCTGTTTTTTTTATTAAAAATTGATGCAACATTTGAATTCGTGAGGCTGCGTAGACAAAGTTATGAGACCATTGGTTTTGCTCAAATCTTTTGACTGCCTTTAATTTTATTTATTCGATTCAACCCGCCCACACGAACTGCAATGTGTTTTTGTACTCACTTTTATTATTCCAATTCCAAAAGTGCTCGCATCGTCGGCCGTCACTCATGACCAAGACGAGAGGATTAGTTTGTCCAAAAGAAACTTCTCATGCTGTTTTGTTTTCATTTTTATTTTTTGTACGTTGAGGAATATGTCGAGATCTGGAAGAGTGAGCATGCTCTGCTGATCTCGGGTTGTGTTTTCATTCCGCAGCAAGCTCCCGTCCGTTCTGGCCGCAGCTTTTGTCCCCCGAACGCCCGGACCAGAGAGACACGGATATGCCGTTTTTTTCGATCTTCCATCCTCTTTTTTGTTCCTTCTTTATATACATATATGTAACAGACCTATACGCAGACGTTGTTACGTCACTCTCATGTATAGAGTCCTCGTGTGGCTCTCTAAAAGGATGACGAGTGACAAAAACGTGGCTAGTCCGTAGACGCGAGTCTAGTTTTTCGAGCGGCAAGTCGCATCCTCGTATTTTCGACCCGATCGCCATGCAGTGTGCCAGAAAAAATACGCCGATGCGGTTCGAGCGCTCCAAGGGTTAATACATGGCGTCACACACCATGTCATATCCGATGAATCTGAAAAAAGAAACCAGCAAAATGAGGAAATAATTATTGAAAAGCCAAAAGACTTTGTTGCTTCGTGCGATTTAATTATCCGCTGAAAATACGTCAAAGAATTATGAGGTCGAAAAAGGGACGTGAAGAGAAAGAAGATGGGAAGAAATTGGTGAGAACGCGGGTGTAAATACTGAGAAACTCATCCTCCGAGATAAAACGGGATATTCTCGGTCGTGATCCATTTGTCTGTGGTTCACTCGCCTCGCGAACGATCCCTCGTCTGCCGGAGTCATGGCTAAAGGGTCCGGCGCGTGCAATATCCAGTCGCTTTTTTACCCGTTTTTTTTTATTTTTTCTGCCGCTCCTTTCTGCTTCCCGGTTTATATCGGGTTCGGGACACGCTAAAAGGATAACGTGTTACAAGAAACAAAGTTCGAAAGAAACTGAGCTTGAACGAGAAACTGGAGACGTCTCGTGGATACGCACATACACAAGTCTTTCTATATCCCTTTATTGGTGTATACATATAGACACATGTATATTTACACATCTTGAGTCAAAGCCAATAAACAAGCTGCGCCGAAGATGTATCGTCGCGATGAAAAGTCATGCTTTGCCTTTTATCTGTTCAACCGTAAATCGTCACGTTATCTCTTGAAATAATAAATGTGAGATTTAATCAATGGCATCAGTTGCTCACAATGAAGGAAAATTAATTATTAATGTAGTCCACCTGAGGATTATGACGTAAAATAGTCATTGGGGGTGATGAACCCCACTGACTTTAGAGGGCGATGAATAATTGAAAAATTGTAAAAAAAAAAAAAGAAAAGAAATAGAAATACTAAATTTTTTTTTTTTTTCAACCCTTGACCACCGACCGTAATAATTATATTTATTCTTGCAATGTTTTATTTAAAAAAATGTCAGAAAAAATTCAGAGAAAATCACTTTTTTCACAAAAAATGAAGCAGAAATTGTAATTTTTGATAGAAAGAAAAAATCGTTTCCTAAGCCCGAAATAGTTAACTCAGCGACCGTTCCAAAAAAGTATATACCGCAGATTTTGACACTGTCAAAACTTCAAAAGGGTCCACACATATGACCCATTTTCTCAAAATTTCCATGACGTATCGTCGGTCGAACAACGGCTGGGGTAAAATTATCCCCAGAAAGAAAAAATAGAACATTGCGAAATTTTATTATCGGATGTTGACGGTTTTAATGAAGTAGTGAGCAATCGGATTCGATTGATCGTTATTGATTCTTATCATAAAAGTACCAGCGTATAATCGCGTCCATTGAACGAACGCGTTCAGTAGGAACTTTAATGATTCAGCGAATGGTGTTTGCAATCGGAAAACGAGCTTTCATGTTTTATGTCTGATGGTGCATCGCTCGTATGCCCAGGCGTTTTATTATTCACTTTTGTTCATTAGGCTCTTCCGAGATTTTGCCAGGAGAATAGCGGGAGTGGTCGTATATCGGTGCACGCTCGATACGATACGTTAATGATGCTATATAACTTGGCAGATAAAAGCATACAGAACGACGCAGCTTGAGGTATAAATGAGTACATTTATTGTCTGTTTGCTTCATCGAGACTATTATCGTGCCATCTTTTCTCTCTCATTTCGTCCTTCCGCTATATTTTCATCCCTTCTGTGTCGCTCCTTGAAAGAACACTTTGAAAGCAGATATTTCATATGCGTATGCACAACATTCATGTCGCGTTTTCTCGTTTCTCCATTGAGACTTTATGGGACAGAAAACGACAACAAACAAAACAAATAAACAAAATAAATAAAAGTAAAAGTTTACGATATAAACTCCCAGCCGAGGGAACAACGTCCTCGGCAACGTTTCGAGCGGCCGGAAAAGGAAAAACCCTCGGCATCTTTTTATTTCCTTCTCATGTGAAACTGGCGAAAATATTATTGTCAGCTATTTTTCTTCTGCTCCAGGAAACATCTCTGATTTTCAATTCGCGTCCTTAAATCGCCATTTTTTCGTCTCTGTCCTCCGGGATAAATGGAATTTCGAATTGAAAATAAATTTAATCGGTTTTCTAGATATTTTTACTTTTTTTCCTACAAATTATCGCTTTTTTTGTCTTGTTTCCATTTTCGCATTGATAAATATTGGAGTATTGCGGATTCCGGTGTTTTTGGGAATCAGTTAAAAGAACGAATGAACATAATTCCGTTCCGAACGAGTGCGCATGCAATTTGCAGCGGCAAACCAATGTCCAAGAGACATCAATTCGAAAATGTTATCTCTTTATTTTATTTAAATTCAATTGGAACGATTTTACTGCACACGGAGAATAAAACTGGAATGTACAGTCTGGGAGAATAAAAGCTTTTGGCGTATGCGGAAAAATCAGATGGTTCGTTAGTGTCGAGCATCGAGCTAATAAAACATGCTCTGTCCGAAACTAACAACGCCGTTACGCTGCATACCGAATGCAATTGTTTTGATAAATCGGAACTGACTCGAGGCTTTTTTGTTTTTTATTGAAACGCCTACACGTGGATTGCTCGTGCAGCTCCCCATCGGTGTAATGAATATAGCGCAATCGTGCTTTTGTAAAAAAAAAAAACTGAAATTCAAGGCACATTCCGTGTGTGCAAACCCAAGCAGCATCAGCAAGTGATGTAGCAAACAATATTTGTCAACACCATTAAACGAGAGAAAAAAAAACCCGATTTCCATTCGTAACATATGCATAGGCGGATTTATAATTTAACTCTGCTCGGAATGAATGCCACTAATGAAACTAATTTTTCAGGTAATTGCTTTCTTCCAACAAGGCGTAGGGGTGCAAAATGGTTTATCGATTAATTTCACTTTTTTTTATTATTTTCTCTCGTTTCTCTGGACTCCGTTACACATACGAGTTATCGGACGGAATGGAGAGAGAGAGAGAGAGCGTAACAGAAAAGGCAATAGAGCATGTGAAAATGAGGAGAAAAAGAGAAATTGCGAAAGGGCGAGAAAGAGGGCGCTCACTTTCCTCTCTCTCTCTCTCTCTCTCTCTCTCTCTTTCTCTTTTGGGGAACAAGCGTGGGATAGAGACGAAAGCCGGGAGGGAATAACATAAAAATGTTGGCGATTCTCCAAAGAGCTTGCCAACTCTCGAACGACTACTAAATCAAAATACCCCCAGCTCGAGCCCTGTTTCTATGTGTGCATGGCTCTTCTTTTCTCTCTCTCTCTCTTTCTCTCCCTTCCTCACTCTCTCTCGAGGTGACTCTTGTACACTAACACCGACAGCTAAATTTTATTCCAAATCCTTTTATCGGAAAACCTATTTCCGTGGAAAAATGTAAATCATGGTTACTAGAGGACCGCACACTGTGTGCCTCAACGCTGCACACGATAGCCAGAAACGGAGCTTTCCTTCTCGTCCTGTCGCTTTCGAATCCACGTGATATTCCACCCAAACCTCCAAACGCTTTTTTCCCTCCATTTGTATCATATTTATACATGTCGTGACACAAAGAATTGTCGGAACACGCGCCTTCCGAGCGTACGCAGTTTATCATTCATCAATTATTACTTTTTTTTTATTCACTTGATCCTGCGTTGATTAATTACTCGGCATGATTTATAATTAAAATATAGAGCAAGTTGGACTGAATAGGAACAATCATGATCGTCGGATTTTCGTGATTCACTAAATTACGCGACCTTTCACGACGATTCAATTTCGCAATTTTTCTCAATCGTTCATAACGGAATTACTAATTTATGTTGATGAAAATTGGGACGAAAAAATTAGCTTCCTACCGGAAAGAACCATCTGAATATTTTTATTCTGAAAAGGGCCCATTGCAGCTGGCCCTTCCCCCAAAATTTCAATTCTGATTTTTTCAGTTTTCAGTGTTTTTTACAAACGAAATTGTCTGCGAGCCCCAGTTCATTCAAAACTCAAAATCGTCTGAGGTGCTATATATTTATTATATAATCACTCAAATTTCGAACAAATTTTACGACCGATTGTTTTTGAAAAACTTAATGAAGCTTTTTCGATATTACATAAAAGCGCATGCAAATTTTTGAGAAGCTTGGCCATTTAGAAATCGGAAAATTTAATGTTGAAAATTGTAACTTTTAACACGCGCTTTTATAAGAAAGTATACAGAAAATTGTCATTTTTATAACGAAATATCTCGAGTTTTATACAGGGAAAGCTCTTACAATTGCGTGAGCTATTAAAAATCATTATTCCCTCTATGTGGTGAGAATTCGAAGGAATTCTATCGATAGTAAATGGTGCATACAACGTCCTTGAGACGCGGAAGTGCGATGGGTCAAATGACTAGAAATATGTACGAAACTTAGGGTCGGTGGAGTTTTCTCCGTTCCATTTATAAAGCGAGAGATTATTATTATTATTATTATTATTATTATGTATGGGGTGGACCGACGGCATCACTTATCGAGACTTTTGCTAACGATTGACTACGCGGTGTCTGTTGCTGCAGATTGTCTCAGAGACGCGGACGGAATGTAGGCGAGTGAATCCCCGGATCTCTTCTCGTACTGCATACTTTTCCTCTTTTCCTTTGCTCCGCCCTCTATACCTTCGATTAATTAACTTCCGTTTGTATATTCCCTCTGTCTCTCTGGGTCTTTGCCACTATCTTTACGCAAACTCTACGTATATAGAGAGACGGAGTCTTCTCGCCTGCTCTATCCGTTTCTCCGGAGGCAAAGTTTCGGTAAGTCCTTCGTTAGGACAAAACTCGTTGAATTGTGAGACCCGCGCGCGAATACGTCGAGAGAAAGAGAAGGAAAATGATCGCGTTCGTTGGCGGAGACTCGCGGATGGGAAACTCATCGCGAAAGCACTTTGGAGTTTACGCGAAAAAAAATTATACTGAATTTTCATCAGGCAGTTTCTTGAAACTTTCGACTCATTTGATTCATAACCGTCTTTCTATATTTATCCTTAATTAATGCATCTTATTACCTCGGTCACTCGGATCTTTCAAATCTGAGTCTGCATGAGAACAAAACACGTTCGCCCATACCCGACGAAAAAATCAGTCTTCGTCTTTCTTTACGGAGTTTCCTCTAAATACCCGTCGACTATAACGTGGAACCAAATGATTTTTCATATCGTACGTGGTTGCCACATTTTGTACACATTCGAGTCGCGCCAGCAGATAGATTTAATGCGCATTCGCGTTGGCCTGTGTGGCCTGTGTCAGGACGGTGTGTTCTGCTATGGAAAATTCCACTGGTTTTGTTAGACCAACTGCACGTACGTTTTCACCCTATCTCCCTCTTTCGCTTACAACTTATTGTACGGGGGGAGGAGAAAAGGGATGAAGAAGACGCTGGAGCGTCGAGCACGTTCGTCGAAATGTAAATTCTTGTGGTAAAGTTCTTGGCTCTTTCTCGGTACAGCGCAGCAAAATTCGCGAGCATGGAATGAAAGCTTTCCTCAGTTTCTCTCTATATATACATAAGTATGCATTCGTAGTATAGAGACGAAGCACTCAGATACTGTACAGAGGAGCAAAAGATAGAGAAAGAAAGGGAAAGAGAGAGAGAGAGACGGTAAGGAGGAATGAGTATTGAGCAGTGATGAATTTTTAATAAATAATTCATTAGGATGAGATGGCGAGTGGCTCAGAGATGGAAAATGAGAAAATTAACCGTAGAATCTCTCCCTCTCTCTCCCTTTTTCTCTTCTTGGTGAGATTGTCGAGAAAAGACTCATTAATCGCAGAATATTACGCGGTGAATCGACAGTCACACAGTTGAATCGCACCGTAGAATAAAAGCATAAAACAACCGTGACGAGTAAAAGCGCGGTTACTATTATTTATTCCAATGATTTTATGCCATATGAGGAATAATTTCTAGTTCCATCTTTGTGCATTATATCCTGTGATTATTTTGATAACAATGTTTTTGTTTCTGATTGCACAGCCACTGAAAATGAAATTTTGTTAAAAGTAGTCGGTATTTTGTTGAACGCGGTAAACTAAATATTTTTCAAATAATTTCAAAATTCTCGTTCGTTTGGCAGTACATTTGGTTTTCGACGAAATTGTCATCGATTTTGCTTCTGGAGAAATTTTCTTCAATATTTCTCACTGCAATTACACGATTTTTCGGATTTTTAAAAACAAATGTTTAGTCGAACGTATCGAACAAAATATCCATATTTTCGAACAAAATTTTGTTTTCAGTGTTTACTCACATTTTGTCACGAAGGCATTGCAACGGCAGCGTAACTTATATATCACAACTCATTTCGTCGAAAATGGAGAGCTCGAGAGTTCGAGATGGGCGCATAGAAGGTGAAAACTTGGAAGATGAAAAACACACTTTATTCTTTTGGACCATAAGATGCCAAAATAGAAAAAGAGATGTATGAAAAGAGGAAGAGAAAGATGGCTTTTCCATTTGGTTGCACAATGTCTAACCCTTTTTTGGGCGTTGATGCACACCATGTACACAGATGCGATGAGATAAAGTGAAACAAGAGTCCTGGCACACTCTGGCAGATCAACAAGACGAGAGGCTACGGGTTTGGTGTGAGGATCCACGTCACGAGGGTAGTCCTGAAATGAATTGAAAAAGTTAGCAGCTCCGTTGGCAAATCATTTTTGCCTGTAATAAATAAGGAGCCTGAGAAAAAAAGAGAAATTGGCAAAACAGGGCAATACGTGCTTGTACAAAAATTTGCTATCGATTTATCAGCGCATAAGCAAAATAAACTTGAAGCAATAGAGAAAAATATCGGAGAAACGAAAAATACAGGGGGATGAAAACATAAAACAAATTTTCCGATGAAACTCTGATCAATTCACTTATCGACTTTCCTCCTCGTCGATATACTCATGTCATAAAGGACTTGTGGTTATGTCAAAGTTCAGCATATTATTTCTCGATATTGCATTATGGCACCAGCTGCGTCTTTACTGTCAAAAGACTGTGCCGGCATAAAATATTCAGGCGTACGTTATTCATCGACTTAATGGTCTCGAACATCATTTCATTGTAATTTTTATTCAAATCTTATGGAATTATACGCGTTATTCATTATTGATAAGAATCATTATGATAAGAATTTAATTAAATTTCGTGATAATATTCTTTAGTATGAAATATGATGACCCAAATTTTTTTTCAATCTTTCGTCTACGCATGTTGTCGAATTTTTCGAGTTCACAACGCAAAAGATATAACTGTATATTAAATCGGTATCCTATATGCTGATGCATAAAAACTGTAGTATTCGATTACTCGAAAACTATGTAGAATAAAAATGTTAAAAAATGCGTATATTCATATTTAATACTAAAAAGTATGTTTACCAAATTTCATCAAATTCTAATAATTTAGAATTTTCCTATGCGACATAGGCAATTCTAATAATTTAGAATCTCCTATGTCTCTCCAGGCATTTCAACTATTAGATTGAATAATTCCTTTTAATATTTGTTCGTAGAAGAGAAGGTTGACGACTCGTTATAACGAGATAATGGCGGTATCGAAATATGTAGTGGCATGGGAAGCGACGCAATCGATTAAGGAAGGCAAGAGAGAAGTGCCAGAATTAATTGCTCCTCGACAACGAAGGAAGATGATCACTCACTTTACTCTCTTAAAACGTGTGTAAAAAGTAACCGACGAGGGGAACGTGATTACATAAAGGTTTGGCTGTGCTGATAGATGAGGCGGTACTTTGGACGGAAAGAGGAAAAAGAAATTGCGGAAACGAGGCAAGGTGTGTTATATACAGGTTTGCGACGACGATGTATGTATGAGGATAGCGAGACAGAGCGAGGAGGTGTGGCGAGAGGCAAGAGAGAAAGAGACCAACAGACTCTGCGAAGCTCATAAGGGCTAGAGACCTGCCAGACCCCTTGGCGTCTATTCGTGTGTGTGTGTGTGTGTATGCGTTATAGAATGGTAGCTGAAGCTTTCCTTACTCTCGCGGCACACGCTGTGAGGAGCAAGCTGTGTGAAGAGCGAGAGAGAGAGAGACAGAGAGAGAGAGAGAGTGAGAAAGGACTAGAGAAGAAGCGAATGAAGAAGAATAAGATTGATGCACCTGAGTAAATTGCCAGAGAAGGAGGCAACACGTGCGAGCATCGTACGCGCAACTCGGCTCGAGAAATTGCATAAATCTATCAAGTTTTTTGTGACAAACAAACAAAACAAATAATGGGGTCACAGCAGTTGCGATGAAAAGGGAAGAAAGGTGGAAAATGAGCTTTTCCAACAACTCGATTTACTTTAATATTCTTTTCTGTCCATCTAGCTGCCGTGGAGTTTGCTTCAAACTCACACATGGTTAGCGCTCTATTTTTATTGAAAACTATGAAAACACCTTGACAGTCAGAAATAATATAATTTTCACATGCTCTTGCTCCGTTTTGCTGCGGAGCTGGGTCTCCCACGACTTCATGATTCATTCCGTCCATGAGTTCCCAAGCTCCATACTGCGAATCTTTCTGTAAATAAAGAAAAGCACATTATCTCGCAGTGTGTACGTGTAAGCGAAGTCTGAACAAATCTAGGGAAGGGCGAGAAGAGGCATGAGTGAGAGGAGAGAAAAATCTGCGAGTCGAGAGGGTAAGGATGTCGAGCGAAGTGAGCAAGAGAGAGAAAGAGAAAATGTGCATTTTCAAAGAAAAATAAGATCGTTTCGTCGCTCGCGTTATCGCGATAGTCCTGTGAACCGCGCGCGCGGTTCTCCACCTTGGCACGTCTCCGTTACTCGAGCTCAGCCTCGCTGGCACTCTCAAGAAGGGCTGAAAAAAAGGAGAAGCTACGTGAACGAGAAACGAGAAAAAAAACCCGGAAAGGGAAAAGGGAAAAGAGGCGGACGGAGAGAAAAGAAAAAGCGTGAGAGAGAAAGGAGCAACAAAAAAGTCGCAGGAGATAACTGCTGTATTAAGATTCTTAATCTAAATGAACGTCCTCGTTTCGGTTCTCTCACTCGAGTCTTCTTTCTTTTCTCACTCACTCCCTAGAACTGCCAACGGCAGGGCCATGCAATGTACGCGGTTTATCCGGCTCTTGGGTTCTTTTTAAACGGCTTCAAGACATTCTCGCAAAGTGAGTTTCTTCCCTGAAAAAGAATACTCTTCCTTGGTACACTCACCAACACTCACTTATAACACACGCACACGTACACACTCGAAAAAGTTTGGTAAGGGGATAAAAATGCAGAGAAAATAAGAATAGAAAAAACGTATATTCCGGCTGATCTCGAAAAGACAATCTTGTTCTTACCTATAGCTGCTGATGCGAAAAAAAGTTGAGCTAAAAACGGTAGAAATGTATAGCTCTCGCTATTCGTCCAACAATCATATCACCTCAATTTTCTTTCTTCCTTATTTTAATTCCCCCGCTGTTATTTTCTGCCTTGCTTTATTCCGTTCTTTGTTACACCTTAAAAAAAGGTCAATTCTACTCTGTGTCAACGATATTACACGTTGCTAATTGCTCATTACGGAATCCAATGGGAAAGTCTGTCCTAGAAAAGCAAACGAATTATCCTCGGAGAGACACAAGTCCAGTGAGCTGTTTCATTTCGTCCGAAAAACTAGGTTTTCCGAAGCAGATCAAAAATTCAAACAAAACTAGAAAGTAAAGACAAAGAACAAACTTATACACAATATTTTACAAAATTTGCAGAATTTAATGCGGTTGGATGATTTTTCAAAAATCTCACATTTTCGTAAAATTCGAAAGATCATCAAATTTAAACCGTTTTACCAATCATTCCGAAATTCAATACCGACCTTTTCCTATGATAAAACTCTATTGATAAACAAATAAAATAACAAATAAATAACAATCAGCCTAAAAATTTGCGAAAATTAGTGCGTCGACACGCTTTTTTTGAAAATTTCGTAATGTTGTACAATTCGCATTTTTCTGGCAATTCCAACAGAAGTCTCAGCAAATGCATAGCTTGTATATGGATCAACATTCATGCAGAACGAAAGCCCTGTAGCTGAAACCGTTCACGAGTTATGAACGTTTGAATTTTATCGTGCCATAACATGCACGCACCCACATATACACACACATATCCGGACATTTTTTCTAGATATGATTTTTCTATGCTTTGGGAAATTTTGAACAGATTGACATTGAAATATGGAATAAAAATGTACCATAACATGTATGAGGAAGCAAAAGGACGTAGAAACAAATTTCTCGAAGGTGGACGTTTGCGGAATTCAGGGCCAATTAGAAAAGTAATGAAAAAGTTATTAACCGGCTAATCAGCATCGTCTTCGATTGAATTTTTAGAAAATACTCCAACGAGCATTAATTTTCGGCGATGTCAATATTGATTCTCAAACAATGAATAATCGAGAAAAAAAACTGAACTGAATTTTTTCGTTACTATTGTATCGAACAATGGATTGCCTTTTTTCATAACAAGTCGTCTCAACGATTCGTTCCAGCACAATGTGTACCCACTCGACAAGACTCTAACACAATTGAGTGTGGATTTCGGATTAATCATTTGTCACTGTCCCATGAATACGAAAGGCGAACAATAAAGGATTGATATATTTATGGATATTCGATTGAACAGTATAGCAGGTACGTATTCAGACGGAAATTATATACATGCACGTATACAATTACTATGAATCAGCTGGTCACTTGCAGCGAATAGTAATCGCTTTGTTCGCACTGTCATGCAACAATTCTCAACCACCAATTTATCCAGACATTTCAATCTATATATCTCCACTTTAAAATACATATATATGGTCCTATATTTATATGTGAATAACTTCTGATGTCCGGCGCTTTTCATACCACGCTTTTCATCCCCTTTGGACAGTTGAACTATTGCCTGGAACAATTGTCATACAGAGAACGAGAGAGCATTTCGCAATTCATTGGTAAAGCGTTCCCTCACACTGTGCCAGCCCCTACGAGAGTTGTTCGCGTACTCCCACCTCCGCAGTCACGGTAAACACGTATGGGGACGACAATTTAAATCTCGACTGCCGTAATTTTCATTTTTATTTCCTACCCCAGTGTTCAGGCATAATGTGACACTTTCTCACAGTCGTTTCTCCATGAAGCCCCTACAAAACACCTTTTTTTTTTTAATTTATTTTTCTATTATTTTTGGTGCACGGGAAAAAAATGGCAAATTAAATTTTGGTTTTTTTCAAGATTACTTCATTTTATATCGCGCTAATACCATATATATGAAGGAAAAGGGGTTTCTCGTTGATAAAGATAGGGAGGGGAGGGGGGAATGTAAATTTTCTTCCGATTCGCTGGAAATTTCTTTGCATTTAAATTTGAAAATTGGATGGCCTTATAAAAAGTGTAGATCGTTGAATTGGAAACTGTGTGTGGACAGTGCATAGCGAATAGGGTATTTTTCGATGGACGTCAACGCAATTTCGTTTCAGAATCAAACTACTATTGTGTCGGCTCTTTGTACGATACCGATTGGTCTATGCATCGAAACGAGACACCAGTGAGCAAATAGAACCTGCGTGACGAAATTAATTACTTTTTCCACAAAATGAAATAGTTAACGGGTTCGCACGTTCGCGAGCCGTGTACCGGCAAAATAGGAATTCAGTGGTATGCTTCACGGACGAACGACGCCACTCCGCATATACGTCAAGCATAAGCTCTAATTTTCACATCATCTATCACGAATTCAACCCCCTATCGATTTCGCGGTTCATTCATTAAGCAACAAAAAATGAAATCCACCAGTAAATCGGCGAGTCATAAATTTTGTATAAATCGTGCAATAAACTTTAATGACATTGCGCATTATTTATTGCGCGAATTTTCGTTATATTTTCGATACCACGTTTGATAATGATTTTTGATGAAAATTAACATTCACTTGAAGAATCAACTTGAAAAATCGTCGAAATAGGAAAATACGACTGTGTATTTTTTGGGATTTTATTCAAATTGACTTTTTTGCGCGGAAATGGCGAATGCAACGTCATAAAATCAATATGCAACGTTGTAAAAAGTCTCATGAATGAATATAAATTATATTATCAATAAATAACGCGAGTATTTGCGCATGTTGGCTATTTTTAATTACACCTATTTATCAACGTGAAATTTCGTGCTTTTCTCGTATTCCACGATTATTAAATTTCACCGTTGGTCACTGTTATGGTATCTGTGGCTGGCTGTTTCGCCAAAATGGATTTTCATCCACCAAATGCCCGATTTTTCCGTATAGATACGATCTCTACGCTGGTCCAACTTATCGGTGGATACTGATGTTATTTTATAGAGGTTGCATGTGTATCGGTAATCGTAGAAAAATACCCTTGGGAATCGCTCGCGGTCCAGAGGATTTTCATTCGGAAGGAACAAGAGACCGTAACATTTTGTACAGCTATCAAGTTATCAAGTGAAATCGTCGGATTCGATCAGCAAATAGAAATTGAACGGAAAATTGAAAAAAAACTAGAATGACTGCCATCTCATTTTTTTAGTCGTTCCAACGAATTTCCCAAATTGTGATAAAAATATTTTTACAACTTTTCTGGAAAGTGGAGACAAAGTGCAAACACATGCACATCGTTTTACAAAATTTATAAAAAACAATACGGTTAGACAGTTTTTAAAAAATCTCAGATTTTCGTGAAACCGTTCGCCCCATATTCCGCAAATTCAAAACCAACCTCCCTATTATGATAGTCTATGTATATAAAGAAAAATGAGCAATAAATGTGAAAATTTGCGGAAATGAGAGCGTCCAGAACTTTTTCTTGAAAATTTTAAAACTCTGTACATTCCATATTTTTCTAGTAATTGCAACAAAATTCTCGGAGAACGAAGAGTTTGTATGTATAAAGATATGTGCAAAACGGGAGCCCTGTACTTAGAACCGTTCTCGAGTTTGAAAATTTAAATTTTACAGTGCCATAACATATACACACGCACACATCCAGATATTTTTTCTGGATATATGATTTTTCGATACTTTCGGCCATGTTGAGCACATTGACATTGAAATCTGGAAAAAAATTTCACCGCCGCATAGCAAAACAAAAAATTTTCATAACGTCAAATCCGACGAAATAAAAATATCTTAATAAATCAAAAATTATTTTTTTCATTAAATAAAAGGTTTTAATTAATTTTTTTCTGTCTTCAATTTGCTCCTGTAAATCAGCCCTTTAAATCGTACTCCGGGAATCATGTATATGAAACGGATCTACGAGTAAAGTTTAAAATTACACAGAAGAGAAAATAATATGCTGCTTTCTGCAATGAAATATAAATCAAGCCATAGTTGCGATTTTGGAGCAACGGAGATAGGAAAAACCGTAATCGTAGATGCTCCCCAATGGGAAAGTAATGACCGACAGTTGTGGTCGTTATCTTTCCGAGCATATATACACTGGGTGTACTTAATTATAAATATCTGTCTGTGCATAATAAAAGCATAATAACGTGAGTTTCCCAGAGGGGAAAATCGCAGTAACATATTTTTCAAATTTTAAGCAATAATTATAACTTTTTCCTGACTCTCTTGGATTCTGATATTGTGACGAACTTATTGAAAAAAAAACTTCACAGGCAAATTTTTTTTAAATTTATTTCCAATCAATCAATAAATTGCCGAATATTCATCTTTTTTCGGAGCACAAAACAAACGATACGAAAGAATACATTCGTGATGGGAGACAAGAATCGTTAGGCAAAGACGAGAGACAGGGAGGAAGAGGAGAAGAGTGGCGAAAGTACGAAACGGATAGGAACTGCTGGCACACCAGGACCGCAACAGCAACTCCACCAGTTTAATTATGAGAAACGAGCCATTGGGGAAAACGCTCTTTAATTGGCAGCCTTGGATACAGGGCCCTATAGTTTCGCGTATATGAACATGTATATACGTTTCTCTATCTCGATCCTTTTGCCAAACAAGCCTGATGGTGGAAACTGCGAAAATAGACAGTACAACCCGCCTTGTTCCCTTTCTCTTTTCTACCGCACCCCCAATTTTACCCCAAACCTCTTTTACTCTCCCTCTCTATCGCTCTCTCTCTCTCTTAATTTCGCGCTTTCTGTCATTCTCCATTTAATATATTTCTCACCAAATTACTATTGATTCTGGACGTTGGTACAAACGCGTAAATCCTCGAAATCGCGTATACAAGTATCTTTCATTGTACAATAGATACATCCTCCGAGCTTAATTAATGTGACACTTAATAAGCTGACTTTTACCTCGCGGAACGAGGAGCAATCGAGAGTCGTTTCAGTTTCGTGCTCAGCAATAGACGCTTCAAAAAACGAATGCGATTGCGATTATAAATGAAAAAACTTTATCGCATCGCGTCGGTTATTCAAAGTCTGATATTTATTCCGATTCCCATATCCTGCTTTTCAACGTCCACATTTATCGAGTCTTATTTTATCATTTTTTTTCCAATTGAAAAATAAATTATGCTAACCAAATGCGAGCGGATCACGTAGTGAGAGCAAAATCGATACACACGTGCAAAAATAATTGATGTAATTCTAAAAAAATTGAAACATACGATCACGTTTGAGTTGGAATTTCATCGCAGGTTGGCTACGCATGATAATATGATATAAATTTAGTAAAATTTGGTCGTAATATATATCTTACATAATATATATAATAAAAAATAAAATAATGATACAAATTATTGTCAATTTATCGTCCGTATAGTTGTCGAATAATTTGTCCACATAATGCAAAAAATATACCTATATATATATAGATATCTGAATCCTATGCTCAGGCATGTTAACTCTAGTTTACTCAAAAAGAAGGTAAAAGTTTTTTTTTTAAATTCGTATACTCATATTTAATATACTAAAGAGTATGCTCATCAAATTCTAATAATTTCGAATTTTCCTATGCTTTTAATATGCCAACATTGTTTTGTGTAGCGACCCTCCTTGAATATTCTTGTCGGAGATATATTCGGGAATTTTTATTGATGCATTCCGTAATATTATCAACTGATGCAATTCGAAAAAAAAAAGTATATAATTGAGAAAAAAACGGTTGAGCTCAATACCTTCGTGTGAGGTTTAAAAAGTGAAAAAAAAAATGGAAAAGCGATCGATGCGGCAAAGGTGCTCTCTGTCGAGTTATTATTATGTTTTCTATTATCAATAAAACGATGATACGGTGGGATATATATATATATATTCATATATTGATAGAATCGAAGTATTTCAACGATGTAAAAGTATTACGATGCCAAAGGCAACTCGCGAGAGCTTCGCACCGTGTGTTCGCTGGCAATAAAAAAAAATTCGCATTCAATGTGGGAAAATGGTATGGTGGAGAAGGCCTGATGTTGCCTAGAGCGCTAGCGAACCACGCTATTCTGGTGCACACACATAACAGTCGTACAGGATCATTCATAATCCATTCTACAAGCACCAACTTTTTCAAATATTTATTTGCCAGGTCGAACATCCAAAAATGGCATTCTTTTGATTTTTGGGGGTCTGGGACCAAATTTCCAATTACCCATTTCGAAATTTGGATTTTCGGGATTATTGGTATAAAATTTTTTTTTAAATGTTACATTCAATTAGAAGGATTACAAGAAAATGAATGAACGGAAATGACTTCGGATTCATCGTTTCGTTTGAAAATATTTCAACATTTTTGTTATTTTTTCCTTTCATTTGGTTTCTAACGGAATTATCAGCAAAGTTTACGATTGGAACCACGAAAATTTGCTTCCCAAGAGATTTTCCAGAATATTTCTTGCCGCTATACGACACAATTTTTGGAATTATTCAAAAAAATATCGAACAAAATATCGATCTTTCCCAAAAATGTTTTCTCGGCTGGAGCGAAGAAAAAACATTTGATTTTGAACCGCCTGATACATGCAACTATACTCACAAAATACTTTTCCTCAGATATCCTAATGACGTAGGGCTTAGCCACGTGCGCGAGGGATAACCATAATGGTTTTATATGTTTCACTTATGCTCGGCGGTAGATTCGTAGCTATTTCTTGGGCTAAAGCGTTCACGCATTTCTCATTCTTTTTCGTAGCCGCCTTGTGCTCGATTGAAGAACATTGTGGATACTTTATCGCAAGGTTAGGTGGATTTGTGTTACTTGAACGGTGGGAGGTTCCGACGTGTTTGGAAAATTAGGGAAAGAAAAATTGACAGAAATGGCCTCTCCGCCAAAGGTATTAATTAATATAGCAGGAGGAGAGAGAAAAGAAAAAGGAAAAATCGAGATTGAAGGAGGGTAAAATAGAGGGCGAGGGTTGTTCGTTATACGTGTTCCATTGCCTAAAACCTCCGACTACCCTACAGGCCCGAGTCCGGATGAGTTATGGCCGATAATTATTTGAAGCCTGAGAGCGAAGTAGTAGTCGGTAGTTTGGTGTGAGGGTGAATCGTAGCTCGCGAACAATATGAAGTCCATGTCTGTGTGTATGTGGCTGGAGTAGAGAAGAGGAAGAAAGAGACAGAAAGAGGGATTGCCAGTTTAGGAATCTCGTGAGAGGGTAACGAGAAAGTAGAACAAGCAGAGAACCAGCAACGAGAGCAGATCGAGAGCCTTCTCCAGTGTGTAAGCCCCGCGTAAATGATAACGGAGAACATCGTCTGCGGTGCCATACGATAAGACTCTTAATTGCCCCCTTGTTGCTTCCAGCCCCTTCTCACTCACTCTCCCTCACTCTTTCCTTCTGCAACACACGCCACCCTTTCCCACTATACACTCCTGTCTTTTATCATCGTGCTACCTTTTCATCGTCTGTTCTGTAAAGCCTCTCGCCTCATCTTTTTTCTTTCCTCTGACATACATTGCCTTTGAATCGTTCATAGAAATCGTTCGAACGGCAAACAAAAGACATTGATCATTTACACGATTCGCTCGACCCTGAATATTTATGAGGAAAACAAAAAAAAAAGCAGCAAAATTCGAATTTTTTATTCCTGACGGGAACGATTCAAAATAAAAGCCACCGGATGGGCTAAAGTTTAATTCTTTGTGTATGCTGCTTCGTCTTACGTCAAAGTGAGATGAAAATAAAGTTTCAGGCATGGAATAAGAAATATATATATATATATATGGGCGTATTTACAGGAAATTGCAGATGTACCTGAATCATAGTTGGGCCCTGGGGCATTTACGCTCACGCGCGCTCTCACCCCTGCTCCCCGTTACAAACTTTCGTGGTCTTCGGAAATGTAAAGGATTATGCACCGCTTCCGTTCTCTGGGATGACGGTCCGTAGTGAGTTCTCGCTTATATGTATATCATTCCAAATACGTGAGAGTTCCCGTACGAGAGAGACCGGATTTCGCATCCGTTGCCAGCAACACCCACCCGTCCTCATAGTGTGTGCTTTGAATTGCAAAATAATCCAGTTCAAAGGCGCAAAGTGTGCTCCCCCAACGAAATGCTGAAAGCTAGAGACACAGAGAAGGAGATGCATGGCTAGCCCAGAAAGAACAAGCTTACCATTAAATAATGTGAAAGAAAAAGTCACCCGATATTAACCGAAACTAGCACGGAGTTGAGAGCTTTGGAAATTTAAAACCAAAACCTTGCGAGATCGATGGAAATTTAATGACAAACTCGAGCTACTTCGTAGAGCACATGAAAAGGGGAAATCCTTTTTTTGATTCAGCGATCTTCATAAATATAATACTGATAACCTCAATTTGTTTGATCCATGAATTATGTAGTCGTCGCTGAAACATTTGAATCGTTCCATTCGCTCAAGGACGTTCTATGGCGACGGCCAATTGAAAATTTTTCTTTTCAGTTTTTCTTACATAAAAAATGGTATGCGAGCCTAAGTTCATCGAAAAAAGATGTTACGAATCGACTACAGAACAAAACATACTCCAAATCCAAGATCGACCGAGGTAATATACATTTTTTTATATAATAACTGAAATTTGGAAAAACTTTACGACCGATTTGGTTGAAAAACTAAATGGAGATTCTTCGATGTGACATAAAAGCGTTGACAAGGTTTAAATAAGCTTTACCCTTCAAAAATCGAAATATTTAATGTTGAAAATTGCAACTTTTAACATATGCTCTCTTATGAGAAAGTAGTGAAAATTGTTTTTTTTCATAACTACCTATCTTGACTTCTACATGGTGGAACCTCGAAAAAATGGGCGAGCTATTATAGATGTGACTATTCTCTTACTGTGGCGCAAAATTACAGGAATCCTATCCATGGAAAAATCGCATTGCACTAGTTGAATGAAGTATCGCTGACCTCAGCAATATTATCGTTGAGTTTTCGAATTTCATTAAGTTCGTAACATTCCGTCGCATGTTTGCAAATTTGCAATCTGAGCAGTACGATCCGAAAGGCAATGAACGTACTTATTGAATAAACCGATGAGTTGACTCAATTAAGAAACGATAAATCCAGTTATTTGCAGGACCTTCACGAGCACCGCAAATGGAGGAAGTAACACGGAAATTTGCGAGTGACTATATGAAACGCTCCATAGATTTAGCTTGCCACACATGATCGCCTAGCATTCGTAGGAGATTTCGTCAGTTTTAGTCTTTCCTCCCTTCGCTTTGTCAGCCCCATACGATGGTCTATTTAATTGCTTTCATTAATCGCTGATAGAGGTAAATAGTTACGCGCGGTTTTGCAGAGCCTCGTACAATCTATATAATAATAACCCAAAACCGAATGATCCTCTCATTCTCCTCATAGCAATTCGCGGCTATGTAGAACGTTATCGTTTATATAGATCGTACATCTAATGTTGGTTGCAAGTTGTATCGATTGTAACGGGATTTCGAGTGGGATATTACGCTGTCTACGACTGTCGATTGAGGATTACTAAACGATAAGCTGATCAGTACCGGTATGATTGGAAATGTCTGGCTAAATCCTGTGCTCACTGGTCCATACGATCCTCTCCAACCTACCTCGAAAGCTTGTCGTTTCTCTCTCTCTCTCTCTCTCTCTCTCTCTCTCTCGCTCGCTCGCTCTTTTCCTCTCGTTCTCTCTTTCCTAATTCCGTCGAGCAACATCATCCGACTTATTTCTCGATGCCTGCAAACGATACAATTTGTAGGACACATCGAGCTGTACGACTAAAAGTTGTTTCGCTATATTATTGGGAAAAAACATCGACGGGAAGCGCATCACGACTATTTTGTCACTTCCTAATTCTTTTCTCGTGTTTTTATGCTCGCGCTTTTCTCGCATTACAGTTCTCCGTCTTTGATGGAAATTTTTTCACAGTCTGGCTTTTGAGTTATCGACATGCCATTTGCTGGGAAATGCGCGAGACGATGGAGAGGAAACGCTTCGACAAATATTTGTGTTTTGACAATTTTTAGTTCGAATCTTCCAAACTGCCAATCAAACTTTTCATCCTATTGTCTATCATGATGTGTTTTTTTGTGTTCGATTCCTGCCGCCGTATCGATCAGCACGCCATTACAAAAATCCACCATGATAATGATATTTTTATTTTTTGCTATTTTACGATTTATTAGAATTGTTGGAATTCTTTTTCGGATATTTTGAATATGTTCATGAGGAGAAAACGTGATTATTGCTGAAGTTGAGAATCACTGCACGTATATGAAGCTTATACGTATGTGGCTCACGTTTTATCCGGTCTCTCTTTGCCCCATGCCACCTTGTCCTTCGTCGGGCGAGAGCCTTATTCCTTCAGTCTACCCGAACGAGCCCACGACAGGAGAAGAGACGCCAGACTGACAGTGTACTGGGGCGAACCGAGTCTAGAGCCAGCAGCGTACACGAGAACAGTCCGTCTTCGAGTTAGCCTGAGAAAAAGTCTCTTTCTATTCCTTTTCCTATCTTTCTCTAGCTCACTCGTTGTCTTTCTTTCGTTAGAGAAGCCACAGTTTCCCTCTCTCTTCGTCTCTTTACAGAGAGACTCGTCTTATCGCGTCCAAGGGCCATCGTTTTCCTCAAGACTTCTTAAACGTTTTATCCCAACGAACGAGACACATACTGTATTTAAAATCGCTTTCCTTTGTGTCTTTATTATCTCTCGATTTATTTTTCAAAATTTTAGAATCGAATTTTGGAAAAATTTCACACAGGATGAAAAAATGCGGTCAATTTATTTTTCAGGAGTTTGGAGCTGTGAACACAATAACAGATTTATTCTTTATGCTGTTTATTCCTGGAGAAACAATCAAATCCTTTTGGCATCATTGAATTTTCTTTACTTCCCTGCGAAATAATTTGAACGATCTATTTAAATATCTTACGGAGTATTCGAATATAATGATTTATTTTTCAGGCAACATTTCTTTCCAGTTTGCAGCGAAACTACAGGACAGACATATTTTTCAGTCGGAAATAAATGACAAAAATGTAGGACAAGTAGTTGAAAAGTGAGACGTGAACGCTCGAGCAACAGAAAGAGTTTATTTGCTCGAGGCAGGGCGAAATGTGCGATCTTTTTCACGTACACGCTTTTTTCGCTCGTACACTTTTCTCGTTATTTTTATTCCGTTATTTCTTTGGCCGGCCTGGCGTTAACTCTCGTGCCGCGAGAGACTTTCTCTATTTCATCTACGCGAGTGTCACATTTATAGAAGGCAAGTTTGTCGCGTCGATTTGCAGGAGCGAAGGTCGGAGAAAAAATTGCATATTTTAATGTCAAAAAAGGGATAAAATATCACGGTCATTTGGAGAGTAAAAAAGCGAATAGGATTGTTGCATTCACCTTTTTATTTCTTCCGTTTTACCGCTTTTCAAATTTACCTTATTTCTTACGGTACATGCGCGTACGAAAAATTCTTATATTTTTTGACATCTACGCGTTTGTTTCGAGTGTACAGACTCTGTAGCGTCGTAAACATGTTTATAGTACGGCGACGTGCGCCAGTACTTACATATATTCCGACTTATTCCTCACATGCATGCACTCGGCACGAAGAAACATTTTTATTTGTGTGTATTACGTTGACGTGTGCGAACTGTCGCATATTAATATTCAAGAGCCACTGGATCAGATTTTATAGAGCCCCGTTACTCGTAAACTCTGAAAGTGATACCCCCAGAGAGTGTCATACAGATTTACTCGAGGGGATTCGATCGAACAACACAAGCGAGCTGACGAGAACGAAAATACGAAATTTCACGTATCGTCCTGTTACACATTTTTGACTGTATGACCGTTTCCAATTTTCCTCATTTATCTTCACAACATTGAGGACATTGTATGCAATATTTTCTATCGATATATGCAGAGAATAGTAATATCTTACAGCTGGTGTCATTTTAAAAGGTTTCACCGTGTCAATATATTTATTTATGAAAATCACAATTTGCAGAACTTCCTCATACGAGCGCGTGCTAAAAAGTTGCAATTTTCAAAATTAAATATTCCGATTTCGATAGGATTGATTTTGTGCAGAGAGGAAAGGCATGGCGCATTAAGAAGTCTGCAACGTCGTCCTCATTTTTGCCCGTCGTCTCAAGCCATTGTTCGTTCCTCGAGCTACGCCCGTCTCTTTTGCTCTCATTGACCTGGAGGAGAAATATAAAATCTAGAGAGGAAGAGTGGATGAAAGAACAAGCGTGAGAGTGCATGGACGTTGGGATCAAAGGGAAAGGTGCATCGTCTCGTCCGTAGGTTGGATTATATATAGACATGTGTATGTATAAGATGGTTGGTCGAGAAAAGAGGCATTCTTCCGGCAAGAGGGCGGAGGCTCAAGTAGCAAACCGTAGGTGCGGGCTGACACTGAACTCGTGGAGTAGACAAAGCAAGGCAAGATGCATGGAGCACGTAGCGAAGCACGAAAGCAGAGATAAAAAAAAGCATCAGAGCTGGAACGAATTCCCTATATTTTTGTCATTCGGCCGGTCCCTTCGTGTTCTTTTGCAGCGTCCGCATTCCTCTTACCTTCATCCACAAATAACTCTCTCTTTCTCTCTCCCTCTTTCCCTTTTCTCCTTATCTCTGTTTTCGCTTTTTCTCGTCCATCCCTAAAGTGTCCCCATCGTTTTTGTCCTTCTCCAATCTCTCTGCAAGCCTGACGTACCCTTTAATCCAACCCTATAGTTTGGTGTGCCCCTCTCTTCGCTTTTTCCTCGTACTTTTCTTCTTCCTTCCACTCGTTCGCATCTTTTGCATCGAACCCGCTCGGCAAGGCTCACAGCCTGTGAAGAAGAGAACGTGGCCCTATAACCCGGACATAGCTATGCATATTCCACCTCCCGCAATAGAATTGGCGGAAGATTCAATTTGAGATAGCCCCGAACTCACAGAGATCTCCCGCGTACATGTCGCCCCTCAACAATATATAACGTTGCTCGCTTCGACGTTAACCATGTTCATGTACTTCCTAATGCCTCGTGCTCAATCCCTTTGGCCCAGAGCGTTCTCTTGCTAGTGTATATTAATAAATCACTTGATATTTATACATGAGGGAGGTTCTTAATGACAGAGGGGAGCGCGGTGCTGATGAATTCGCAACACAAATATCGAAATAATTTGACAAAATATTAATTGTACTGTTTATTGCTTTATTTGCGAGTTGCCAATGGCATGAAATACTTCGGGCCTGGTACTCAATTAACGAAGATAAAAACAGTTTGGACAAGAGTGGGGGAACGCTTTTCAAGAGGACAAACAGGAGCAACCGGTAGCAAAAAAAAAAATAAAAGCAGGGGGAATGCGCCATTACCTCCACGAATTTGAAAGCATGTGAGCGCGCTCAACTTGATTCTCCTCGGTAATTTTACCCTCGGCTCGTCGCGTGCCACCCTCGAAACCCTTAAGATCGCATATCTCACGGTCTGGGGACGTAACAACCCCTCGACTTTACCCCTTTTTTACTTGCCTGCTCCCTTCGTTGACATTCCCCCATGTTTTGTCCCACATTCACCGGTATATATATTTCTATACATTTATCCAGACGACGTACAGTACTCGTTGCTGCACTTTGAGAAGTAATTCCTGTGCGCAAATACTTGACTCGGTTATCAGAAGAAAGAGCTTGCAACGAAATGACAAAGCTACAAGAAGCTCGTGGAATGGAGAAAAAAACGTTGGGGGATTAAGTACGGATTTGGGGAATCTCATTGCAACAGATGAGGTTCGCTTATCAAGCAAGATTAGACGTTGCCTCGTATCCTGCGGAGCCTCTCGATCGGCATATCTCTATTTCCACTACAACGAGCCGTTGGCTCAGTCGTCCGAAAGGAACGGACGCAAAATCCTTACCAGAAAAGATCGATCCATAATCCCTTGAGGTTCATCAGCGGAGCTTCTCTCACAGCAGTTGACACTGACAACCATCTATACCATTTGTACACAGGCAGTTGTGTCAGTCTGTTAAAAATGGCTTCTGATTGGCACTCGAATAGAAAAATCAACAGAACCTTTTTCTTCTCATTTGGTGTATCACGATGTACATTTTTTTTTTTTTTTTCTATCTTTGTCGTTGTCAAGTCAATCACTGAGATTAATCAAGCCTCGATTATTGCTCAATCGGTGGAACTTGATAGCTGCTCCGCGCGGTTCTTCAACGTCCTTTTTTAACGCTTGCGATATCTTATCTCGCAAGATACACCCTAAACGCTTCCTCCTTCGAGATTCATCTTCCAAGTCGACTAGAGATTTAATCTCCGGTATTAAACCAAACGGAGGTCGATCGTGAAACTACAAGCTACCTCTTCATCTTCTTTCCTCTCTTACCTGACCCCTTAACCGGTAGTTAGTCGTGAGTCATCAATTTGACAAAGTGCCCATATATGGGCGTCAGTTTAACGGGCACAAGATCTTGCTCTACGTGCCATCGATTGCCATGGAGACTTGAATGATGAATTATCCAATTTCTGGTCATATTTCAGGTGAAAATTCGTCGATTATTTTCCTTTTAATTTACAGAAGGAGCTTTCGTCAATTTCTTGGTCGTTGGAGATTTTTTTGACACACTGGGTCAATTTGACCCAGTCATAAAAAAATGAATAATACCATCCGAAAATTCTTGAATCCATGTGCATCCCATGTACAAATTCAGTAAATGTGAAATTATCGTATTCATAAATATATTATTCAAAATTTTGACTTTCAGAAAAGTGAGATTTGATTTGATTTTTCATTCGAAAAGATCGATACTTTGTTCGATACGTTCGACTAAACGTTTTTTTGTAAATAATCCCAAAAATTCTGTCATTGCAACAAAAAAAAAAAAATTCTGGTAAATGCCTTTGGAAGCAAATTTTTGTTCTTTCAATTGTATTAGGAATCAAACGTACTGGCAAAATAATGAAAAGCTTGAAATTATGCAAAAAATATTTAGTTTACCGCATATTCAACAAAATATCGAGGGTTCTCAACGAAATCTCATTTCTAGTGTATTCGAGAAGCTTGGGTGGTCGATAACGTCAGAATTTTTGTTGCTTTATGAGTGAAATACTTTTCGATTCTAATAGCAAATTGATATGACGGAAAGACCGGCTCAACTCACGTTTTCGTATCTTCGAGGACGTGACGCGAATAACTCGTTGAAATGCGACTTTGAGTGGCAACCCCTTCTCTCTGATTTTTTCAAGCGTTTGAGCCTCCCACCATCAGGAGCAAAGATCCTTTTTGGGCTGAGATTTTTCCATCCCATTCCCCGCGCCATCATCCTCGCTTGTATTTTCCTTTTTTTTTCAGCTCGACTTTTCTACACTCTTGACGCGAGTGAAATTCGTAGTACTCTCGAAAAAGCTTCGGTCCAGGCGACGAGTGCCTTCTCGTCCTCCATCGTCGTATACAGCAGCAAACTCGAGGAGCGTGGACGGGCGCGGAAAAAAAGAGCGGACGAGGGCGGCTTGAGAGACGCGCGAAAATATCTGGCATTGCAATAAATGTCAGCCTTGATGCTCGTTGCCGAAACTTGCCACGTCGTCAAAATTGCTCCAAACTCGAATGTGCCTCTGGTGGAATATATATATATATTTTTTTTTTGGCTTCTGTTATATTTTTGTGAGAAGAAAAAAAGTATCTGCAGCGGCGATATAATACATGCGCCTCCAAACTTAAGTAGCATCGTATAATACCTTAATACTCGATTACGCCTATAAAAGAACACCCAGAGATAAAGAGTTGAATGTTTTTTGGAGAACGAAAAAAAATGCATCAGTCTCGGATACGGTTCGACTATTCCTGAGCTCGTATCGATCGTCAAATTTGGATGTTTGTTAATGTTTTATTTATTTTTATCCATTTCCAAGTATCCCTCGAAGCCTCGCATAAAAGAACGAAGCTAATATGCTGGGAATTGAAAACCAAAAACTTTTCTCGATCGCGTCTTCAACCCCGTTCAATTCTCTTATCGCTAGAAGCTCTCTCGCTTGAATAATGTCGAGGGGCGTTTGATGACGGATCGATATGCCCATTCTATCACAGAGACGATGGAATAAAAAGAAGAAGAGACGAAGGTGCAGAAGAAGAAGAAAAAGACGAGGAGCAATAGAAAGCTGCCCTTTCCACAGATCGCGTCTTTCCCCTGTTCCTCCGTGCCTTATGCCCATTCTTTTTTCTTCTCTTATACTTTGGAAGATCTCTCGGTCTCTGCAGTTTCGGGATTCCTCCCCCGGTCTTGGGTTCAACGCTTTGCTATATTATACAATGTTCACTAGCCCTCAATCTCCACGAGCACATAGAAAATGCAAGAGAGAGGGCAAAAGACAGAGCAAGGAAGATGGAGCAAAGAAATAGTAAAGGAGAAAACCCTCTCGTGCAGTTTCTTTCTTACTTACGTACGCCTGATCCTTTTATATGATAATTGCAACGTATTTGCCATGAAGCATCTCCTCTCCCTCGCCCCCAGTGTATAAACAGACTACGGGCTTTATTGAGGAGGCACGGAATAATTGAGAAACCGGTACAGTTATTTGTCAAGTCTTTTCTACCAAATTTTTTTTCGAAAAGATCGATATTTTGTTCGATAAGTTGGCCCAAATGTTTTTTTTTTTCATAATCCCAAAAATGGTATCATTGCAGCTAGAAATATTCTAGAAAGTCCTTATGGAGGCAGATTTTTGTCGTTCCAATCACATGATTTCGCTAACACTTCGATTAAAAATCAAATATATTGCCGAAATAACGAAAATTTTGAAATTATGAAAAAATATTTAGTTTACCGTGTTCAACAAAATGTCAACGATTTTTAACAGAATTTCATTTCCAGTGTACGACAATAGTTGTTGGACAGAAAAAGCTGCTGATACGTCAATAACTATGTCGTGTCCTCGGCTTCGATGGACGATCATTGTGAATTCTCTCCATGGGACTGGATACACTGCAGAAAAGCATGCTCGTGCGAGGAGACCCATGGATTTCCAATTTTTTCGTGAAGAACAGAAAAGTTCGATTCGTCTGTAGTACGTGGGTCTGTGTGTGTGAAAATGAGACTCAAGACTCGAAGCACACGTTGGCTCTTTCATTTTACCATCGATGTTGTCCGGCCACCGATCCTACACGTTTCTCATTCGTTTTTTTCTCCATTTCCTACCTCTCTCTTCATATTCTCCTTTTTTTTCTTTATCCTCATCCGGCTATGTTGCGGGATCATTATACGATACGTCCTTTGTGTACATGTGCAACGGTAGCCCCTTGTGCCCTTTTGACTTTGTTTACCATGCTCGGAATAAATCCGAAGCTTTTATTAAGCGATCGTACGATAAATTGTTTTTTTTTCCTAGTTTTCAATGAAATTTCACACTGTATCCATTTTTTTGCTAAATTTCTGTTGAAATAATTAAAAAAAACTTTTTTTTTGTGTTCTAGGTAAGCCTTACTGGACTTTTCAATGTTTTGGCCATTTCCATGGGCGGTTGGTAAGTGCCTTGATAATTATTCAGCAGCAACTGCCCCTTGATTTTGTTCGGAATGATAAATTTGATAAGCTGAAGCTTGCAACGTTGGAATGCAACAACGAAAAATATTTATTTCTATTGACGATTTGTTCAATTTTGAAAATTGTTCAAATTTTATCGAGCCGATGTACTTTTTACGTCGCGAAAATCTATCGTTTTCTCATCATAATTACATTGTGCATTTGGATAATAGGAAATAGCCTGAGAAAAAATATAATTTTGTTGCGTTCCAACGATCCAAACTTCAATGTGATTGAATTCGCTTATTGCGAGACTGGAAATTCGGTAGTAAATTCCATGAGCGCGTCGACACGATATCTTCAGAGAAAATGAGAATTTTGTAAATATTCCTTGTACGTCTGCACGGTCACTTATGTATCATTCGCGCTTCATGTTACGCATAATGTATAAACCGCGAGGCTCAAACGGCCATAGAGGTGGATGAGGATAAAACGGGATGAAAATATTCATGGGGTGTGTGGGCTTTATTCATAGCGCGTTATGGCTATATAAATGGTTTGTGTAAGTAGTCTCGGGTGCGTGAACGTTGCAAGTCGACAGAGAGAGAATCCTCGGTCTCTCGTTCGCCTGCCCAGGCTCAAAAGCTCTTCTGCCCCCTTACACCTTAGCCGACACCCATATACAGACATTTATATGTATTCACAAATATGTATAGACACATTAACACATAAACTTACGCGTCCAAATACACACATACACAACTATCAACCACTTTCACAGTCACTTAGTTTTCAAGTAGACGAGAGAAAGAGAGAGAGAGAGAGAGAGAGAGAGAGAGAGAGAGAGAGGGAGCACTTAAGCTTCTCTGACAGTTAAATTCAAAGTGCCCTCTAGAGCTCAGAGGTCTATGTTTCCTCTTTCTCTCCCACTCCGACTATACATATATCTTTGTATTACAAATATATATGTATATTATTCTCTCGCCTCTATCATCCCCCAAATACTGATCTACGCTAACCTTATCCCCTGTAAAAGCTCACCAACTACCCCCAATCCCCTTAAAATACTCCCTCACTCGTTCTCAACCCTTTCTCGACCACTCACCGTTGTTCAATTTACATACAATTGTGCCGGGTTCATTAACCCATACATATTTACGCTCGTTTGAGAATCCGCAGCCTCCCTTGGCTTCGTCCAAAATTTCGCATGTGTGTCCTTGGACCTGGACGTATCCTGATCCTAGTCGATGCTTCGACTCGTCTTCCTCGTGTGAAAATAAATAATCGTCGACTTGTACAGGAAGCTCCAAAAGTTCTCTGTCGTACGACGATTTAAGAATCCAAAACAAAGCCAAAAGAGTTTCGGCTGTTCTTTTAAGTTTTAAGGAGGTTGGCTACATACGACACTATGATAAGAATTTAATAAAATTGGTGGTCATATTTTTCAGCATCAATTACGATGACAGAATTTTTTTCAAATTTGCATCATAATTTGACTTTACAATGTGCAAAATTGTATATATCTGAATCCTATGTTTATGCATGTAAACTCTAGTGTTTAATTACTCATCATTCTCAGTCAATACTAAAGAGTGTGATCACCAACTTTCATCAAATTCTAATAATTTCGAATTTTCCTATGCTTTTAACATGGCAACATTTTTGTAGCCACCGTCCGTATCAAACAAAAAATCCAACACTTTCCTGGTTAGATCGATGCAAATCGAAAGTCCTGAATCACTTGCACTCGAGAAAAATTCCAAATTAAAAAATGAGAAGCTCTCGAAATTACTTCGTACCCTCCTCCCGAAGACAGCGCGATATGGCAGCTCCTTCGTCGAGCGGTTACGACCTTGGAAAATACCAAGCCCTACGATTGCCAACGCGGGGACTGTTTACACAGTCGGTTTCATTATATAACCATGTAACCTCGTCTTCGGTAGTGAAACTGTATGACGCGAGAACAGAAGGGTGGAAGCTTGTAAACGCGAGGAATTTCAACATCCTCGTCTCGCGAACACTGCTTACATATATACTCGGCGCAATTAAGGTGAATTATAACATGGCCTCATCCTAAAATGAAAGGTTAAGGATGAGAATGTGTGCCGAGAAGTACGGAGAGAAGTTTTTATTTTCAGTCTGCTGGAAAAAGCCGACGAAAAATGACTCGACAGTAGAAATTTTATTCTGATGCCCAGGGAAAAAATTCTCAATTTGGTTCCGACTTGATACTTCGATATTCTATAAATTGATTTCGTGCTGAAAAAATGCCATCCCTTCCTGATCTATATTCTGCTTCCTGCAGCAAATAGTCCTTTCTCATCTTTATTCCAGTGACACTCTTTCGTACATGTGTATTGCGATTTGCCATCCATTCGAGCCCTCACAAACATCATCCCCAATATCTCCTCCCGCCTGCCATTTGCTATATAGCCACGAAAATATGGGTGCGATGCACGAGAAACTAGAAAATAAACGAGAAGGCGGAGAATACCAGTCCATTTTTTTCATCAACCTTTGTGTGTGGCTCCCTAAAAAAAAAAAAAAAAAAAGAATTGAGACAACGAGGCCGATGCCAGATGGAGGAAATCGGTTAAATATTTAACTTCCCTTTAGAACTCGCATCGAACGGAAATGTATTGCGCTTTTCAAAATTTTATCCACGTTCTCGAAAATGAATTTTTTTGAACTGCTTACTTTACTTTCCGGAGGTGTCGACATAGCTCGCTATAATACCAAACAAATTACACTGAATTTTTGAAAAAAAAAATATTAGCGATCGCTAAAATTTCGTAAATTTCAAAAATTTCTCTTTTTTTCGTTTTTTTAGCCATGAACTTTAAATATCTGAGTTTGTAAAAGGAATCTTTTTAACCTATGAAAGGCTCGGGCATAATTTTTTCAGGAAAAAGAAAAAAATGTCTTAGTTGCATGATTTATTGCATTTCCAATGTTTCGGGCATTTTTGAATAATGAAAATACAGCCAAGTATAAAAAATAACGAGGATGGTTAATGGTTGGTTTAAAAATTGCAATTTTCTAACTATCCCATCAAGTCGGGCCATAATAATATGAATAATTAATTCGTGTATCACCCTGATGTGAAACATTATCGTAATTTATGGGATTTGAAATTTTCTCCAAGTCCGATATAATAGGGCATATATATGTACGCCATAACATTCGCTTTGGGGCTGGGAACGTATCGGTATTTAATCTAAAGCCCCGAGTTTGTATTCGGAGCAGGTTTCCGCTTGCGCGACATATCGAGCCAGCTCCTCTTTACTCTCTATCCCATTTCTGTGCGTGTCCACGTCTTATGCTCAAGGATATCGATTTTTCTTTCGTCCCCTTTTTTTGCTCCTTCATCTTCCTCGTCGAGTCACTATCCCCATCTCACGCCTCTCATTTATTATAGAGGGTGTCTAAAAATCACTAGTTTATAATGTGATATCGAATTCAGAGTCGGCAATTCATTGTCCGTGCGATTTTTTTAAATTTAGACTACAAATTTTGCAACAGAACAAAAAAATCGAACCCACTATTTTTTTAATCGATATTTTACGAACATTTTACGAACAACCCAAACTAACCGAAACAACAAAAAATCCAACCGATTATTTTTTTAATCGTTACTTTACGAACATCTTCAAGCAGCTTCAAGCGATTTTTATCCAGGCGGGCAAACGGTTGACTACAATTTTTAGTCACGATTATAAAAACGTGTATACCAACGTTTCCCACCCTCCTGATACGTTTCGCAGCGAATGTGCTTGCGGATAAACTAACGCAATCCCATTTGTCCGTCGATCAAAGATGCTTCACTCTTGCCTTGATGCTGCGCGTGGCTGTTGCGGATGTGCATGGCTTTTGGAAATTGTCGAGAATGATGACGACCGACAGCAGATAACGCAACAACCATGTGCTCGTTCCACTAAACCAGACAATTTTTCAGTCCATGCGGCCATTTTCCACGTTTAAACGTGTTTTTGTATCGACAATCCGATTATCCGTTTTGTCATATTTGTATTGGAAATTTTCTCCAGTCGAATTCCAGGGAACGATGAAAATGCGAATACGGGAAAGGTCATAAATGAAAAATATTCTCGTGCGAATGAGAACAAACAAACAACAATAAAAAGCTTGAAAAATGTTGACAAAAACCTTTTTTTTCGGCTCCATAATTTTCGTCTTTTTTCCGCAGCACATTATTTCTGATCCTTTTTCTCAAGATCAAGCATCCACGTCCGAACCTTTTTCACGTACCAACGAAAAAAATTAAGTGCGAGCGGGAAGATCGTAAAAAGTAAAATAGTGCGAGGAGAACGGAAGAAAGCGGGAAAAAGGCATTTCGATGGTTATGTACCGCTCGATCACTGTGAGTTACAGTTACGGACCAAGTGTCTCTGGCACATGGAATCGTCGCGGAGTGTGTCATTTTTTTGAACTAAAAAATCGGTTGCTTGACAATTTCCACATTTCAAAATGAAATTTATCCGTTAAATTCCAACTTACTACGTGAAGTAATTTCTTGAATGTGAGAAGATCGTTTCGTTTTTTTTTTTTTTTTTTGGCACAAACGTTTGCGAATATCGGACGGAATTTTTTCATCAACAAAATTGCCATATCTTATAAATCGAGTCGCTGTTTTTTTTCTCTTTGATATGGACGATGGATGGAGAGGAGAATCGTTGGTAAAGGATCGTTCGTCAATCCTTTTACTTGCCGCTTTAAGTTCGATTCTCCCTCTCGATCTCGCGTGATTCGAATGTTGAAGTAACGACGTTTCTCTCGACGGCGAGAGGCAATTGATTTCACGTGGCAAAGTTCCAGGCGTGGGCGCCTGTAGAGACTTTCGCAAGCTCGAGCCATATATAGATAGTTACGTAGACCAAACCTCTCTCTCTCTCTCTCTCTCTCTCTCTCTCTCCCTCGGCTCATCCCTTTTACTACCTCCTTGCCGCTCCCATGGCCATCCGCCTTGAACGCAGGGTTTGTTCTTTGAGTGCAGGGACCGAAAATTTCCGTCGTTCGCCTTAGCACACAGTCGACGAAAGCAAATTTGTCATCTCCACGCAAAGCACCCCATCCCTTAGTTTCCAAGCTCCGGACAATTTCTCCCTGACGTTATGACTCTTCCCTGTTGTCGTAGACGACTTCCCTCTCTACTTTTATTTCTCTCTCTCTTGCCCAGAAATCTTTCCAAACACTTCTCTAGTCCCTGTCCAAACCCTGTTCTATTTTTGGTATACCCAGGACAAACAATCCTGTGCGGAAAACATGGAATCGAGAATCAGGGCAACCGTATATCCATTCCTGGTAATGGCAAAATCGTTTGCCATCACCATTTAATACAGGAAACCTGCGAATAAGTTACTCCAAAATAGTGGTGTCCGTTTCTATAATGACCTGGGGAATAAATTGCTGTCTTCTGTGACCATCGCGTTTATTCAACTTTGCTCTGACAGTTCCACTATATATATTAAGATGCTACATTTCAGCCAAGCCAAAAAGTTGACCAGGATCTAGCGCTAGTCACACCGGATCGGAGTGACCCATGTTTAAACGCTTGCCACGTTGCCAGTGTCCATCCGAACGACACATCAAAATTCAGGATATAAGTTTGAACCTTTCCGAACAATAATATCGAGGGAACATTTTTTTATCCAATTTTCAAAATGGCGAAAAAAATCAGCAAATCAGTGTGAGAAAAAAAAATGCGAGCGGCCAAAAGCACCGGTGAAGAGGCCAACCGTCGCGAGCGCCGGTAACTCGTACTAATTCTAGCTGAAAATTAGGCTTGGGGTCATTTTAACCCCATGTAACCACAAATATGCTGAAAAATCGTAAGTTTTCATTTTTGTCTGGTTTTTTTTGCTCCCTGTTCGAGATTTGAACGAAACGGCGATTTTTAAATGGAGGGAATAAAAGTTTTAGAATGTTCAGGATTCCGACGAAAATGATTATTTTACCTGGTCCGAAACATTTACTTTTATAATTCGTTGAATGGGATCTCATACTTTGGTTAATAATCCAGACAACAGTAATTATAATAAATATCATAATTTAAGCGTCAAGCCACGTCTTTGTGACCTCGGGGAGGAAAGTTCGTAATAGTGGTCACACGTTTTAGTCAACGTCGTTATAACGGCGCACGTTGAGGGCAATTAGCATCGTCGGTAGTGCACGAGGTTGGTTGCGGCCAAAGTTCGAATTCACCGGCATTCAAAAAGGGAGGAGTAGGGCGTTGACATTTCTCAGGCACAGGGGCGATTATCCTCGACCAGAGCACGTAACGCTTGTTAATTGTTGAGACAAACGGGGCTTCCGAATCAACTATGAACTATTAATGGAGGCGATCCCAAAGAGATTATTTAACCAGAAATTATTAAACGCAGCAAAACAATAAAATCAAATATCTCGAAATTATTCATGCCTCTCGTCAAATCGTTACTTTCGGCTGTTTTAAAAAAGAACTCATTCGAGGGTCTAATTAGGATAAATAATGATGAAAATATTTATTAATCCCTGTCGTGATATTCAGAGCTGAACCTCGTTTAACGTAGTTTAACTGATGAGTGATTCAGCGGCTCGATCTTGGCACAAGTTTCACTATATATTTGCTAAGTTTGGATGAAAAGTGAGTCTTCATTTTCATGGAGGACGAAGAGCTCTGTCGAGAGGAGAGACGAGAAAGCAAAGTTGCAAATTGATGCATTTTCTTTTGACTAGAATAACCAGTTTGAGGTCTCTTGCTCTGGACTCTGTCTCGTTTTTTTCGCTCTCACGCTCATTGAAAAATGCACTATCGTTATTCTTGAGACTCGACTAAAATGCCAGTGGCTAAACGAAATTCATTCTCGAATGAATCGTGTCTTATATAGACGCGAGAATAAGAGCCAAAAGCAAGCCGCGTGGTTCCCTGACGCTACCGTCAGAGGGCAGGAGCTATGTATATCGTTAGAGGTTGAGTCTTTCGCGAGAATTCCAGGATTCTCTTACGTATAACGGAGAGGTGGCTTGCCAAGCGCCATCTTATCACGATTACCACTGCCCGTAACAATATTAATCTAAAACTTTGAGCGAACTTCTGCCTCCGGTCATTTAATTTTCTTCCTGAGGTTTTCTCGAAAAAGTAAGTAAACTTGAGTGCGAGAGAGAACCAGGAGAGCGAGGGATGTTGAGGAAAAGCATACTGCACTGCTAGAAAGAATCTATACGTTAGAGGAAAGAGAGAACGAAAAAGCAAATGAGTAGATGAAAGAGAACAAAAAGCCCCGATGATATGACGAGAAGAGGCTTAGTCTTTTTGCGCATGGAGCTTTCTTGAAGACTTTGTTGAAAATCTTTACGTTACATCAAACTTAAACTCTATTTTTGGCTTTTCCATGACGAGCAAATTTCACCCTAGCGACGCGTTTCAAACACACAATTTATCAATTTTCTCTTATAAATACCAGGGGAGAAAGATTCGAAGGATTATATACATTAGGAAGTGTAAAAAAGTTGGGGGAAGATAACTAAGCCAGGAAAGAGAGTTTTCAGGCAGAAAAATTCCTCGAGCAGTCCAAAGCTCGTGTCATGCGTCTCACGCATTGAAAAACATTCAGTTTCATCCCCCATCATCCTGCTGGCCCCAAATCCTCGATATTTCTCGACGACTCCGGTGCGGAAGTAACTTCAACTTGGCTCTCTCGTACCACCACACGGAAAAAGTAAATTACATGCTTTCGTAACTCTCGAACTGTCAGTTAGCTCCAAGACGAACGTTTTTCGGCCAACCAATTTTACTAATTAATGTTTACGAAGAAAAAGCACTTTTTTTTTTCTTTTTGGACCAGCATCGAAAAGTTTCTTCGAAACGTTCGTCAAGGGCTAGGCTAGCTTTCCATATCTTGCGCACTCTAGCTATCACGTCCTATTTATTTTCTCGCTCGAACCGCGCCGGACACTTTTTTACTCACCAAAACTTCACTCCGTCAGCCCGATGATTAATCCTCCCGCGTTGCGGTTTCCGAAACAAACAAGAGAAAGAAAAGGAAACAAACAAATGTCCATATATTTTTTCCCCTAGTTTTTTCCACCCTGTAAATATTCACCCTTCTATATTTAACATTTTTTTCGTTACTGTGCTGCAACGAGTATCGGGGTTTCTCGGAAAATACTTTTTTTTTCAAACGTACGCGTGAAATTCGGCGGCAATTGAGCCAAATCCTCCGAGTCATAAAACTGTAAAGTTATATTAACCATCCGTCATCGTCGGCCAATCAAATTACTCGGTTTCAAAATAATCGTCGACGCAAACTGCAAAACGGAGAAGTTACGCGCTTGAGCATTTTTGTTTTTTTGTTAGCTAGTTTGCCCTGAGACGAGACGTTGTAAAGTGATAAAAGGTTGCACGTTTTGTATGCCTGATTATCATGCGCACGTATATGTATCGCATCGATATCTACGCTGGAAATGAAATTTGATTAAAATTCGTCAACATTTTTTGAACATGGTAAACCAAATATTTTATGCTAATTTCATAATTTTCGTGATTTTGGCAATATATTTGATCTTTAACGGAAGCGTCCGCGAAATATACTTCCGAAAAGATTTTCTAGAATATTTCAAGCTGCAATGACACAATTTATGGGATTATCAAAAAAAAAAAACGTTTAGCCGAACGTATCGAACAAAATATCCATTTTTTCCAATAAAATTTTGTTTTTATATCCTGCTCGAATTTAATTTCCCGCTCATTCGCTATCGACGCAAAAGGTTCTGGCCTCGAGTGAAAAAGATTTTTTTTCTCTCGCTTTCCCCACCAACGCTAATGGTGCAGATGTGAGCAGGTAATTGGTGCTAGGATAATTGTGTCTACATGCAGTTACTTTTGCCGAAGAAATACATACAGATACGACATTCGCTTGAGGAACTTTTGCCTTAACCCAAAAACATTAGATTTCAAGCTCCTACATTTTATCGTTCCTTACGAAGGAAAAATAATTTATTCGACACTTTATTGCGGCCTTGTAACGATGAAGGTGGAGGTTTATCCTGCAGCAATTTATTGTGGAATTTGTAATGGAAAACTGCCACAATCATCTGGAGACAGTGATGAAGAATTCCCGATTTTTTTCAATTGGAAAATCCAGCATCAGTGGCAGTTTCAGTGAAATCGCCATGAGGAATCAGCCACGTCAACAAAGACAACGGCTAGAATTATGATTCCGGACACCGTTATACTATGCAGCAGATCCAGATCCATTTCGTCGTATCCGGAACGAGGTGTATGTTCGTGGAGATATCTATAGATGTGAGGGATTCGGGTATCCTTGGACACTCGGACACATGAGCTAGTTTCCTCGTGGAGATCGACGTAGTCTGCAATCATGACCCTCATACCTGAAATTCTGTTAATCCCCACTCTGTCTCTACCTCTCTGTCTTTCTCAACAAACCCGGAAATCATAGAACCGTCTCTTGTTATATCGATGAACCATTGCACAGTGATCCTTCCAGCCCCCTAGACCGTTCGATGTTCTGCCCACGGTTGCTAAACCGGCTGAGATTACGGATACAATTTCAGGTATTAATAGAATGCACCGTCAGTTATAGCCACTCTGTACGACCATCTGTTGGGTCATCTTCGAGCAAGGTGAGCCGACCAAGCATTAAAGACGCTTCTCGAAAGCGAATCAATCACGTTCATCATACTTGGAATGCAAAGTAAATGGCATCTGTGGGTTATCTCCCAGGAGGTTATTCGATAATCAAGCCTACTGAACACGTAACCACGGACGTTGTATATGGCGACGATCAAATCTGAATTTTTGTTTGGTTGTTACAAATTGCCCAAAGAACAATATACTCTAAATTCAAAATCGTCCAAGGTCATATGTTTTTTGGTTATATAATAAACGGAATTTCGAAAAAAAATTGACGATCGACCTCTTTGGAAAACTAAATTGAGCTTCTTCGATGTTGCATAAAAATGTAAAGTTGTGTAAAAATGTAAAGTTTGAGAAGCTTCGCCATTTAGAAATCTATCGCAATGTTCGATGTTCAAATTTGAACTTTCAACACGCGCTCTTATGAGAAAATACTTAAAATTGTTTTAAAAATAAATATCTCGACTTCTACATGGTGAAAGCTCTTAAAATTGCGCAAGCTATTAGATATCACTATTCTCTCAATGTGGTTCAAATTTAAAAGGATTCTGTCGATATAAAATTTCGCATACAACGCCCTTGGGTCAAGTCTCGAAATTTTGAGAGAATCTTCATGGCGGAGTTAAGTTTTGTTTAGTTTTTATTAATCTCTGCTTTGAAATGTGAAGAGATGTCAGCAGATTTCCATTGAGCGGGTAACGTTAGATCGTCAGTGTAACAGAACAAAGCAAGCCGGCCATTTTCCGGCTTGATGCAAAGGCCTGCACATCAGCTTTCAACAACGGTGTATATCATCCTGTAATTTGGTGGATATAGCGCGTACTCTATACTATAGATAACTCAAGATACGCCCTGCGAAGGAACAACAGGTTGCCATTAATTATCCATGTCTGTCAATTAGGTCTCGGCTGGACAGCAAGCACATCCGATACTCTTGCCCTCGGAACTCCTTCGCTGGGGTTCGCCCTGTTCCCTTGGAAAGCCAGAACTATGTCGGTCTTGTGTCTTCTATTCTCTCGGTCCTGGTGTTGTGCTGGCGTTTCGGGGCCATCGTCGACGAATCGGTTAGATGCGTGTCAGGCATTGACAAATTAATCGCGGAAGGAAAGTTTGGGGCCCCGGGGAATGAACGCGGAGAAAAAGGCGAAGAAAGGAGTCATCGAAAAACGATAATGGAGAGAATCCAGGAAGACACGAAGAGAGTTTAGTATTTTCAGGCTAGTAACAAGACGGACTGTGAGGGGTCTCTCGCTCACGACCCCAAACGTCGTCCTGCCGAACTCGAGCCATTTGCAAAGTTTATCCAACCGCGCACATTTTCTCTCCCAGGCCAGCTTCTTCTACCGACACACGGCGCACTGGCTCGTAGCTTTGGATTTAAAGGAAAACGCGCCGATGGGAGAGATACGCGAAAATGTACACTCATCCCTCTTTTATTCCCCGAGCTTCGTAATCGTGACCGCGAGCGATTTCTTATGACGCTTAAAGAAACATAGCCGAACGCGGGATTTAGCTTTTCTCGTGCTGGTGCAGGGGTGAAAACGAGAAGTAATTTATTTCTGCGCATAACAGATAGGATGACTCGGCGATGCGGTGCAAAAGTTTCTCTTTATTTATGTTTTTTCAATCTGTGTCGAACTATATTTCGGATGAAATGAAACGAGATCTACGCACTCTCCATGTTCTATCTAGCGTATATCGCATCTACAGCGGAATAGACGATCGAGGTTGGTAATTCAGGAGGTTGATATACATGTACGTTTCGATAGCGCACAACCGTAACGCTCAATGTCCTTGGTCCACAGAAATCGTAAATCCTGGGGTGTCGATCGATGATGTATGGCCCACGACCCGAGCAGACACACAATTTTTATCTCTCCAGCGTCTGTATTTCCCTCCAGCTCACTATTCTCATTCCTCTGCTGTCTTTCGCCAGAACTTGCTCCATTCACCCTCCTATGACGCTGAGTTTTGATAAACTCAATTATTCTAGGCTGTCCGAAGCTTCATCTGCATTAAATAAAAGGCATCAGTTTTTAACAATGTTTCGGTTGAGTGATCAGAATCTTTTTGATATGATTACAAAGAGTGTTTGGGCTGGTAAAATAATTGCATAATGCTCGGAAGCGGATCTCACGTCTTGACACTATCCCAGGTAGTCTGTCAATGTCTTTGTCTATCGAGGCTGACGACCAGAATGAACCGCATTACTCCGATCTCGTAGCCGAGACACACAAAACATTGATTCGCTAAACTCATGATGTATAATACGTCCATTTGAAATGAGTTTGGCGAACGGCCAAAATCCTCATCACAAAACACTGTGTAGGCAGCTCGCAAACACACGAGTCCTCTCCTGACAGAGGAAATAGGTCTGGCCGGTCGGGCGGTATATTCTGATGCTTTTGATAGTGGTAGTGGAGCGCTCTGCGGCGTCCTGAGCCCACTGGCTTTATTCGCCGATCGATATGACTCGCTTTTGCCTCTGCTTCTCTCCCTTTATTCTACTAGTCCGCTGGGCCAAAGTACTACTATCATAACCCTTCGTATCTGTCGCTTTTTCCACTTTCTCCCGTTATTGCACACAGCCAGCAAGAGATCTATGTATGCGCATATAAAAAGGTCATTCCGGCCTCTTTGACTGTGCATTCTCGTTCAGCGGTGACGCGAAATCATCCTTGCATCTTTTTTTGTCATCTTCCAGTCTCTGACAGAGTAGAGAGCGAAAAATTGAATGATTGCTCGCAGGCAGGTACCGCGTATTACGATTTGGATGGTAAACGCAAAATAGGACTTCCGGAATGGATGCTTATATTTGAATCCACAAATTGGTATGCAGATTTCGTAATTGCAAAGAATCATTCAGCCGTTTCGGCTTCATTTCATCCGGAACCATGTCTCGGAACATGAATTTCTAAATGAGTCTGATTGTTGCAAACAAATTGGATAGACTTCCCTTAATTCCGCCTTAATCCAGTTTCGTATATCGGCAACGGCCTGTTTTGCCTCAATCATCCTGTATGCAGAAACAGGGAAGACGGTAAATACTCTATAGATGGATGCATGCGTGCCAGAGGGTTACGGTATGTTGCGTGTGTCATATCGATTCTCCTTGGCATCAGCAGTAGAGCCGCATCACATCCCTACACCCAGTCTAGTTTAATCTGACGGGTCTTCAGGTCGCGCCAACAAGAGTGGATATGTACCAGCCGTGCGGTCCACAGCAAGCTGACCAGCGATATACATATGTAGGATGAAACTAGCAGAGATCTGCGTGATCACGTAGCCACATATACAGACGTTAGCTGGTGATGTATGCGAATGGTCGTGGAGGATGAAGAGCCCTGGACACAACCGAGGATATCTACAACGGGTATGTGGATACAGAGATGAAATCTCGTATGCATACGTATACGCTTGGCATTGGGTTTGCTGGTAATATGTACGGATGGCTCGTACACGTAAGTTTAAATTTGGCATACAGTGTACACCACGTGCATCATATACACAAAGGACTGGGAAGGTGGTCACTTCCGCGCCAACTGACCTACGTGGCTGGCCCAGCAAAGGCAAAGGAAAACCGATCCTAGCTGAGCTCACATAGGCTGTCGAATACGTATATCCATGTCTAGATTATGTATATGCGAGGAGAAGCAGAAGACCAGACGAGGAAATGAACTCGCGCTAGTGATCCGCATCCCGACTACGAATCTAGGACGCGCAGATCCCTCCACCAACTATCCCTCTCGCCTCTTTTTCCCTCGGCTTCATCTACTATCCTTTTCTCTTCATATCCAACTGTTCGTTGCTCCGGACCGCCGCGTCACCAATATCCAGCACAGCTGCGGAAAGGGTGCTGCCCGATCACACAGGAAACACCACCAGGATTTGTAGACAAGTGTATCTGCTCGCATGTACACCCCATGTAAATGGCTCTATCCCAGCAGTCTCTGAATAATGAACTGTATACGTTTCGAGGAACGAGTGGAGAGATGAATGCGTCGAATTTGGAAGTGGGCGACGCACAACGTGCCCGCTACATCTCATTGCGTCGATAAACGTTTGCTGCCTGTTCACTGCACAATTTCACCATGTTTCGGGATTCCCCGACTCAATTTCGCTTGTGGAGAGTGCATTGGCCAGTTCCACCGTTCGATCGGAGAAATATTCAAGTGCTGGTATTACACAAACCCTGTTCATCCCATCAAATCGAGGATCCTAATTCCAAACCTGAACGCATATCGAACCATATTTTCCCGTCAAACATATTTGAGGAAACAAGAGATGCACAGCAGTGCCACAGCAACCTGCTTAACCTCGAACTACAGCTGAAGTTATTTTTCCATTCCCAACACATCACCTTGTCATTCTATCTCGACATCAACAACCCATGTCGCAATTGCATACGGAGGGAAACCTCCTTGATAGACACCAAACTACTCCTTTGTTATTCCGTCACTGTGTTCCTCTGACTGGTGATGAAATGTATGCATTAGTGATCACTGCTCGTCAAGGTGCTCACACTTGACGTATATTCCCACATTTAGTTTTAGGTACGCTGTCGTCACTCTATCGTAATAGACGACGAATACGACCTAAAGAAACATTTCTATCTCCGACTAAGACAAGGCCTGCAACGAATTCACGAAGCTCAAATAGTTTCTGTAAACTTGAAGATTACATTTGCTTGCAGCACCTGATACCATGCTCGGGATTCTGTAACTCGGAACATTAAACAACTGTATGCATCGTGTGGGGGTATTATTGCATGGGATATTTCATGGAATTGGGTAGAGTATTTGGCAACGATCGCGGACTTCTGCCTGGATTCTGTTTCGAACTATCGTTCGAGCTTGCTACCGTCAAACCCCCCATCAATTTGCAATGGTCCAAGGGGACGGTGGTGAGCAAACCACATAAAATTACATACGATACTATTAACAACGCTTTGCTGGGTTCAAGCTCAATATGGAAACTGTGAAGCCTGAAAATATTCTAATTGTATAAGAGGAGTAGGGGGTGCGGTGAGTCGGTACGGAATGAGTTATAGTAGCCGTAGATTAGAAATCCAATGAAATCGAAACGGGTTGACCGAATTATTCGCTACATCGGCCACAAAGAGAAAGGGATCAATGGATTGATGGATGCCCGTAAATTTAAGCGAAACATCGAATTGCGGAATTGTGTGTGCACGTATAGAAAATAGGCTAGCTTATATCTATATGCGCATATGGATTATTTGAAGGATAGACGGGATAGGGCTATGGATAGAGGGAATTGTCGAATCGATACGAATTCGATCCCATTATCCTTGGCGTTTCGATGCTCGGGTGACGTGCATGCAGTACCGACGAACGGATTTCGATTCCGTATTCGGAATCCGCCACCACGGGGGTGTTCCGCAACGTCACGTCCATACTATTGTACTGTGACCACGAATTCCTCGCGTTCCCCGCACCTACGATGCGGGAATAACTTCCGCGTTTGAAATTAGCCGTTTCTGTGGGGCGCGCTGGAACGAGGACGAGTTGCTTACGGATATTGCTTAGGGTACGACATACAAGGCCCTGCAAGATTGTTCTACGCTCGTTCAAGATTGTCAGAAGCTGCATAGAACATGAGATTTACCTGCTACTAGAAGACCAACGTTATGACAAATCCAAAGTCAATACCAACTGTCGGAAAATACAATAAGTTTACAAATTCAGACAATTGAAAATTATTGATTTTAGCCTCCATTTTCCGGCTTGTTTTTCATGTTTTCAAGGGTGCTCCCTTCAATTAGCTGTAGAACCAATCACGAGAGGTAAATATTTCATCACCCAGAAATTTCATGATCCGTACGATGAAAATATTTCCATTTTTCCATACAACGCTGTATTTTTTAAGTGAGATTGGATACATCCAAAACAAATTTCTGTCCTACTCGACATAGAATGAAATTATACCTTCACATGATATGGGATAGCAGTGCGCAGTAGACAAAAACACACGTAACAACGAGTGGCGAAGGGATAGCCGGGTTCCCAGTCAGAAGAGAGGCAAGCGAAGAATTCAGGACAAGACGAGGATAGTGCTACCGCGCGGGTACGGAGCTCGAGTCACTAGACTTTGCGTTTGTTTGCCCGTTGGATTTTGCAGGAGGAGATCTGCATATATTTTATAGGGAGATATACATACATTTGTATATAAATATATATGGAATCGTGTGTGTTTGTATATCCATATGATCCCATGAGCCTCACGAGCGCGCGATGCATGTCGGCGTACTGTTTGTTTCGTTGATTTATGAAGCATGCCAGGGACACAAAACACAACAGAATTTGCGTCGCGACCACACACAGTGCGAACGGTTCTCACTCAGACTCGTTTCGAGTTCCATTCACTCTTTTCTCTTTCCGTCTCTCGTTTCTCTCGAGCGTGTATACTGTCCCCGTTCTCTCGCGAACGCCCCAGCCATCCGCTCTGCCGCACAGCATGCCGCCGGGCCACCCTCAACAAAATAGAACAACGATGGTTGTGAGTGCGGAGCCCTGACGTCACATGTAACCACGCCCCTCTCGCGGCCTCACCGCGATCCTTTCGTTTCACATACAATCTCCGCTTTCTTTCTCTCACTCTCTCTCTCTCTCACACACACACACACACACACACACACTCATACACATACTCTTTCACTAGCCCTCTCCTATCCCTCTTTACGCTTCTCCTACACCCCTCACTAGGTGTTCGCTAGCTCGTCCTCCCGTATTCACAATCCTGCGCTAGTGCAATGAGGGAAGGGACCAAACCACCATATTCCGATTTCCCTTTCTCTCGCAGACACTCCGGGTACCCCTCTGGTTACCCTGGTCATGTGCGGGGTAACCGAAGCACTGTACCGAAACCACCCACCAATTCACTTTGTGCAGTTTTATGCATATTCATTCGGCGTCTCTCGTAATAGCTGTGGCCTTCCCATTAATTTGAACGAACTGGCGAAACATGTAAATCTGATACCAATTCGACGTACCCTATGCCCGGAGAGTATCTGCGGGTGGGTATAACGTGTCCTGGAGTGTATTAGTGAAAGGGGTATTATTCCTAGCGTATAAGTGGCTTGGTTGCCCAGACCGATTGAACGAGACGGCGACGACGAAGGCTCAGGTACCTGTTAGGTCGCTCACTGCCTGGTTGGCCCCAGTACCCTTTGTAGGCTTAACGTCCTTTTCGTTAAATGTTCACCAAGTTCACACTCTAGAATTTCCTATTGTTATGGGTATAAGCTTGCTCGTTTGCTTCCAAGTTTTAACTCTGGCATTAGCCAATTATCCATTTCTTTCTATTCTCGTTACGATCTTCGTTTTAAGAGAGCTAAATGCATCGCCTTAATCAACAGCTTTTCGATACGACCCTATCCAAACATGTGTTTTCGCTGATGGTGCCTTTTCCATCTCAACAGAAATTTGTCTTGTTTCAAGCCTTCGAGGGTAGAATATAAAAAATGGATTCCGCGTTCCTTTGAGGAGCAAAGCCTTTGGGTCCTCGAGAAGTCACGTGTTTCGTCAAATCTTTTCGACTGTATTGGGATTCTCTAACAAAGTCATCCTTCGAGAGCTTCCGCAACGTGAAAAGTGCCAAGAGGAATATCAATGCTGAATGTTGGTGATAGGATCGATCGGATTTTCGGTGCCACGTGAAACGCATTTGTAAATATATCAGTGGACGACACGTAATATCGTACCACTTGAACAAGATCCGCAGTCTGCTGGCGCGAAGTAATTGGCTGAGAAATAAACTTGCGGCTTTGGTTGAAGTCTGACCTGCTGGTTCAACCGAACGAGCTAGTGGTCGAGGTTAAATCTCTTCTGCAAAATTGTACGGCGAAGACGAAAAGCAAAATAACTTATCGATTCGGTCATGGAGCATCTGGCCAGCTACAGAAGCAATCACAAGTCAGGAGGAGAAGAAGAAGGAAAAGGTATATCGAAGCTATCTTGCCTTGTCCTTGCTTTTTTCACGGGTGCCTAGCTTCTCTTCGAGATATATCGGATTTCCGGTCCGGAACTGGAGCCGCAAGGACCCAACGAAAATCGAAATGAGAAAGGATAGTGAAGCGAGCTGAAAGGAAACAAGTGCAAAAAAGCATGAAGGAATGTTAATGTGAAATCGTATCCCACTTTAGTTCCAGATGTTATTTAATATTCCACACATTTTCGAAATTGGAAAGTACTCGCGGTGAGCTAATAGCTTTCGAGAGTAATGAGAAGCGAACACCAACGATCAAGCAATGACCAACAATATGAATGGAAAAATAATCGAAAGCTGAATTAAGCGGAAAAAAGGAGCTGTAAGGCAAACGATAATGCACGAAACTGGAAGTCCGTTCCACGAGACAGCCAAGAGAAGGAGTTATAGAAGCGAAGCTTCTGAGCTCCGCTTCAATGGGTCGGTTCAACTTGCACTATTTGAGATAATTGATGGCCAGAATGTTCTCTCATCCTATGCGTCCGTCCCTTGCCGCTATATAGCTGCACTACCAATGTACATTCTACGCCCAACGGCCATTCTATAACCATAACCACAAGTAGATCTGGAGACGAAGCCCAGAATCCGAGAACCACGAGAAATGGAGCAAGGAGAATGGGAAGACGAGAAGAAGGTGGAAGATTTCGGGCAGGAGATTCCGCGCCAGAGCCCACTCCTAGCCCTACCGACCGCTGGACCTCGGATGCAATTTCCTTCCGACTGGACTGCATTAGTGATACCCCTCACACCCTTGCCTCAAGTCGCGAGAGCTTCGCGTGGGAAACTATTGACGCCCCCGAGTCTGTACCACCTTGGACAAGTGAAATGCTCGCGCGAACCAAGAAGACCATTCAACTAGCAGACGAAATGGGGCAGGACAAAATGGAAGCTAGATTGTGGAGGACAGTAGTAATAGCAGTCGGTGTAGTACAGTCCGACTTACAAACGTAGCGAGCAAGGATGGTAATTAATTATGGGGTAATATGAACTCCTAGAATCGTCTTTCTCCCCTGGCATCGATAATTGAAATTGTGCTCCACGATTCATTTCAGTCCCATCCACTCCCAATTCCATTGTGAATGATGGATCTACCGTATCCAGAGGATACTAACAAAATCATTTCGACGCCGAGATCCTCATCTCTTCGCCCAACAATTTTGAATTCCAACAAGGAACAAGAAAAAAAAACTGTTTTGTCATGGCTGCTTTTTGTTGGGAGTTTGAAAACAAGACTCAAATTCAAGAACCGTGCGGAACGAGAAGAAGGAAGAAAGATCCAAGAAGCAGAGTATGGGAAAACAATGGTCCAAAAGTTCCAACGCTTCTTATAACTGTTTGTAGCCGGCTACGCGAGTTTTAGAGTCAAGCCTCGGATATAGTCAGGAGATAAGGGATCCTGAGTTTTTTTCATGCTCTCTGTCTATCTCGTTTATCTCTCGGAGATCTCGCGCACAATCCTTGAGAAAAACGGAAGCTTTCGGGCTCTCAAAGTTTGAGCCTGTAAAGTTTTGCGATAACCGGAGCATCCAAGGGCTCTTACAAGCCCATATAAGCATACATGTGCACACTTATAAACGGCACGTATTATCCGATTTGCGATTTTGCTGCTTGCTGCAGTTTTTCTCTCAAATGAGAAAAGTATCGGCGCCAGATAATGCGTCGATCACGGATAACGATCTTTCATGGATCCTCCGGATCATTGAAACGAACGATTTTTTTCCTGACGATAAACTTTCATTTAATTGAAAAAGAAGCTTGATCGAAATATTGTTTTTCGAGAGAAAAAAAGTTGCACACGTTTTCGTAGTAAATTCAAGTCTTCATTGGGAGGTATCGATATAGAATGTTTACCAAGGTACCATACGCAACTGGTATACAGTGCGAGGGTTGAAACGGCGAAGCTTTGCTCGGTCAGAGCCGCGGTAAACGACAAATTGGATTACGCCATCGACACCGGGAACAACGGAGGCGTGCTCCTGTTTCTGCTGGTGATGCTGGCTCTCCTTCGCAGCCATCAGGTCGTTCTTCGTACATATACCTATACAACACACACACACACACCCGCACACACATATACACATTCACGTAAATACATGTTAGTACAGTATATGATAAAAAATAATAATAACAATATCGAAAAAGTCGATACTTCGTTTCTCTTATTTTTCACGTTTTTATCGTCATAAACCGATATTCGAGCTCTATATCGCACGCTGCAAATTGCTGCGACATAACAGAACAAAGAACCCTATTTCATTCCAGTCTCAATCTAGCCCAGTCTGGCTGTAACTGATATTTAATATCCACGATTATTTTCTTTGGCAATTTCCAGCAGGAAAACATTAAAATTCACGTCTTGTCTTTGCTCCATCTCGTGCACACGACGCTCTTGCCTTTCACCGGAATTCTATTGCGGAAGGTGGATTATAAATTTACTCACAATATACATCGGTCTCACTTCGTGTGTGCGTGCTTCTCTCTCTCTCTCTCTCTCTCTCTCGCTCGCCTTATATTTACGTCGGTCGTTATCCCAAACCCCTACGGTCCGATTAATATTAGCTACCGCATAACATACATCCCGCATATACATATGTATATCCACATTAAATATCTCTGTATATCATCGCCCCCTTATGCGTGTATATAACAGTCATATATGAACTGAAGGATGACTAGCTTTCCAAAGTTATTTGGCCGTATTAACGTTTGCGCGTTCCAACCGCGTTCTCGTGAAATGGTTATGACTTGCGCCGCAAAATATTGAGGCACGAGGAAAATGGGTGGGATTCACCAGGCCCCGTTTATACGCATACGAATATCCGTTTGCATTAGAAAATATATAGATATAGATTTTTGGAGGAAACTAAAGGCAGATATCGTGACCGCTTCACACGTTCCAATTCAACACTTTCGCCCTTTTATTCTTATTGCTACCAGTCATATACATATAAATGGTGAATTCATCTAGTGCGGCTGAGAGTTTAATTCCGAAGCGTTTCTCCACGTGCTCTCCTCTATCTTCGTCGCTTTTCTCTTCTATTTGCCAATCTACCTCTCTTTTTCGTTCTACCTTTCGCTAAAACGAGCATTTACGCGTTTACGACGATTTTACGAGGACGAAAAATTGAATGGAATATTTGCATCAGCGGTTTCGTCCTCTTCCTTTTTACTGTCCACCTATAGACCAATATAGCTATAGTCTGTGTATAAAGAACTTCCACTTTAACCGGTGTTCGCCGCGTTCACCTCGCCCTATCGCCGAATACAGAAAAAAAAATAGAGAGTTCAACGGTCTATCTGTGAAGCACCTACCACGAAAAATTCTCACGTTATTATTGCAGGAACGAGGATGTAAAAAAATTCAATCATATCCTAATCGGATTCCATCCCACAATCGTTTTATTCTGATTTTCCAAATCTTTCGTTGCGGTTATAATAAAAAAAATGGATAAACTGTCGATGGAATTTTATCGTCCGACTGTCACTTTTCGATCGAATTATTCCGCACATTACGTTTCGATAAATGATTCTCGTCGATGATTCCCGTTTTGTGAATATTTCAACGCACAAAAAATACGTCTCATTTCTGAGAAAGACGTAGCCAACGTTTTTTCACCTCAGGAGTAGCCTCGCTCCTTTTTGCCGGTAAAAGAGACGTAGATCCACCGAGGATTCATGATATATATTGTCCGCTTGTCCCGTTAGTTTCTCGTAGAATGGCCCACTCAGTATGTACGATCGTCCTGAGCTTTTGCTTCAGGAAATCGTTTTTTCTTCCGGGAGAATAAAGGCTCGGGGTTGATTGGCAATGAATCGTATGTGTCGTCTGGAATACGTGAGTAAGAGAGAGATCGAATAATAAAGAGGCAAACCTCTGTAGTCCATAGGCTGCGAATGAAGCTGAGGGTGCGATGACAGTTCGTATCTTATAGCGTTACATGAAAAATGAGAGAGAGAGAGGGAGACAGAGATAATCTGCACCCATGAGAGGAGACCTGGCAATATGCGTTGGTTCACTTTCCGCAAAATGGGTTAGTAAGCCTCGGATAACGTGCCTGTCCACAATGAATCTGGTAGGCCGGATATGCTCAGACCTCGTGCATTCATCAAATATAACTCACATTCGTTTATACATACAGGGCTGAAAGGTTTTCCATGTTTCAAATCTTAACTATCAGTATTCGAAACAACAAGTGCACACAGAAAAACAGAAGCTATTTACATCAACTAGAAACGATCTAGAGTCACGGTAGCGACTTGGGGACAATTCCATTCATAAAGGAAGGTGGCTAAAAGTGTTACCATGTTAAAAGCATAGGAAAATTCGAAATGATTATAATTTGATGAAATTTGGTGATTTTTTGACAATTTTTTGAAGATTTTTCTATTTGATGCTAGAGAATATTATTACCAAATTTCATAAAATTCGTACCATATTGTCGTATGTAGCCAACCTCCTTAAAAGTAAGTCGCTCTAGGACTCTTCCCAGTGAGGACCGCGATATCAAGTGTTTAGAAATTTTTCGAAAGAATTTTATGTGATAACCCGATAGTGACACTGTTTCGAAACATGTTCCAGTTTTACGTATTTTTCTATTTATTTTTACCTTCTGATTGTGACTATTTTCGACCCTTTATCGTATTCTGTTTTGAGGATATGATACCGCATCTGGGACTGGTTTATGTCACATGTGCTATAAAATAGTATACAATAGTCGAGACCTAAGTAGTGTATTGTTGCACGGCGTGAAGTTCGAGCCCGACCGCAGCGAAGATGCTAAACGCCGTGCATTGAACTACAATTATTAGTAATGTACTATTGAACTATAATTGAAAAACTGTCTACAAAAATGTGCAGTCGCGATGAACAATATAAGAGAATGAAGTGTGAAAAATAATCACTGCTCTAAAACAATGCGGTTCAGGTACCGAACCCTGACGATCTTGCCTCGTTAGGGATATCCGCAGGGCTTTCACTCTGGACCCCCTAAAGACGTATATGAGTTTGTGCATATCCTCCTATAAACGGGATTTAATCGAATAATTCGACAAGAGCGGGAGCTTTTGCTCCAACCTATTACGGACGGAATTGACGATAGAGCAAGATACAAGAGATGATAGTTAAGGACACTTTAGTGCATAACAGCCAAGCACACTGCGAAGCCTTCGGGGTCGATGCAGTAGCAAGATGGAAAGTAGTTCGCAGCCAAGGACGGATGAGCTTTTGGCTGGATCTGATCGAGCCAATATCCCGGAATGGAGAGCCTTTTTGTTTGTTGCTCAAACGTACAAAATAATTGGATAATTCTGAATGAGGAACGACAATAGGTACGAGGAATCCCTTGACAACTGATTAGCACAAATTGAATGAATTGGAGCGAACACTAAGGGCAAAAATAATCGGATATGCTATCAACGAGTATCTCGGCAACTGATTCTCGCCAATTTGACGAGGGCACATCCTGCAAAGATCCGAGTATAAAAGGATAATTTATAGCTTCGCGAGTTTGCACGATCCGGCCATACGCACGCATTTATAAGCCAAATTTTGAATTCCGCCTCACATATACGTATATCGTGGTGGATTTTAACGTTACGACAAAATGAAAAGGAAGAGAGAGGCTTGGGAGCAGAAGAACCTTAGGACGGCGTTAGTGGGAGAAAAAGATAAGAAAGCCAAAGAGAAAGGGGACAAAGGATGATAGAGAGATATCATCCCATCGTAAAGGGACTATATCGCTGCATACCGCACTGACGTTGAGCTCGTAAAGATACATTTATACTCCGGGCGCATCACTAGGGAAGCCACTCGCCAGGAACGTCAGCATAATCTTTTGCAGCGATCCTTTTACGATGCCGCGCGACTTACTACTTGGGCCACCATCACAACTTCGAGTTACATAACAACTCCTAGAATTTCAAAGTGTAACAAGAGCTAAAGTTCACCCACAAAGTTGCTCGATTTCGTTTTGTAGTAATTACAAATTCCGATTCTAAAGAGGAGAAAAAAAAAACAAACCACAGCAGGTTACGGTTTACTGAAGTACTGAATTATCGATCACAGGTCCTTCTGACCCACGCATCCTCATAATGAGGCTTAAGGTAAGGAATCAGTTGCTATCTTGACACTGTGAGTGCCAGAGAGATGATTGCAATTTTCAAAATTAAATATTTTCTACATGATTTGTTCAATGAAAAAAGCCCCTGTCCGCGGATTTCCGCCATCTTTCCGTGTCCGCTGACGGAGCCTTTTTTTGATTAGTCAAATGGTTGCGTAGAATTTTAATATCGAAAATTCGAGGTGAGGTTCGGTGACTGATCCATTACCTGAAGGAAGGTGGCTACACACAACAATGTTGCCATACTAAAAGCATAGGAAAATTCAAAATTATTGGAATCTGATGAAATTTGGTAAGCACACTCTTTAGTATTAAATTTGAATATTCAAATCTTCCAAGATTTTTCTTCTACATAGTGATCGAGTCAATATCTTTCGAATATTGTAAACTCAAATTATTGAACAACTATGTAGATGAAATAGAGAAAAATTTATGTCATCGTGAAGAATATTATCACCAAATTTTATTAAATTCTTATCATATCGTCATATGTAGCCGGCCTCTTTAAATTTAAAAAAAATGCAAAAACGGCATTTCCCGAAGTGAGTTTCGAAAAGTTGTTTTCGTTGCGATTCTCCGATTTCTCGTTCGGCATGAAGCCGAGCAGAACAAACATGAATCAAGGAACAGATGCAGTTGGTTACGAACATTTCCTATTGGTTCCGTTCTCCCGTGAGGCAAATCTGCCCGAAATCTTCTCTCGTGTGTTATACGAATCCTCAGCTATAGATGAAACATACACAAGTGTCTATATGTATATACGTATGAGACAACTCGGATGACCAAATCGAAAACTCGGTACGTGGGTAGGTTGGCTAGAAGATGGAGGAAGCAGGAATAGACTGTATGCGTGACCACGAAGGAGTCAACATTGACGCAAGCCGCTTGGCATACGTTACGGTGATTATGGTTGTAACAACACCCGATCCGTTCATCTCGCTTGCTCTTATACTCTCGCCGTCTTTATGCCTTGATCCTGCAAGTCTGGAGAATCCAGTTACACGCACTTAGTCCTTTACGGACCGTTTCACTATGCTGAGCTTTGGCAGTCCTCCGAATGAGAATTCCTCGCAATGTAAAGACGTCATTATCGTGAATGTATCTTCCAAATTATACAAACTCGGTTGGTTTAGTAAGAAAAAAAATCCGGAAAACTCGGAAAACCGTCGAAAATAATGAAAATTCAATGAACCATTTTTTATCGAATAAACTCCCAGCTGCCAGTGACACAAACTGTTGAATTCTACTCCGCTAACTTACCCCCTCGTCATCCTCAATTCCTCTATGGGCTTTACAGACCCAGTGACATGCTCCAGCTCATTATAAGTGCTTCTTAGCATCCTTAGTCACTGCATCCTTGTGCCTTTCTATCCAATTGAACTTATGCACGTGTTATATCAAAAGCCGAGGACAACTGAAGCCGAGGACAACGAGGAATAATCCGAGGTTGTTTCTCGAAGGTCTTTGTTGCTTGTTCCACGAAAACGATCTGTCTCGTAACGCAATCTTGATCTGACTGACGAGAAAGCCACGCTTTACCATGTTTGTGTAATGAATCACTTTAAGGGTAACCATCATCGAGCAGATGGAAGTAATGATGCACTAACCGCTAATTAATGATGAGAAATCCTCCAGAAGCGTCGACGATTTATTTATAAACTTTGGAACGAACTTTGTTGGAAAAATCGTTGAATACTTTTTGAATTTTTTTTTGGGTCATCAACTTTTAGGGTGAACGTTATCGCGGTAGAAAAATTTCGTACCTTCCAAATTCGAGGATAAAACTCAGTTTCGAATAAATTTCAACATCGAGAACTTATTCGATGGGATCCGAAGGAACGACCTTCTGATAACATTGATAAATCGAATGGGACGCTCGCACAGTTCTCGAGCAATGTTTTAAGGCCGTTACCGCGTATAAGGTGCCGGGGTACGTATTTTCAGGATCGGTAAAAATACCACGCCCGGAGTAAGAGTAATAGCGCTCTTTCCGTAAAGAACGTTTAGAGATTTCAACGGTGATAAAATGCCGATTAAGTATCCGCGAGTTCGAGTTCGCTTTTGGGTCGAGAAGTATATTCTCCGAGTGATGGGATTTTCCTCGCGTGATTCTTACGAAATCGAGGTCGCGATACGTTGCCAGTTCACGAGGAACGTTTGGGTCAAGGTCGAGCTGTTCCAGTTCCATCACAAAAGCTCTATAGAACGCATTTAGGCACAAGAGTCGAGGGCATGGCTAAGCTGCTGCAACGCTTGCGTCAATGTGTGGAAAAATCGAAGAGTTGAGCTTTTATTTGAAACGAAATAAAAAAAAAAAAAACACCTACAACAACGATCGCTCGACATTCGCGATGAGTCAAATTCTTGAGGATAAAAAATCGATCCCGATACATCTTCGCAACGCTTCCCTTTGCACGCTTGAGAACGCGTGTGACGAATTGGCTTCCTATCGTATTTATATTTGTTCGTGAAAATTCTGCCATTTTGTCGTGAATTATTAATCTCTATATTTTTCCGAGCGTTTCTCTCAACCGCTTACAATATAAATATCGGTTTGAGCAATAAAGAATAATCCTGGAGGGAAGAAAAGTTTTCGAGACGCCGAGATTTGTTGACGAATGCGATCGGTGAAAATGCGGCATTTGTTTACGACTAAGTCCTGTTGACACCTCCATCAATTTTTCCTTCGTTACATTTTTCCGTATTTTTTGTTCCTATATCCGAGAAATATTAATCGGCGAAAGACTTTAGGATTCAGATATCTTTTGCATATTGTAAATTCAAATTATTCGACAACTATGTAGATGAAAATTTGAAAAAAAATGTCATCGTATTTAATGCTGAAGAATATTATCACCAAATTTTATTAAATTCTTATCATATTGTCGTGTGTAGCCAACCTCTTTAACTTGCAAATGTAAATTGTATAGAAGAATGAATGGTAATAAAAATGAGAAAAACGGTACGAATAAGAAAGATTGGGATGGAGTTTTTGGAAGGGAGATATTCGTCATCGGTTTTCTCACTTTGATCGGGTTTCCAGGAGAGTGGTAGGTAATATATATGTAGGAATGGAAAATTGGTAAATAATTCACTGAAAATAAGATCGGAATAAGGTCGAGCGTCTGTTCGATATCGGAGCCTCGAGACATCGGTGGCCCTAATACCGCGGCATAGGCGAATGCGAGAGTAAGGGACAGAGAAGGATGTCGTCTCCGTGGGATTATATCCCAGATCGAGCTAGTCGCTCGCGTCGAGGCACATGAAACTGCTCTCTTTTTCCCGGCGGTTTTTTTCCTCAGCCTTCGAACGTATGCTTCGTTCATCCGTGCATTGCCGTAGAGGAACGCTCGAAACGGCCGTAGAAAGAGTAGATACCAACGCTCGCGGAAGGCCCAAGAGAGCCTGGGACACTCTGAGTGCTCTCTACCGTCCCGAGAGCTCAGGGATAAGCCGGGAAAACGCCGATTTTGTAGCGCAACCCAACGAGCTCGCAGAGGCCAAAAAGCCTCTTCTTTGTCGCGATGTACGGGCTCTTCCATACCCGCGTTGCAACAATTCCAACTTCGCACATGTCTGCGGCCCAGATTTCCTGATTTTTTGTTTTCTCCGGGCCTCCCGAAACTGCAATCAAAATATGGAAAATTTTCGAATTACGCTGTACGCAAGTTAGAAAAAAAACCAAATAAAATGACACTGTAGAGTTTGAAGGAATTATTTACTTTTCAAAATTAATGCTCGCGACGGATTTTTGAAAAACGTACGGATTATTGATTTTTTTTTTCCATTATTTAGAAATTTTTTAAAAAATTTCCTGAGGTGAAGTTTTTTTAAAAATTAAACGCCGTTTTTTGAATTTAATAAAAGAGACAAAAACGAGCGCCCGTTAATCCGTTCAACAGACTTTAAGGAATATTAAGTGACAAGTTTTGAAGGTCAGGGTTTGGCTGACCTGAGAATGAATGACTCGTACGAATACGAAACGAATACCAAGTTCTTTGGCTCATATGCATTTTATACTGGCTCTACTGCGACACGAACCTGCCTGAGCTACTTCGGGAGCGAGAGAGAGAGAGAGAGAGAGAGAGAGAGGGAGCCAGGCACCTTTTTGTATGAGCGTCTTTGGACGCTCGTAGCCTTCGATGTGGGCCATCTCGAGTGTCTACTTTGGCACAGAGTCTCCCCCCGTAGTGTCGTCAAGTGGCAACTCTCCATTTCCCTATGCTTTATCACCGAACACTCGCACGGCTGCGAATGCCGTACGTAAGTGTCGAGTAAAGAAAAAAAAAGAATTTGCAAAGCACCTCGTCCGCACGGAGCTTTGAACTCTTAGGTTTTATACTTGCAGTGTCCGAATCAAGAAGTTTTTAAGTTGGTGACTAATATGGATAGGAGCAGGGAAAAGTAAAAAGCAGTCGCACCGAGGCGAAGTAGTACAAGTCCATTATAGTCAGACGTCGTTCTCGTGGCTGTGGAAAATTGTTTCTCTTGAGGATACAAATTAAACTCAAATTACAACGAAAAAACATGCATAGTATACAATTTTCAGGCAGCAAATATTCGTTTTTTTGCAAAATTTATTTAAAAATCGTAAATTATATTTATATAGTCACATATTTATTTATTTTAGCCTGTTGGAAAAATGCGGACTGTTTTGAGCGATAATCGCAACAGGAATCGCCTCGTTTTTATTTCATTTTCGTCTCCATCGTCATTTTAGCAAGGAGCATTTTTCTCAAAGCGTCATCTTAATAAAGTGGCAAGACTTATCGCGCTCGTTGAAACTCTACGGTGTGCTGTTTAGGATGAAGCTTCACCGACCATTGTCTCACTTTTGTCTCACATTGCTGGGAGAGGCGAGACTCTAAAGAAGAATAAACGAGGATAAAGGGCGAGAGAGAGCAAGAGAAAAAGGGAGGAAACGAGACGGAGGAAAATAAGCGCGGGAGGGTGAGAGAAAAAAGGTGGCGTTGCAGAGTAGCCGCGAGCGAAAGAGAATAGAAGATAATTCTTCGCGTAAAGAAGCACAACAATGCCGTGACAATGCCGCCTCGTTATTGCATTCATTTGTTTCTGTACTCTATGTCCACGGGCTCTTCTCTCTGCTCCTCGCGCGCATCTCACTTTCTCTATTTTTCTCATTCTCGACCTTCTCCGTCTCTTTCTTTTTCATTTCCCTCTTATACTCACTGCATTTTCTTCTCTCCATTCTTGAGCATTTCCCCCTTGACCCTCCTCCCGACAACCCGCGCGTAGCCACATTTCTCACCTCTCCAGGACTTTTCCTTGTAACAAAGACTCTCGTCACCCGTTAACAACTTTTTACAACAAACATCTCGTGACACACGTGGCTCGCACTCCCGCCATTATAATTCTATATTCTCCAAGAAAATGTAACACGATTAGAATCTCTTACAAATAATACGGAAAAATGTCTCCTTCACGCCCTTTCTAACTGCATTTTATCCCAGAGCCTAAAGTTAATGGAATTTATTAAGGAAGTTGGCTACACACGACAGTATGATAAAAATTTAATAAAATTGATGATATCATTGTCAAATACGATGACACCATTTTTTTCTCAATTTTTCGTCTGCATAGATGTCGAATAATTTGAGTTTACAACATGCCCAAGATATACCGATCTGAGCGATGTGCTTATGCATGTAAACTCTTGTGTTCGATTACTCGAAAACTATGTGGAAGAAAAATCTTGAACAATTTGTATATTTTTATTGAGTAGTATGCTCACCAAACTTCATCAAATTCTAATCATTTTGAGTTTTCCTATGCTTTTAAAATAAGTGATCAGTCGCTATCTCGCCACCATGAGTGCGAGAAAAGTAGCTGCAATTTTCGAAATTGAATATCTTGGACACGATTTGATCGATGAAAAAAAAGCTCCTCCGGCAGTGTATTTTGCCATTTTTTCGCGTCCGCTGACAGGGCCTTTTCTTCATTAGTCAAACGACGGAAGAGAATTTTTATTTCGAAAATTCGAGCAGGTGAGATTGCCTGACTGATCCTTCAGCTTAAGATGGCAACATTGTTGTGTGTAGCCACCTCCTTAATCTCATCGGTTTCGATTTTTTTAGGCAGTCGTAGACGTCAAAAAATTTACTTTTTCGAGATTAAATCTGGCTCATGAAATTCCTGAGACAGAAATAACGATAAGAGAGATTTTAAAAATCGTCGAATCAGCAGAAAATAAAAGTGTTTCGAGAAGTGAACGCGGAATGGAGTTTCATTGGAACGTGAAATAAGAAAATTCGAGTAAAATATTCGAGGCTTGGGGGGCGGGGTATCGATATACTTTTCCTTCCGGTTTGTCGCTCACCCCGAAACGTTTTATATTTCGTCAAGGAGGATTTTTATCTCGTTCACGAATTTTGTATAGCGCGCTAGTAGGCGGTATAAAAAAAAGTGGAGCTACGTAAAACATATATTGAGAAAAGATCTTTCGTCCGTAGAGCGTGCCAAGTGCGCGGCATCAGACGAACAAAAACGCAATGAATTTCCCCTGTATGTTTGAAATTTCTTTTGTTTTTTTTTTTGTTCTTCCATTCTCTCTCTCTCATTTTCTCTTCAGGCTGCTATTCTTCTTCGTCCGTTTAACTTTTTTGTACTCTCTATTTCTTGCCTCTATCACGTGACATAAAACGGCGTCCTTTTTATAGCGTCATTCGAAAAATCCTCGCGTTACACTGTCGTCACTTCTTCACGCGTATACTTTTGGCTGCTTTTGCTCTTTTTCTTTTTCTTCTTTTTCGAGATCGGTCCGTCGACAAAAAAACAACAGGAAAACGCGAATATGATGGCAGGACGTGTGGCAAAGTAGGATTTGAAGCAAGTTTCCTCGTAAAAGCTTCGCTCGGAAGTGTTCGCAAATGACAAAAGAAAATGTGTTTGCTAGCAAGACCGAAAGAGCCAAGAGCGCAAGAGCGATGGCGATATAACGTGTAAAAAATTCTCATGGAGATTCGCGCGCTTTAACAGTTGGTCGAATTTCTACCCAAAACACCAAATGTCGTGTATGACTCTCGCTCACGTTTTTCATATGGGAACACAAACTCTGCCTCATTTATGCCTGCTTACGATATGTGCCAAGGAAATGACAAATATATATACCGCTCGAATTTTACACGTTTTCTCGAGAGCCCAACTCTTTTGGTCCTGCAAAAACCTGGCATGAACAACGCTCGTAATTTCGACAAATCCTTGCCATTTACCACCAAGACAAATCGTTCCCATCGCAGGCATCTTTCGAAACCAAGAATTCCCAACTTTTATTCTTTCCAACTAACATTCCCATCTTTTACGATATTTTTTTTTTCATTTCATACAAGAATATCGATTTGCATATAACGCAGATGTTACATGAACCATTTTCTGCTACCAAACTATCATGGAAATCGAATCGTCAAATTTTCCTCGAACTCATCACACTGCAGAGAATTTTTTAGAATTTTCTCCAAAATTTCGTCCGGTCGTTTGACTTTGTATAAATTTCAACGTATTTATAGTTGATTTTTAAAATCAAACGAAAATTCATTTCGAGTATTATTTCCATTATTATTCCAGCAAATGATTTTAATAATTAAAAAAATAAAAATTCACGCCTGCAACCTGGTTTTTTTTTCATTCATGCTCTAAATATACGTGTCAAAAAGTATCTCCGATATTTTTAGTTCGCGAATGAATTTGCGTCGGACACTCAAACCGAAACGATTCCGACGCGGAGAAATTTTATTTCGAGCGAGATCGAAAGAGACAGGACAATAAATCAAAAAGCAAAACGCTATTCTATCACGTAACCGAAATCTAATCGTAGCGCGGTCTGAGAGACACTCGCGTTGTTAAAGTGGCTCTTTCGCAAAAATATTTATATACACGCCGATAGATATAAATATATATTCTGTAACGGGGCTGTCTGTTTCGAGAAGCTTCGAGGAAGGAATGAAAACTATGGTATCACCATCGTCGGCTCAATATGTCTTTAGAGGCAAAAAAATGTTTTATAGATAAGACAGCGAATGAAACTTATGCGAGCTGCATTGAGTGAAAGAAAAAAGCAAAGAGAACGAAGCGGAGAAAAAATCTCCCTCGAAATGGCAAGTCTTGGAATGAGGAAACGGAGTGATGCACGAGCGAATCGCGAAATTGAAATGTCGCGCATGGAAAAGATGGCACCGATAATCGGCCCTCGATGGTAATAACTTTCGGATATAAGATCGAACGAATGGGGCAGAGAATAAAAGTATAAATATGCAGAGAAAATAAGAAAACAACTCCAGACAAACTAAAATTCTAAATCATTTTTTCCGACGATAAAATTTCATATTCTCTCGTTTTTTTTTGTTAGAAAAACGATGCGGGTCAAATTGGCCCAACGCCTCGGCAGTCCAGAATCTCCAACTAAATCGCAACGTTCCTTGCGAACCTTTTCATAAAGCGAATAATTAATTGAAAGAATAAAAAATGCATTTTCCCAACTGTGGCCATGAAAGATCTCGAATTTTCTGGCGGTTTGATCAAGAGTTTAATTCAACGGTTTTGGGATGTAGGGAACGGGAAAGAGGCAGGGAAACCAAAGGATACCAAGCGACAGGGAAGATCTGGCTGCAGGAATGAGCAGATATGTATTTCTCACCGGTATAGGAACAGAAGCTCGATGAATAATTTATACAACGTTCCTTTCCTTTCCTCATTTGTAACAAACGCCCATTATATATATATATGTGATACGTTGCTAGTTGTTGGCTGATGTATATATGTACAATCTGAGGAAGACGAGAAGGGTGGCAAAGAGGGCAGACAAGTGTGAGCACATGTCACGAGAACGCTAAGTAGTGGATGTTGTAGAGTGAATTTACGCTGTTTACCCAGTCCCGAGACTCTTCGTTTCATTCAACGTTCCATGTAACCTGTAAATATATTTATGTGCATATATTCATATTTAAAACTGAAGGGTGATCCATTGCAGCATGTGGATGAATTTCCCCAAGAGGTAGAGAGAGAGAAAAGATTAAATTTTTTTTTCGTTTATGGCTTGTCCGTATAGGGCCATTTCGTTTTTAACCAAAAACTTATCTTTGCTCCGACAGGACGTACGAGAACTGTAGAAATCCTGGTCGATATCGATGGCCAAATTTTAGCCAAGTTTTCTAAATAAGCTCGGAAATTCTGTTAGCATGATTTTTGGAGTGAAGGGAATTCCTGTGGTGGTTTAGACCGCAATATTTCTATGTAACACGCTTCAGAAATTCGTGACTAAAATGCATGTACGTTGACAAGACTTTTCGAGCATGTAAATATATATGGAGGATGCTGTATGCATTGGATTTTCATAGACCGTGCATAGCTGCGTCGTATGCCAATGAACGCCTCATCCACGACGACATCTCCACCGTCTTCCTCCTCGGTCAGGTCTGAACGGGCTGAACGGCACGCAATATATATGTAGTAGGAGTGCATGGCACATCGCAGTCCCTTCTTCCTATTATCTCCAAGCTTTGAAATCCTTGCATCTCGTTTGTGTTCGTTATACAGTGGTGGATATCCTTGTTTAGTACACACGTTTCGAAATGTTGGCTCGACAACTCTCTGCTCTGCCTCGAGAGGAGGCAATCACTTGTGTTATGAATTGTTGTTTCTCTCGCGATTTTACCTCCTCGCAGTAAAACTTTCAATTCCAGATGGAAAAATGACATCGAAAATAAAGCCATGAATATTCGGACTGACATGTTTTGAACACTGAAAAGAAAATTTTGTTGAAAAATATGCATATTTTGTTGGAGACGTTGAAATAAACATTTTTTTGAAAAATCACAAAAATTTTGTCATCGCAGCCAGAAATATTGAAGAAAGTTTCTTCGGAAAGTACATTTTCGTCATTCAAATCGTGCGTTTTTCTGACAGTTTCGTTAGAATTGAAAAATATTGGGAAAATTAACCGCTTTCAACGACATATTGACGTTCTTTGCCGCAATTTCATTTTCAGTGAATCAGTCGTGCGGAGAAAAATGATGGAAAATTTTTATTGGCCGATGTTAAATATCCCATGAATGAAAGATCGAAGTTATGCGATGCAGAGTGGTAATAACAATCGATATAGAGGACGAGAAACACATTGAAAAGGATGGTTCGTCGTGAGCATTAAATATGAAGTATAACCTGGGAGGGCCAGCCCTCTAGGCGGCCTATATATTGAGCAGATACGAAATGAGCCAGTGGTGTGTTCTCGAATCGAGCACAGCCGTAGCCATTAGCAAGAGACAATGGTGTTTTTAACAATGCACGAAAGCGTCCTCTGTGTATGGACTGCTACCAAAACAAGTGCGAGGCTGAAGGGAGTGTTGGTGTCCGTTATGTCCGGAGTAACTTTGCTCCTCTTGTATTTGCCATCCTGTGTAGTAGAGACACCAAATAATCCTGTCATTGGCGACTTAAGAGTACGAAGAACGCACAGTTATTGGCAGCCTCGAATCCTCCACATCTACTGCAAGTTTGCCTGGTGTGTAGAATCTCTGTGAATCACCATAGAGCATGGTCAATAACTGTATGTCTTTTGCACCATCAGTTCTGCATATGAAGCTTTTCCAGCTCCCTCTCTCCCTCTCTCTATTCCTCTTTCCCTTGTAATATATATTCTAGCTTTGGGGTGTGAATCAAACGAACAAGAGAAGCTGCGAGAGGAGAATGAAGGGAGGGAAAATGAATGGAAAAGTACGATCGTACGAAAATGTGGATCTGGATGCATATGGGGTGCTCTGTACGGTAAAGACCACTTTTTGCCATGACTCATATCCAGAGGATCGAATTACGAGGCAATGCAAAGAGACAGATTTCTCCATTTTTCAACGAGATAAAAATCATTGCTTTTCTCATTTGTTACGTGTTTTTGAGGGCACTTTGGATCTCGATAGAACTTGGAAGATTATTTTTAACACTGACCCTTTTTTTGGCCCTCGACTGAAATAAATAGATCGAAAAAGTGATATGCCTTTTGTTTCGGAACCAGAAACGACCCATAGATATTTGAGCGACGAATGGAATGACCTGCCGCTATGATTTATACTTGTCCAGGTAGAGATACAATATCCGCAACACACACATTTTAATCGATGCCTCCGATAACCGTTAGTCGTATAAATTGTAAATGTACGGACCGTGCCCTAATAGAGTACCGGAAAGTATATTAAATCAAACATTGTACGTTCCCCGCATAAACCATTGGGCAAAAAATATCGTTGAATCAGTCCCGCACAATATTCTTTCATTTTAATTAAAACGTGACTGCAAATATTCCAGTTTTGTTGATCCTTTATAAATTTTTCTCTGCCTGTGGCAATATCCTATTTTGCATCCTGCAAAATCACATTCCCGTTACCATTTCATAGCAACGAAAAATCGATGACAACATATCGAGACCCAGTCGTTATCGCAGTGAAGCGAAATCTAATTTAATTGTACACAAAGTTTTATTTCCATTGAATGTTTCGTCGAGGGCAGTCACCATTGAATCGGGTTTTTTTTTTTTAACCGAACGATCGTAATAGAAATGAACTTTGCCATGTTTTTCTTTCGTAATCCTATTAGAATCGAGGAATTCATCTAGAATTACCAACGAGACCGAAGGTCCCTTGCATTACTCTTAGACGCAGTTAAAGGGGCCGCGGAGAAACAGGACTATTTGGTGTGAGAAACCATAAGCGCGAGAGAAGCAAAAGACAGACGTAATTTGGGAGCGTTGCGGTCGCTTTGCCGACCATTGTTCCAGCAAATCTGCTTGACTCCTCCTTTCATCCCTCTCTCCCTCTTTCCTCCTCTTTCAAACGTACATATACACACACAAAATCCTCTTTCACAGTGCGAGACTATGCCATGCTTCCTCACCCCCTAATTTCTCGGGCTTTCTGACCTTAATTGCTCGACCAATTACGAAGATCCATTGGATGTTCTTAGCGGTTTATTCTTACCACAGCATAACTATATTTTCACATCCATATATATATATGCATATTTTCTTCGGAGTATGCAATAATGGGAGGAACTAATGTTACGTAAATGTGGCGTGTATACAAAGATTTGATTATACCAACCGGTGGATTTGAAAAATTGATCAATTGGTATTTCATATCGATCGAATAAATAAACGTATCGTGTATTTGCGACACGCCGCTCTACCCCGATGTTCACGATCTCCGTCGTTTTTCTTTTTTCTTCGGTTTTCTCTCTTTTTCTCAAATCAATAGAGACGCTCACGTATACGCGCGAGAAGTGGAAAAGGGCCAAAAAGGCATAGATGGTGAAGAGAGATGGCTGGGACGCCGTGGAAAAAGCAACGGGAAAATATATCGTTGCTGAAGCTGAACGTGCGCGACACGCGCATCCAAGAACCAACGGAACACATCGAAACAACAGAAAAACAAATCACGCTGACTAACTGAAAACTCCGACGTGGAGTTTCCGGAAAAGTCTTTTCTGCTTTTTCAGAGAAACGTCTTTCTCCATGAGCTCTATTCAATCCCTATAAATAATTGTTCCCATAAACGATGCAACCGTCGACTCAACGAAAACGAACCTTCATATCTCTTCATTTTTTATGTTGCAGGTGAGTCTTCCCGCAAACCTGGAAGTGACTCATATGGCGAAAATCAAAGGATTCGTAAGTTTATAATAGAGAAAAGAGAAATCGCAGTCATTTTTTTTTACCCTTGATTCTGGTGGAGAAAGATCGGAATTATTCGCAGCCATTAAGCAGGGTGGCTACACACAACAATGTTACCATATGAGAAAAACATAGGAAAATTAGAAATTATTAGAATTTGATGAAATTTTGTGAGCATACTCTTCAGTATTAAATATGAATATTCGAATTTTCCAAGATTTTTCTTCTACATAGTTTTCGAGTTATTGAATACCGGACTTTACATGCATAAACATACGAGTACAGGTATATCTTCTGTAAATTACAAACTCAAATTATTCAACAACTATGCAGACGAAAAATATAAAAAAAATGGTCTCATCGAATATTATCACCGAATTTGATTAAAATCTTATCATATTGTCGTATGCATAAGCCAACCTCCTCAATTGAGCCTAATCGCTGATATTACTTTCGAAAATAATTCGGTGGTTATTCTACATTAATGGTTTTTCCCGTTGAGCCAGAAAATCATGAGGATTTATTTCTTGCTGTTTTATTGTTCAAGAATATATCTGTAGATTCGATAGATTATACTTTCGAAACACGATATCCGTTCGGAGCTTTCACGTCACTAACTTGTATGGTTCGAAGCGGCTGCGGTGACACTCGATTCCGAGAGTCTCGGACCAGCACCGAGACCATCGGAAGTTCTCGTTGAAACGGGCTTTCTCACTATATACCGATCAAAGGGATAACTTTTGTCACTGCTGTTTGCAGTGTAGCGCAGAGTGTCGCTCGGAAAGGGACTTTCGTTGGATGTTACGGTTGCTCAGCCAGCCAAATCTCCGGATGATGTGCCCGCTTCTGGTCTTTCTCTTTCCCTATAACTTCGTGTGTGTTGTTTCCTGGGCGAGGGACATTTGCCTTTGTTTCGTTTCACAAAACTACGCAACCTTTCGCTCGTTTTCTTTACTTCCGGTTTTTCTTAAATCCTTTTAAATGTGTCCTCGAAATCGGTCAAACTAAATAGTCCTTTTGACTAAATATTACCATTCAGTAACAAGTTCTGCGTTTTTTTTTTCACTGACTTTTCAAAAATATTCAAAAGATTCAATGCAACTCGTTCGGACTTAATCGAAATGTGACATTAGAGAAAAAAAGGACTAGCAAATTTCGAAATGTTTTCGTTCCCTTTACGAATCGAAATTCCAGTCAAAATCCTTAATGTATTTCGGCTGTTAAAACAAATGCGACCTGCGAAATTGAGCTGAATTTGCAAATGGCAGCCGAGAGCGCCATTTTCGATGGCGCATTATCACGATTGGGAATTTCCAAGTTCTGAAGTTCGGGAAAAGCATAAATGTGCAGTGCACGCGAGGGTCACACATTTGTTTGGATAACTTTGTGGTTTGCAGCGAACGGGAGAGACCGAGTAACCGTAAGTGCTCGAAATGCTAAATCTTTGAACGTATAAATATATTGCGACCCGGTAAACTCAGTGGCGGCAGAAAAAAAAAAAAAAACATGTTGGAAAGAACGGAATAAACTTACAGCGATTAAAAAAAAAACGCCACTCGAAAAACGTGAGGATCGAATTATTCAAAAATATTATTGGGAATTAAACTTTTAAATCGGAATTTTGATGTGGAAATGAATCAACAAAATCGATGCTATGCGAACCCTTAATAAATATCTGTGAGCTCTTAATATTGGATAAAAATAAAGTTTGATGAGAGGGAAGGTAAAAAATATGAAGCAAGGAAAAGGGGAAGAGTGGGTGATGGAATTGGCGGGCTCTTTGCATCGTGAAAGTACGAAGATTCGTATTCGAGGTCGAGGATGCTGCAGCGTATCCTGGGCTGCAGATTCCACTGCCCTTTTCGGTTAGTTTCGCCTCTTCTTCCCCTCCTGCACTCGGTTTCCTCTCCCTTCACCTTGCCCAGCCTTCGTGATCGTTGTTCCATGAAATTGGACGTCATTCGCGTATACCGAATATAACTCCAATATTGCGTATAGCGATTCCGCAATTCGGTCCAGCGAGAGCATATTACCCGAGCTCTCGCACATATACCGTGTTGGCGTATTTCATTCTCCTACTAGAATATATCCTTGTGCAACTAAATGGAGATGGTCCCAGCGAGAACTCAGAAAATAAGGGAAAGAATTCACGTTTCCCGCATTTGGCGACAATGAACTCGGCACTGAAACTTAATGAAGAAACTGTCATTTCCCGAAAAGGTCTCCTCACTTTTGAGCCGAATAACAATCCAAATTTTTTCGAAAATTTGTATGAAACTGTTGAGAACATTTTCAGAAACGATTTCCATTTGATGGCGCAAAGTTCTCGCTCGATTTCCAAGAGCTTTATTCCTGCTGAATGAAAAATCCATTTTTTTTCCGGGATTCATGGAAATTCGAGTCAGCCATAATTGCTATGACGCTTTCGACTCGATCGATGAATAGTTTAATTCCATCTTGAAGCTGCTTGCCCTTTCCCTCTAGTTCGAATGTCGTCGACGTCGTGCCTCGTAGACGCAGCTGTCCCCGCTTCGTCGTCGTCAAGCAGGACACATATGGAAACAGCCTCATAGACGCACGTTTCCTCTTATAAAGGGTTGTCGACATAAAATGGAACGGAATTGTGCAAAGCTTGTTTTTGTCGAATATTTTTCCCATTTTCTGGAAATAAATTCAGACGCTGGTATGAATTTTCAAAAAAAAGATAGCCCTCGCTAAAATGCAAACATTTTTTTGAACGATCCGTAGATACAGTGGGTCAATTTGACCCCGAAACAAAAAATAAAATGGCCGAATGAAATGTTGAAATGAAGAAACACTAAACCGTCATCGGTCAACGAATAAAAATGTTCCGTTTATGCTGCAGAGATTTTCTATAACCACGAGTCACAAACGGACGATTCACATGGCTGGAAAAATTACGAGTTTGCAGGGACGATGAATTCTCACTCGCTAGGGATTCTCCCCCTGCGCCTACTGCTTCTAATAGTCGTATTCCCATTTATAACAACCACATAAATGCACTAACGAAGCATATTGTGTTGCCTGAAAGTCTCTCTATTTTCTTCGTATTTATGTCAATTTGAAAAGAAAGACTGTTTTTCCATTGCTCTCGATCTCTGTCTCTTCATTGTTAGTGATCCAAGTTGGAAAACTTGTTCGGTTGCTCCCTCGTTAAATTATGCGCTTGTTATTATCCCACGATGATAAAAACATGGGGGGGAGAGAGCGAGGAAGACGACGACTTTTGTCCAGTTGTCCAACGAACGATGCATCGCGAGCAGCCTCGTTTCTAGTTGCTGACTTTTCTCTCTCATTGTCGTTGCTCTTTGTTCGCTGAGGTATCTTGCCGAGTCATTGACACACTTTCGGTCTAATTGAGAACGATCCAAGTCTTATTTGAGTGCACACTCGTGTAGAGATGCGGGTGGGTTATCGAGATGTCAATAAGCAACATTATGGATTGAAATCCTTCGATTGTTGTACAAGCGCTTAATTAGCCAACGCGATGTTTTGAAAGTGGATGGAAACTTGTTTTTCCCCTTTCGATGATTCTCTTGCAGTTTCCGAACGGGTTCAGGCTCGTTGGGATTCGAAATGACGAATAGAAGAGACGAGAATGAAATCGAGCTACCAGCAGAATCAAGTCGTATACTTACCCGCATCAACTTTTTTCTATCAAACGTGTACAGAGGGCGCATCTCGTAGCCTGCTCTAGCATCGAGTCTACTTTGTCATTCCATCTCTGGTGTTCGTCCTTCCGCTCGGTGACAGAACCAACTTCTTTTTCTCCTCAACTGCTTTTTCTTCGTTTTTCCACTTGCTCTGCTGGTTCGTCTATTTTTTATTCTCTTAAGGTTCGTCTTCTCGTTCCTTTGCGACGTAGAGAAGAAGAGCAATGCCTGTCTGGTCTATCTACTTGGTTGAACCTGGAAATTTAAAAGAAGAGAGGGAGATAAGATCTTGTGCGAGAGGACGAGTGAAAAGGGATTCTTCTAGTACTTTGAGTTTCCTTTCTCGTTACCCCGAAACTCGTACCAGCTTCCTTTACTCTTTCTCTCGTTGCATCTATCTCTCTCTGTCTTTCCTACTTGCTCTATATCATTTACTCCGTGTGATTACCGACTTTACGGTGCAGGCTCTTTGCGTTTATAAAGAGGCAAGATGAACGGTATACATAGTCGCACACTGTATAAGGAAAGCGAATGGGAGGGGGGCTGGGGATGAGCCGAACAAGGAGGACATCGTCGGCGCACGAGAATTTCAGTATTTCTTGAAAATTCGAATTCAAACAGCCTCGTGAATTTAGCGACGCGTGTATCCCCCTCGAGCCCTGCGACTAACTCGAGCTTTCGTACTTTAAAAAGGGCATAATGAAAAAGACATAATTTCATTTTGCCGCCTGCTTTACCGACGACGCAGAGACAAGTGAATAAAAATTAAAACAATTTTGGTTTTCTTTGGAATCGATTGAACCTCCGCAACTTTTTGCTTCCAAACTCGATTGTACGGAATTCCAACATCCTCGATGAATCAGTGTGATAGGAAAAAGAAAATAGAGGATAAAAAGGAAAGGTCAGAAAATGAAGAGGAAAAAAATAAGGCAGCGGCAGGCGAAATACCGCACGATTGAGCAGACAGTGCGCGCGGGCTATACGAAATGGTGGATAGATACAATACGATCATTAGGGACCTATAAATAGCCTTTATCTCTCTTTGGTTGTGCACGATGGCCGACGCCAGGACTTTGCTGGGTTTACGGTGTCGAGGGAATGGGTTCGACTCTTTCTCTCTCGGATTCACGTTCCTATCCACAATCGTGTCTATACATATATATATATATAATGATATGATGAAAAAGTGAAAGGGCTGAAATCGCAGGAGTTCACGTATGGAATGTTGTGTGGCCGAAGCCTTTTTTATCGTTTTATCTGCTGATATATTCACAAGTAGACAGAACGAGTGTCCCAGCGAGGATAACGCGAGTGTGTGCTCCGCCAGGTCATACATAGGTTCGCTTACATGTAACGCGATGGCCACTATGCAACGTAGCGTCTGTATCTATACGTACGTACGAGCGCGGTTTTGCCAATGTTACGAAGGTACTTGTAGTGTATGCGCTACACTTGGTACGTGCGGTACCAGTCGGTGCTGCTGTTGTAACATTTTCTTCCTCTCTCGCTCTCTCTCTCTCTCTCTCTCTCTCTCTCTCTCTCTCTGAGCCTCGTTGAGTATTGAGCGTAGGATACGTTAATATATACATATGAATGTGAAAATGGTAGTGGTTGGAGTGGAAAGAGGTTTGCTCGCTCTGGTAAAAGAGAGCTTTCGTGGGGTTCACCATCGAGAGTGGGTTGGGGTGCCGCTCGTTGTCCTGGCACGCCAACAGCCCCCATTTGCCGACGCCCGCCGTCTTCCGGATTCGAGAGACTCGGCGTAGTCTTCGTTTGCCATTTTAACCCGAGCACCCGGCCGCGCGACTCCTTATTCCTTCTTCGTCCTCTTGGACTCGCATTTATATCACCCAGGAGTACAACGTAACGACGTTAATACGAAGCACCGGAGCCGTCCGACCAACGAGCAACAACGATTCTACGACACCATATGCACTGCCTCGAGCAACAACCCCTCGCCCTCGCGATCCCTCCGGCCGAAAACATTCCCCTGATATCTGTATGGAAGCTTGTCAGCCTCCCCCCTCCCCCCTACTACGTCCTCTATAGAAATCTCCTTAAAGCAGGTACGATACACATTTGTAGCTTCAACTCTCGAAAGCTTTTGCATTTTCCGATCCTATTGCGGATGCTTTCCGCGAACACAACTTTCATCCCGACTAATGCGGTCAGTTGTGGTTCGCAAAAGCACTCTCACCAACACACATACATTTTGATATGTGCATCAACGCTAATACGGGCTTTCGTTGCTGTGAGCTTCTCCAAGCTCACTCGTTCAAACTCTCTCGCGATCTGATACGAACGTGTATGAAATATGGAAAAAGTTACAGGGAACATAATACTAATTACAATCTTCTCGTTATTTTTCATTTTTTCCACTTTTTTCATTATAATTCTCGAATTTTTGGCGTTTTCGTCTCTTTGGTTTCAAAGAAAAACGTTTATTCCACTATGGGTTTTAGGCTCTCATTGATGTATTGCAATTCTATAAATAAGTCATAAAGCAGGTATATACGAGAATATGGAACATGCTGATGAATAATTGATGTGAAATCGTTAGTGGGTTGACGATATCGATGAAATAAAATATATGTCTTTTGCCATGAAGCAGTTGTGCGGTATGTATGACGGGAGCTTTGCTGGCGGTTGCTTCCGAAAGGTTTCGCCAAAAAGAAAAGAGTTTGGTTGAGGCAAGAGGAAATAAAGAAGCGCATAATGCTTAGCGGGTCTTGGTATTTGAAATAATCGTGACAGTAAAGGCGTACGATATATATATATATATATATATAGCTTAGGGGAACACTTCCGGCAGCTATTTTCTTCTCTTTCGTCCTCTCCCTCTCTTTTTTCTTCCTTTGCCGAGCGAGTCATCGGTCGCTGTATGAAAAACGGCTCTATAACGCAGAGAGAGAGAGAAAAAACCAGGCTGAAAGATAAAGACCAAGATGGAGAAGCGAGTCTTAACCCACGAGGTCAACGTCCTGCTTTCCTTCCTCCCCATTTTCACGTATGCATATGTATGTGTTGCTGCGGATACTAACTAATCATACCGAGTCCCCCGTGACCCTTTGCCATCCTGGAGCACAAATGGAACGTCCAAAGAGGTCCAACCAACTTTATTCCTCATATTTACGAAAAGGCACTTTTTCATCCCTCGTGTTTTTCCTTCTCCCTTCGCTCTTTCCCATCGCTTCTTCCAACTCGTTTTCTTCGGCTACTATACTTTCTTCGTGTTCGCGTCACCGCGTCGCTACAACCAGAATAGTCCCGAAAGGGAAAGAGAAGAGCACCGCGTCCTCGCAAGAACGAAAACTACTGTTGAAGGCGCAGTTTGCGGCATAAGAGGGCCAACAATGTTAGCCCCCCGAGAACCACAACTCAATTCTCAAGCATTTCGCTTGATTTACGCAACTGAGACCTCCGGCATAACTTCTAGCTTCTCCCTACTTTCTTACCTCCTCCTCCCCCTCCTCCTTTCCCTCTCTCCTCCTGCTTCCTGCTCTTTCTGCCTTTCGGGCAATGTTCTCCGGCAACAACAACCATCTTACGAACAAAATTAATTATCCCAAAAGTATTTTAATTAATATCAACAGACGTAAGAACGATAAGAACGATATTCCTTCGATATTCCCATCAACTTTCATTTTCAACCATCCCACTGGAGTTCAACATCCCAGCCGGCAATGAGATCGTATTGTAGTTCATCACGATCTGACCAAAAATTATGCTCCTATCTACAGGCAAAAAAAAATACAACCGGGTCGTTGTTTCTTCCTGAGAATACTGTACACTGAAATCGAAATTTTGTTGGAAAAGATCGATACTTTTGTCGCGATATGTTCGACTAAACGTTTTTTTTTCAACAATTCCAAAAATTGTGTCACTGTAGCTAGAAATATTCTAGAAAGTCTCCTCGGAAGCAAGTTTTTTGTCGTTCCAATCGTATATTTCGCTGACTCTTTCGTTAAAAACCGAATATCCTGCGAAAAACAAAACGAAAATTTTGAAGTTATCAAAAAATATTTAATTTAAACGTTTAAATATCGACGATTAAAAAAAAAAAAACATTTCTAATGGAGGAATCCTCAAACTTTCAATATATCAGGTTATTGTCCTTTATGCACTCTTACGTGATGCTTCTGAACTGCATACTCCACGCAAGTGGACAAATTTTCATGCGACGTCCTGTTTTCTTCTTTTTTCGGTTCTCATTGTTACAGAATCACACGAAAGTGAATATTAACGAGATGAATGAATTACCGGAGCTCAGGAGAAGCCTCCGTCACAACCTTACGTCACTAATTATCGTCGCATTTGTTTCATTTGATCAGAAGTGTTGATAAAAAAAATACACGCGATCGATGGTATTTCGTTCTTGTGAAATCATCTTTATCACGCAGTGATTCTTGCTCCTTTTTCGACTCTTTTATTCACACTCGCATACATACATGCACTCACACACTAATGCGTGTTTGTGTATGTGTGGCAACAAGTAAAAAATATACACGAGGCCGGAAGAAGAATAAATTGATATGAATGAATAGCGATCGACCTTTCAGCGCCCTTTGCCAACGCTTTCGACTTTAGGACCGTATTTTTTTCTATCCCACGTGTATACCAAGGGAATCGAGGTGGTTGACCGTCGCACGTTCCCCAAGTAACAAAAAAAAAAAAAAAAAAAAAAAAAAATAACACGATTTGTCGATCCATTCATAGATACAAGCCGTCCGAAATCCAAGGTTGTATGTTTCATTCATAGAACATATAATTTATGAAATTTCTCGACTCGGAAAGCCACCGAATTCGCCGTTCACGAGCCATGAAAAATTGATGAATATATATAACGGAATACGATCTCGCGCTGGAAAAATGGGCGAAACAGCTCAAAGGATGAAATTATTATGAAAGTTTTTTGGTCTCATTCATCAGCGTTGAAGTAACGCGAATAACGCGCGCGCACAACTTTTCTCATTTGAATTAGTGCATGACTGCCTCTTCGTCCTGATGAATGCTTTGATCCAATTTTGCGGAGCGAAAATAGAAAATTTCGATGGTCGTGCTACCAGAGAAATTTCACTAGCTGTGCATTACGTTGCCCTTGTTAGAAAAGAGGTAAATAGCGTAATTGCATAATTTAGGAAAATATATATTTGGCGGAAATTTGTAAGAGAAGGTGCTGGCGAAACTCACGAATTCTCGGGAAAGTGGGCCACGCAAAAAGCTTCGGCATGGAATACACACAGAACTCGATTGGCTGCTCTTATTATTATCCTCTTTATTATTACTCTAGCTATTGTTGTTATTATCAATCCTAGCGTTATTATTTTTATTGGTGCATGTGCGAGTTTGGAGTGCGAGATTCGCGGAAACACGGAATGATGCAAGTTTACTTTGTTGGACGTGAAACTATCGGCGCATGCATTTTGTACCACGGTTCGTTGTATAGTATAAATTTTCATAAATTTTCTTTATCATCATCGGTCGGAGAGGAATTCTCCAGGAATTCTGCAGATATGCGAAATAAAAACAAAGTTCTACTTGAAAAGGGAAGGTTCCATATTCGAAGCAAATCGAGGACTCGATAGGTTTTATTTTCGACAGAATCGCGTGGCAATTGGATCTGCAAAGCTCTATGGTGCATAGATTATAATTAATTTAATTCGTGCTGTTGCTATCGCGGGACACACCAAAAATATGGTGGTTCGGTCGAGGAGCCTGGGGAATCGAGAGAATTTCGACTGTATCCGTATTTTGCATATCATTTAGTCGAACGACGAGGGTAATTCCCGTTTCCATTTACCCGGAATATCGATCAAACGAGTAAGAAGAATTTTTCTTCATGTATTCGCCGAAAAAGCTCGCTGATTCGTTCTCATTTTATTGCTGCTGGCCACCCAGCCCGGGGTTTCGATATGAATTCGCAAATGTTGATGGATATTGGTATCGATGACGTGGCTTCAATGCAAATATCACTTTTCGACCTAATATACGTGGACATTGTGCAGCCAGATCGTGCACATCGAATGTTCCAATTAGGCTGTAACAGAGCTGTGGTTAGCTGTGCCAGCTTCGGCTATCGATTTCTCTGAGGCGTCTGACCAATTACTGACCGTGACTACTCGTGGCCTCTATCTTTCGTTCGATCCATTCAAGAAACGTTTTTACCGAACCTGTTCGATTTATAAAAACCAAACGAACTTCACATGGTTCCCATCAGTTTTTCTGTCGAAACGATTGACCGTCTTCGAGTTGTCGATTAAAAAAAACTGAATTTTGTGCTTAAGGCGGGTCACTGCACACAACAATGTTGACCCGTTGAAAGCATAAGGAAATTCGAAATTATTAGAATTCGATGAGATTTGGTGATCATACTCTTTAGTATTCAATATGAAGATGCACATTTTTTAAGATTTTTCTTTTACATATTTTTCGAGTTATTAAACACTAGAGTTTACATGCATAAGCATAGGATTCAGATATGTATAGATAGATATATCTTTTGTATATCGTAGACTCAAATTATTCAACAACTATACAGATGAAAAATAGAAAAAAATTTGTGTCATCGTATTCGATGCTCAAGAACATTATCAGCAAATTTGATTAAATTCTTATCATATTGTCGTATGTAACCTCCTTAATGCTTTTTCTCAATCAAGACAATGATTCGGAATTATTAGAGCCAGTTTGTTCGGATGTTTCGACGACGAAACGAAAGTAACGTAAATATTCCCGAAAGAAAAATGATTTTGACATGCTCAATAAATTGAAGCTTGTTCATTTTTGACTCTTCGATATTCATAAGCATACACGCGTGGTGCATGCATAGAGGTTGCACTCACATCAAACGCTCATACATAATGCATGAAAGGGATGAGGCGAAGGATGGATCTATCACTATAGCCTGGACGCACACCAAGAGCCAATATTATTATGCCTCTGTATCGAACTCTCGTCTGGTGCTCTCTACCAACTATTATGTCGCATCTCATTGTGTCTCTGGCTAATATTGATAACAAACCTCTGAGGCGATAAACTACCGTGACGTGATGCATGCCATCAGCGCCAGCATCCTGGTCGCGTGATTCCCATGCACGTATGGACGAGTCTATATCTATAGGTAACTCGATGTATCGGTATGTATCATCTCCAAGTAACGTTCGACGAATCGCTGAGCTTTGGCGATCAGTCGGGCCAGTCGTGCTGTGATATCAAACTCTGAAACTACTTGCCAATATGAGGCAACGCACGGGCCAGTTGCGCCGTTACAAACGAACCGTGAATAACCGAGCTTGACTCTGACAATTCGTTCCATAACATTCGACAAAACTCCGATGGACTTGCACGTTCCGAGGCCCATTATTTGTTCAGCAATAAATTAATTGTTTCTTCAATAATTCTCGAACCATAGGGGCAATCAAGGGGACTATTCGGTATCGTTGCAAGCACAATTATTGGAAAATACGCTTCGAGATGAATAAGATGTAATGGAAAAATTAGGTGAAAGATGCACTGGAAATGAAATTTTCACACGGTGAACTGAATTTTTTTGGATCATTTCAAAATTTTCATTATTTTGACAAGAAATTTGATTTTTAAGGAAGTATTAGCGGAATATTCGATCGGAACGACAAAAATTAGCTTCCGCAGAGACTTTCTAAAATATTTCTATCTGCAATGACACAATTTTTGAGATTGTTGAGAAAAAACCAATTTTTTTTGTTTTCAAAAAAAAATTCTTTTCAACGTGGTGACTGAAAATCGCGATTTTTTTCAGGCTAATCTCCGGTGTGAGGTCGTCGAGATAACTCAATATATAAGAGTAACGTGAATATGAATGTTTTATGGTTGATTTGGATTGGCGAGGGTTACATTTTAAGGGGTAGATTGGTAGTGGGTTGGGGGAGGGTTGTTGAAGGTTCCGTTTAGCTCGCACCATTGGGAACATCGTTAGAAGTTATCTGTGAAATGTGCCTTGTTAACTTTGACGTGTCCGGAAGGTAAAGTCGCTGCGTCAGACACGCCGGTAACTACCTCCTCCTAGTTTTTCAAGCCATTGAGTGTAAGCGCAGGAGAGTCTCACGCGGCAATTCTTCTCTTTCTGGTTCGCCTCTGCCTCATTACTTTGCCGACGTTTCGGTGCTGTCGTTCGGTCTGTTCGTTTTTGGTACATAGCTCGGGTGCATGTGGTTCGTCGGTATAATACGCGCAGAGCCGAAACGATGCTGAGAGTAAAAAAGCGTGAGGCGAGGAAAGAAAAAAAATATGGAAAGAAAATGGTGAAAAGTTGTGTGGAGCCTTTATAGTCAGCTCAGCCGCGTCTTGTGCAAACGAGATTTTGGAGAAACCGAGACAACCGACTAAAATGAATAAGTAATAATAATAATAATAATAACCATAATATATGACAATGAAAGATAAAAGAATGGTAGTATCAGCTGTTCGCGATCGATCCCGTTTCGTCTAGACTATTCGATACTCGAGCTTTTACTGTAATTTCGCCTTTATGCCACCATATAATTCGAAATAAGCCATAGATATGTGTATGTCAACGAAACTGGTTTGCCCGGGTGTAGTGATTATGAGATGAAACGTTGGTAGCGATCGTACGCACGTATACAGCCCGCGCACCAATTCCGCAGTAGAAAAAGGAATTTTACGACCACGACACCATCCAAAGAATCACTGTCGAACACAAACGCACCCACACACTCACACAAACTGAAGATAAAAAAACAGAGAGCAGAATAAAATTGCAGGTGAAATGAGAAACGAAACAAATATGCGGTGTCGAAGAACATTACTTCCACGGCATGTTTTTAGCCTCCATTTTAACCGTTCTCGCTACGACGACAGGACTCGTGTCAGCAGTTAAGCCAACAAATTGCAAATCGAAATGTTTTACGCTCTCTGGCAAAGAAGAAGCGCATGCTGCACGTAGCTCTCTGCATGCATGTATAAGACACTGCCGATTGCAAAGACACCCGACGAACCATCGAACCTCCACCGCCATCCTCGTTACGCCCCTCTTACTCTTAATTCTTGACGGCGAATTCTCTGCCGCTAGACACTAGTTCGATTACGCTCTTGCTCATAAATTCCCTGCGGGTGCAGACTCGTGTATGTGTTTCCTCTCTGATACCAATGACCGCATACAGTCGTTTGTGTGTGTGTGTGTGTGTGTGTGTGGATCCAATGATAAGAACGAGATTCGACGAGGGAATGAGACTTCCAAATCATTCTGACCCGTGACCACTGCGCTCTATGCTTTCTCTCAATTACTCGAATTTTGTGATCGGAATAAAAACTCAGTCCAAGATCCGGCCGAAGTAATTTCCACGGAATCGAATTGCGTTCAATTTAAAAAAAAATCGTATTTTCCGTTCAAACGAATTTGAATCGTTAACGCGATTTACTCACATTAAATAATTTCATTAAATTATCGAATGAATGAGGCGACATTTCTTTTCAGAAACTCGATAATTTTTGCCTCATTGCCAGTTCGATAAAAATCCAAAATCCTTTAATTTCTGTAACGAAAAAAAATAATAAAATTAATGGTGAAGAAACAGGTCGAGGTTTTGGAACGTAAAAATGACGCAAAGTCGCTCGTATATGCATCAACTTATCGTTGCAGTGCCTTCCGGTTGCCGTTTGTTCAGTAGATCGTCGGTAAAACGTAAAAAAAAGGCTTTATTGGTTATTTCAATGCATTGATGACGCTCCGACTATGGCATACGAACCGAAAGAAATGCGGCTAAGGTTTTATAACGCGGCATTGATATGGAAAAAAAAAAGAAAGGAAGAGATAGTCTTGACGTGATCGCCGCCGCACAGGACATCACGGATTACGACTCTTGTGCTGAGACAGCGAAACGCCATGAAAGCCTAGAACGAATTACTGCGGAAAGAATTACTAGAGAGAAAAAAAATACGAAACGAAGGAAAAAAGAAAAGAGTGCAAGAGCGAATGGAAATAGAAACGGATAAAACGATCGCTGCAGCTTCCATTTGAAAGGTGGACGGATCGTTACCATTCCCGACGAATGTATCGATGCATTTGTCATCCAAGACACGATCTCATAACGCCAGCACAAAATTAGAAAATCGAGTCAAGCAGACAAGGAAATTCCAATCGAAATCCCAAGAATATGTCGTCAGCATAAAAATAATAATTTATATTCGGCAAGCACAGCAGCAGGCTGCGTTTATAAAAATGCCAAAACGCTTTTCCAGAGTTTCCCTGAGCCCTCGTGCGTGAGCATACGCTCGAGAAACATCGCACCCCTCGCAGCTGGCAATCGTCAAATTTTTCTCATTCATTCAAATTCTTCTTTTCAATCTCCGAATTTTTACTTTTTTATCTTCATTCTGAGACCTTCTTAAGGAGAGTCTTCTTACCTGACAACAATGTTGCCATGATAAAAGCATTGAAAAAAACTCGAAATTATTAGAATTTGATGAAATTTGGGGAGCATACTCTTTAGTACTAAATATGAATATACAAATTTTTCCAAATTTTTCTCTTCCATAGTTTCCGAGTTGTTGAACACTAGAGCTTACATGCATAGGCATAGCATTCAGATATATACATAGATATATCTTTTGCATATTGTAAATTCAAATTATTCGACGAGTATGTAGATGAAAATTTGGAAAACAATGATGTCATCGTATTTGATGCTGAAAAATATTATTACCAAATTTGATTGAATTTTTATCAATTAAGAAATCGTTACACGCTCGAACGACTTTCAGTCGTTTTCGAAGAAGTATGATTTTTCAATAAATGAAGAAAAAAAATGGCTTCTTGGTCAAATATAATTCATTTGGTTTTAATAAATCAAGGAAAATATTGTTTATTTTCAATCCATTTATCTGCTTCTCTTTGCTATCCTTCAGCTATGTTGGAAGATTTCCCCGGACGCAGAAGTATAAGGTATATAGGAACGCGGTAGTTTTATACGAATAGCATGAGAGAGCTCCGTTCCCAGGAGGCTTAATTATCCCATTTATATAAATGATATATATCTCCATCTTTATCCTCGACTCCCTTGTGTTCTTATATTTGTCTTCGGCCTGTAATAATTTTCTCTGCTTGCTGTAATATCGATTTACGAAACTGACAACTCAGTCTTTCGCACGAGCAGGAGCATTTGTGATTCTTGCTGGCAAAATAGAGGACAGAAAACAATCGTAAGGGAATTAGAAGTGCCTTAGACGACAGGCCATCGGAAAATTTTCTTATACAGACTTCCGGGCGCCCTATTTTGTGCTGCGTTATGAGAAGTAACGCCCTGGCTCTTCCTCGTTGCTATATATACACGAGGAAAAGACAAGGGGGAGGAATAAGAGGCAGGAGAATGGATAAAGCCAAGTAATAAAGGGATTTTGTTGGTTAAGCCCTAAAAGCTGTCTTTCTCATTTCTGGTTCGTTTCTCTTGTACGCTTCTGACATTCTCGTTTGTCTCAAGCTCCTGCTCGTGCTTTGTCCTTCTTTTTCATCTTCTTCATTTACTCCTCTCTCTCTCTCTCTCTCTCTCCCTCGTACACCAGCTGACTTGTCTTCTCTTCCGTTTTATGACTTCTAAATCGCATCCGGAATACGCCAAGGTTGCCTATACATTTTCAAGCAATATAGAGCAATCCCTCAAATCCCTTGAATTAAGGATCTTCATATGACACAATGTATATAAACTCGAAGGAATCATATACTAAATACAATTGGGCAAAGTTATATACGAACAACGTGAATACAGTTGAGCAATGCTTCCTCAAAATATATATCTATTTATGGTTATCAGGCTTGAGTGAATGCTTGGATGAAGACCACGAGGGAGAAGAGACGTCTTTGCACGTTGTGCTACCCTTTCTTCGAGCATTGCCTCTCTCTCTCTCTCTCCCAAAGCTCTTGGTCCTCGCCTGGCTCTACTTCCCTGAGAAACGTATGTCTTGACTTTGTGATCAACATCCCCAAGTTTCGTCTTGCTTTCTATATCGCATACGTTGCAAAACGAGAACGACGTACAACGACATGCGCATCTCTATGTATATTTCTATACGATATAACGACGAGCGGAGCCCTGAGGGGTAAATTTCGAACAAGCTAACTGGAATACCAGCTACTCTTTTCTCTCTTTCTCGACGAGTTTGAAATCTCGAGGAAAGTTGAGCAAGCCTTTGCGTCCTTTCGAGTGAAAATTTGATTCTCGGATTGAGCCACTGCAACTTTTAATTCTCGAATATATCATTTTTGCTTCCACAAATGTGGAAAATATTATTGAATACTTAGACCGAGGAAAAGAGTCTTAGATCAGCGCGGGTAAATGAAAAATACTATTTTTAGGTTTGAGATGAAAATAATTAAATGAGAAAAGAAAAATCGAGATTTTTGCTTGACCAGGAAATCTTTTTACAGGAAAATATAACCTCACACTTATTTATACATGCGGATAATACAGTTGATATATTTTTACGATGCAGTAATGACGCTTGGGAAAGCTCGGAGCAAGTTTCTCCGAGTAATCGGACGAGGGGCTCTTTGTAATAATAAGTACGGCACCGAGGGACCACCAAACGAGCAATGCAGAGCAGCAGGCTAAGGGAAGAAGGAAAGCCTACGAGAAAAGCTCTGCAGGAATAATGAGATCTTGCACGACGGGTGACTCACTCCTGTCCGCGTCTTCATCATCGTCATCATTATCAATGCGAGCGCGACATGGCCAGGGCGTTGAAACACGGACATAATCCATCACAAGTAAATTAGAAGGGAGTTTGAATATATGGACGAAAATTTTACATTTTTAGATATTTCTCACAACATCAAAGTCTCATCGTACTCGTGGCTGCTTTCGTTGGTGCGCGAATAAAAATTATTTCCTAGGCGACGAGAATCGAATGAAATTTTTTTTTTAAATCGATTTTTCGTCCACTTACGTTCCACCCAATTATTTTCCAATAGCATCAACGAGAAAGAAAAGATTTGAGAATATTATTATTATTTTTTGTCGCCTGATCAGTCTCGAGTAAAAAGCTTTTGCAGGGGAACAAACCTAAATGTTGAAAGGATGGAAAAAAAAGGAAAAATTCGTGGGAAACTTTTGGCGACGTTATACTTTTCATAAGAAAATATATAGACGTGGGTAGATCGGTAGAAAGCTCGAGCGAGTCTTCCGCCTCGTTCGTCTTCAGTCATGCGATGGAAAGATCCGGAGAAGCGGTTCTTTTGAAAATCCGAAAACATTGCTCGAAGGCCTGAGACTTTTGCGGAGCTCCTTCGTTTTCCCTTTCGCTCGGTGAACCTGCATCATTTCCCATATATAAATATATACACCTATGAATATACATAAATTTGTAAACATAGTTATAAGAAGATTGCACCCGAGAAGAGCGAGAAAGAGCCGTGATTTCTCGACGCCAAAAACTTTTGCCAACTATTCCCATATCCGGCCACGATGCGGAGCGAGCTCACCCGAGAGAGGCGTGTTTAATCATTCGAATTTCCGGCTAACCGATAGCGAGAAACGATGCAAAGTATGTGACAGGCTTTCTCGATGTGTTTTCACGGTATCCATGCGCGATGCATACGCCCCGACCTATACGTACAAATTTATGAATATAGAAATAAATTTATAGCAGAGTCAAACTCGTTGCCGTTTGATATTTCGCGGTTTTGTTTTTGCGCCAACAACCTCCAGGCAAGCAGAAACCTCTATGCGGCACATAATACGTGTCATTGTCTTTCGACTACACTTTCGCAAGAGTTTCGAGCTATTTTCGGACCTGAAAACATGTGGAATTGAGCCGCAAAGTTTTAAGATACGCGGCCATTTATCTATGCACACGAATCCATCGCAAGCTTCTCATTTAATTCGATAATTATTAAAAATTTCTGTCTTTTCGATATTTTCAAATTTCCATCAATAACTCGTTATTAATTATTGATTATTAATTATTGAGTTATCAATCGTGCAATAAGTGCCAATTCTATTCGCAATAGTTACTCGAATACTCATCACAAAGTAGTAATCGAAAAGAATTGCTCAAAGGAGAAATTCGTGCACAAATAAAAAAACAAAATGCATAGAAAATCAGTCGGAATGAAAATTGATCAGGCTTGTGGAATAAAAATAGCATGTGGAATGCCTCATTCGTCGGGATGTAAACTTAATCCTGCCGTGCGGCGTTGACATCAATGAAAGTTGAACAAAGCGAGCAGTTGTTTTGACTCGCGACAGAAAGATGAAAAAGTGCAATTTTACACGTAGAAAGAGATCGAGAGACTGTCCAACTGTCCCTTTAAATAGTCCATAGCTCATTCGCCATGCAGAGCCGTAAATAACGTTATTTATTTGCGAATTTGTTTTTGCACGGTCTCGGTTCTCGTCGTGCGCGCGGCTTTATGGTCGCGACGTATGCGGAGAAACGCGGTCGGAATGTGTGAGCATTAAAGCACGCACTCCAGGTATTTCAACAACGCACTGTGCGCTTTCCAACTGTATCGCGGAGGAACACGAATACTTCTATACCCACAGATATTCGTCCACGTCACTCGTTATTACGCTACGCAAATTTGACAATTTTCACGTCGCACTGTCTTTACCGAATAGTCACGAAATTTTCGATTCGAACTAATTCCCGGAATCTCGAATTAATCTGGTGGGTGGAAATTGAGGGAAATAGTGAAAAACTTTGGCCCTGAATGGTAAACACGGGACGTTGCGCACACAACTTTTTGCTTGACCCAATTAACCGCGTCAACCCATTTATCGTTTTTATCTGATTTTTCGTTCTGCGTGCTTTTCGTAAAATATCGGAATTAGACCGAAAGAACATTCTCCAGGAAACGAGAGTATTTTGGAGCGTAAAAATAAAGTTTCCAATTACTCGTGCCATTGAACAAAAGATAAAGGATGTTTGAATGCTATGAAAGTTTATTATTTGCGGCGAAAATTTGATGAATTCCGTTTACAGTTAACGCACGATTGATCGTTTGAATTTCCAAATTTCCGGGATAAATGCGATCATTCGATTTTTCCAGCAGCTCGAGCCGCGTTTAATTTTTCATGCTTGCTCTTGTACATTGATTTTCAATATCCATATGTGTTTGCGCCTGTATGCATTCAACGCACCCAAAGACCATCAGCATCAAAACTGTATATATAGAAGTTTCTCCGGATCGATATAGATATGAGGTGCATGTATAAAGTGATTCGAGGACGAAATCGTTCAGCACCGCATTGCATCGCATATCAATCTCGAGCATGCATGCATGCACGCTGGTCTAGCGTTTATATGTTCCGTCGCGTATTCCGCGGAATTGATGCGCTTTCAGTTGCACGAGCAATTTTGTCCCGACGTTTGAAGCGGAGAACGAGAGGCATAGACATAAAGGAATATATGTACGGGTGCTCTACCCTGCCGTCGAGGCTAGAACGTTGCTCGGCGAACATTGAATATCAATCTTAAGCCAAGCGAAGAGAGATAATCACGAGGAGAGTAATTGTAAATCATCGCGTCACGCAGTTGCGCGTATCATTGATTGAAACGTTGAGAAATTCGATCAGAATTATTTCCAAATTTATCTCTACCCAGCACGTTCTATGCTAAATTTTCTATCGATAGAACTCCTTCAAATTTTCACCACGTTAAGAGACTAGTCACATCTAATAGCTCGCGCAATTTTAAAAGCTTTCACACATGTAGAAGTCAAGATATTTATTTATAAAAATTCAACAATTTTCAGTACTTTCTCATAAGAGTGCATGTTGAAAGTTGCAATTTTCAACATTAAATATTTCAATTTTTAAATGGTCAAACTTCTTAAAACTTTGTACACGCTTTATATGTCACATCGAAGAATCTCCATTGAGTTTTTCAACCAAATCGGTCGGTAAAATTTTTTCGAAATTTAGGTTATTATATAAAAAATACAAATTACCTTGGACGATCAATTTAGAATTAAAAATAAATCACAACGCTTGGAACGTGAGTATCGAACTCATGTCGAAAAAACTCTGTTGCGGTTAACGATCGTTTTACCTTGATTCGAGGTGTGAGGGATCCATCAGGTTTCCTTACGCTCATCGACTCGGTTGAGAAGGAGATAGAAAAGTACAACGAGCAGGACTCTGTTCATTTCATGAGAATCTACAGATTAGGGTTATCCGGTAATGGAGCGAGTGAGAATGAGAAAGCAAATCAGAGATTCATGACTCTCGAATTTGTAATTACTGTCATTCGTGTGTACGATCATCATCGAGCTCGCGTGTAAGCGTTAGAAATCCATTTCTGTACGAAAAGTGGATTGAATCGTTGACTGTGATGATACGTGAGAATACAAAAGGAGAAATAGAGAGAGGGAGATTGTGCGGATGCATAACAATAAGGCTCGTGCTCAGGGGCCTCGCGAGAAGATATTTGAAACATTATGCGAGCATCAATAATGACGCGTCGTGTCGAAAATCAATTGTATCAATTAGCGTTCCGACGTTCAGCCATGACTCAAAAGCGCTACGTGTTCAAGCGAAATCTATCGCTCCTCTCGTACACAAGCTATTCCCTCTCTCTCTCTCTCTCTCTCTCTCTCTCTCTCTCTCTCTCTCTCTCGCTCTAGCCCTAGAATATATCTCGGAATGCTCTCGTATCAATCTCGATTCTCGATGTTCTGCATCGTGGAAACTCCCATTCATGCACATCAGGTACGTTATTCGCATTGGCATGACTGTCGATGCCCCACACGCGGCAACGGCGGGTTTGCAGATAAATTACTGCTATCTGGAACACTCGAGTCTGATGGAACTCGCCCATTCAAACGTATCACATAAGGCTCGTCATTCTCAGCTTTCCCTCCCTTTTTTCTTTCGATCTTTACATTCTCCTGGCACACAAGAGCTCTTATCGCATTGATGCTGCTGGAAGATACAAATGGAGATGCCATCATCGATGAAATGAGGCAAAAAACGTCGCGTAGCTGAAAAACTAAAAAAAAATTTTGACACTTTTATCGTTTAAAAAGGGTCTCAACAATACGAGGTGCCCATTTGTTCAGGACTCATTGATATTACCAGAAGGAATAATAGCTTAGATAACGAAGAGCATTCGGAAATATTCGTGTTTTGCCTCGCAACTCCGAAAAGATCGGTCCCTGTGGCTGGGCCTTGTGTTTCACAAAGCTGCTGCGTACTGAGGGCACTTGATGGCATGAAGATTCAGGCTCTGTGCTTACCGAACACTCGGTCGACGTGCTTGAGCAAATGCAGCTCCGACTGCTTCACTACGTGGCGCACAACTCAAGACCAAAGAGACGTCAGCATCGTTCAACCAGCATCTTTGCTTCTTCCTTGCACAACCTCGCGACAGACCTCTCCGTGCGTTCATCGATCGACAAACGTACGATCTGCAGGGTTTTGCTTGGAGAAGATCGAGCAAGTGCTTGGGAGTGTTTTCAATGATAACAGTTCACGAGCATATGCGTAATTATTGCACACTGGATAAATCGAGTCGAAAATGTGTTAAGAATGTTCGAGAGTGTTCCGCCGTTTTCCGAAAGTCTCTTCACGCACACTGGAAACGCAATTTTGTTAAAAATCGTCGTCGTTTTGTTGAACACGATAAACTAAATATTTTTTGGATAATTTCGAAATTTCCGTTATATTGGCAACACATTTGGTTTTTAACGGAATTGTCTGCGAAATTTACGATTGGAACAACAAAAATTTGCTTCCGAAGGGACTTTCTTGAATATTTCTTGTTGCGATGACACAATTTTCGGGATTATTGAAGGAAAAAGTTTAATCGAACGTATCGAAGAAAATATCGATCTTTTGCAACAAAATTTGTTTTCCAGTGCATGCTTTTCCGATGGATACGTTACAAATTTTCTTTTCCTTTCTCAATGACGAGGAGCGGCAGTTCCCCTTCCACCAATATTGACCCCCAATCGACCTCTTTTTTGCGAACTATTACCACGACTAATCAAGGAAAATTCGATTCAAGTCTCACTTCGGAGAATACATAAAGGACTTTGTGGAACAATTGGAATTGGAGAAAGAGAGAAAAAGGGAAGAGAAGAAAACAGCAGGCTCTGTACGCAGAGAAGAACGAAACCGAGTTCCGAGAGGTATTGCGTTGCTCGGTCAGGCGAATGGATGCAAGTGCAAAACTGAAACATGGAGAATAGAGGAGTGTACTCGTGGCCCACGTTTTGTGGCTACTGGATGACCGAACGTTATGGTTCCTAGGTGTGCGGCGAAAAGGGAAAGAGAGAAAAAAGAGCGAGGGATAAAGAGGGAGAGAGAGAGAGAAAGAGAGACAGGAAGGGAGGCTGCATCAGCCGAAGTTAACGTCGTTACAGTCTCGGCTATCGTCGTAATCATATTTCGCCGTGCAAGAGACCACCGCCCTCGACGGTACACCGAATGAGATTATGTTGTAGAAGCGGCCGGTAGGGGACGAACAAAAAAATCAGCTTGGAGATGAATACATAGAATGTGTGGGTTCCTCATATATACACACGGCTCTATAGATTCCATAGGATTCTGGATGCATGGCATGGAATAAGCTCGTAAGCACGATGTAAGGTGGGATAAAAGGAACGAAAAAAAACACAACGAACCCACAGCATTTTCCTTGCCAACACAAAACGCGATCGGGACGTTATACCACCGCACGAGAGCGCGTCGACCAACAGCTTTCTGCATCTCTCTCTCTCTCTCTCTCTCTCTCTCTCTCGCTCTCGTCGCTTTGACTCTCATTTACATCGGGTATGGGCAGACATTATGTATTCAGTCCTCATGTGCGTTAACCTGTGGCCCCTTCACCCTTGATCCAATCTTGCGAAACGGCCCGCGGAAAGACTATGAGAAGGAACCCTCCGCAAGTTGTCAAGCGAAAAAGAGATCGAGACAACTTTCGTCGAGAAAAAAAAATACAGAGATCACGAGATCGAGACAGATGAGAAAAAAAATACTCGCCAAACGAAAATATATACTATCGTTCATTTTTTATGCCAACGATTACGCGTATGGACCATTTATCTTTATCAAACTTTATTTTTTATCATTATTCGATTCATCCGAGTAGACCGGAAGGATGTAAAATTGGATAATCGTAAAATTAGACCAACGTTTCGAGTGATTAATACCTTGATAATAATTTCTTATTCTCCACAGCTCTACCTTCGTATTTTTCTTATTACAAATTTACATCGATAGAAGGCCGAAAAAAAAGTCTTGTTCACGATTTTTTTTCCTGAATAAAAGGCATTCCATGTGACCGAAATATGTAATATTAGAAAAGATGAAATAATATAAGAAAATGTAGTCGTAGCCTTTGCCTTTATATCGGAATTTCTTATTTTCAAAAATATTCATTGTCACTGCTTCTATAGATAATCTCCTGGAGGTCCTCGAAAAAAAGGCGTCTGGTGGTGAGCACGAAATCTCCGGTTCGGATGATCAAAAATTGAAAAACCAAAGAGATTCTTGTAGTGGGAAGACAAATTTAAGTATTGATTCAAAAAATAGTTTAAATTTTGATTTTTAACAAGATGGCGGCTCCGGAAAAAATAATTTCTTATTTTTAACTTAATTTTTCCGTTCGAGTGTTGGAAAAATCGGAAAACTTATCCGTTGGATCAATACCTGGATTCAACTTTCCATTAAAGAGGTTGGCTATATACGGCAATATGATAAAAATTCGATAATTTTTCGTGATAATATTCTTTAGCATCAAAAACGATGATGCAAATTTTTTACAACTTTTAGTCTACATAGTTGTCGAATAATTTGAGTTTACGAAAGGCCAAAGATATACCTATATATATATATCTGAATCGTGTGCTTATGCGTGCAAACTCTGGTGATCAATCACTCAAGTACTATGTAGAAAAAAAAATCACAAAAACTATGTACATTCATATTTAATATTAAAGAGTAGGCTCGCCAAATTTCATCAAATTCTAATCGTTTCGAATATTCCGATCCTTCTAACCTGGTAACAACCCTCTTTGCGAAAATCTTTTTGGTTTTCTCATTTTCGATGACCCTACCCGGAGATTTCGTGCTCGCACTTTTCATAGCAGTGTCAATGAATTTTTTTGGAAAAAAAAAATGCCGACGCAATGTCAAAAGCTATAAGACTACATTTACTAGATATAAGCGCTTATAATAGAGCCAAAAGGCGTTGCCATTTGAAAATGACCATATAAACTCCATATAAACGATGATATTTTTTGTTTTGTTGCAGGTACGTCTTTGCACAGAGTAACATGACTTTTGGTGAGTAAATACTAATGGAACAATAAATTTTCATATAATCTGCGAACTAATATGCTTGTACGAAATAGAGAAACGGACTTGGCTGAATTATCATTAAATTTATGGGGCATCCCGAGTGTGCCGTACATATGAGCATATACACAGTTATTAGTATAACTGCAATACCGGAGAACGAACGTGAATGCGCATTGCCTGAACCAATCAGGGAATATATTAGTTTGCAGTCTATAGTTATATGGAAAAGTTTATACTCCCCTCTGAACGTTCCTGAGCCTTTCCCTTTCGTTCTTCGACATAACCCTCGTAGTCCTGGGATAAGTGCGTAACTTTCTCAATGTTGAAAAAGCCTTAATCCATTAGTGGTTCTCTGCAGTATAGATTTCGTACGTATGCATAGATATAGAGGCATAAATCGTTGAAGAAAACGTGCGAGCTCGCGAGCTTGCAAACTCATTCTTTCCGGGTATACGCGAGGTCTCACTCGTACCGATCTATTTACACATTTTTCTCATAAAAAGTGAGACCCTATCCGCCGCGAAAAATCCATACCTATTCTTTGCCTATCTATGTAGAATTCTTAACTCAAGTATGTGTGTGAGTGTGTGTGTGTGTGTGTGCGTGTGTGTGTCTCGCTGTGTATGCAAAAGAGTGCTCGTTCCGAAGTAAAGCTGTCTATGCTGAAGTAGTAGAGAAGAACAGGAATAGCGAGAGAATGAAGCAAAAACACTGAGGATCCTGCGATATTGTTGAAATTCAGGGGATGCTCGTTCACGTTCGTTTGCCTTTTCTCCGCAATTATGAGGGCCATGAATTATTTAAATTAAAACACAAAAGTATGATGGGAAATTTTATTTATTTCATTTTCATCGGAGATTGAAAAATCGAAGTTAACTTGATGATTTTTTTTTAGGAGCTGCAAGCAACTTTTGAAGGATTTTTTTTTTTTTTAAGAATATTCCGGAAATTTATTTTTGACAAATATAAATGTCGATGTGCGGGGGCGTGCGATATTCCTAAATCGAAAATAGCGCTCGCTTAACCGACTTTTCGGTCTTATACCTTCTCGTAATCGCGAGGTATAAATGCATGGGGGAAAAAGGCTGGGGTAAGTTTTAATAACGCCCTCAATCCGTATGAAAATAGCTGGAGCTTTGGGTCCCCCTACGGTTTCGGTGAATACGAGCAATGGCAACGTGTTATGCTCACTTTGCTTATTGAGAATTGTGACAATGAATCCCCTGGCTTTAGCCAATGGAGAAATCGCTCTATCCATTTAGGGTGAAAATTTCGATGTGCCATAGAAAGCCATCATTCGATTATTTTCGTTGGTATAGAATTTTATTTTTTCTGTATCAACTCCGAGTGCAAAGTTCCGACAGTTATACTTGCTCACATTTTTTTTCGAAAACCGAACATTTTACAGCTCGAGGAAATCGTCCAGTTTCGAGAGCAAATGAAACCTCTATTTTCAGATTTTTTTTTTATCATCAAAAAAATGATCAATCTCGCTGAACCTTTGGAAATATTTTATTGCACATTCGATCACTATTGATGGGAAGAAAATTGTATGGGATTATTTTTTTTTTTTCGTATCAATGCGACCAAAACGAAAAAAAAAAAAGCAGGAGACACGTACGATCGATTGCTCACGTAAATTTTCAGATTTTAATGACTTTCTTCTGTGTGTTTTTTTTTTCGTTAACAACTTTTGCCTCCTCCTCTGGTTCTCTTTATCGCTCGCTCTCTGTTTGCTCTAGAAAATCGTGTATAACTGTTTAAAATGCTTTGCCACATGGATGAGAATGTAGTGTCTTCGAAGCATCAACTACGAGGAGAAAGGAACTCTGTGGATCCATAATGTATAGGCTTCAGAGGGTTGGTCTAGACTCGAAAAGAGATTTTCACAGGGAATGCAGGAAAAATACAGCAACCTCGTGGAAACATTGGCTTTGCATACTATTACTAAACTCTCAGGGAAATTAAGTAGCTTTCATCGGTCGAATGGAAAGTCCATTATCATCGAAATCTTGAGTGATTGAGGAAATATTTTTTCTATTCTTTTGTTTCCTTTTTTTAATTCCTTGCATTGTAAAAAAAAAAGTTTTGGCTGTAAACAAGGAATTTGCAATGTCGTAGATTTATGGTCAAGAGATACGACCTGGAAGGTCATCTCTTGATCACAATATATGAAATTTGATGCCACGACATAATTTTCGTATTTTCTTTTTTTGTTATTTACTGTCTTCAGTCGTTGGTTACTGTGCAATTTCTTGAAGTGTGATATTTTCTGTCTGGTCGCCCCCATGCCTCGAAATTCAATTCCATTGTCGAATCCTTAGCGCCCCAAATCCAAAAGGTTTCATACTCTCATTTTATACTTTAAATCCCCCCCATACGTGTTTGATAGATTCGCCTCGAAGTTGGAAAATCTGCTCTTGCACCGCGTCACAAAATCTATCACGTTTTATTGCACCTTCTGATACATACATTTTTATTCTATTTTATTTTCAACTGTCTGTATGGTAAATATGCGAAAGGGGAAAAAGAGAATGCGAGAGAGGGATAGGACGAGAGGAAGGGAAGAAGATAGCTGCGCCAAACGTCGGTGAAAAATGCAAGTGCTGACGAAATTGAACGCAAACGTAACCTCTTCGTATTCCTACTTCACGCAAAGCAGGGCAATCTTGGTCTCTCATCATTTTACTGCAAAATTGACAAACGTCACTTTTCTCCTCGATTCCATCGATTCCCGATTCTCCGGTGACGTTCAAGATCGTGCAAATTGTCGAGCCAACAAAGTACACGAAGCACATTCGATTGGACTGGCTGAAAAAATAGTAAAAGATAAAAACTCAATTAAGTTTATTTCTCGTAATTTACCATCCAAGTTTTGAAAATTCTCGTTTTTTTTCTATTTCCGCTCCGTGGTCCAAAAATATTTTACAATTGTTAACTCTTGCAACAACAACGACAAAAACTAGAAAGTAAAAAGGAAGTACAAACTTATACACAATATTTAATAGAATTTTATAAAATTAATCCGGTTGGACGATTTTTCAAAAATCTCCGATTGTCGTTGAATTCGAAAGATTATAAAATTCAAACCGTTCGACCGATATTCCCCAAATTCAGTACCAACATTCCTATTACGATGCTCTATCTATCAAAAAAAAAAAAAAAAATAGTAATAAACATGAAAATTTGAGAAAATTCAAACGTTCACATTCTTTTTTTTTTCATTTTGAAATCAACATTTTCCCAAATTGGGAGCCCTCTAGCTAAAACCGTTCTCGAGTTATGAACGTTTGAATCTTACAGTGCCATAACCTACACACCCACATATCCGGACATTGTTTCTAGATATAATTTTTCCATATTTTTGGACCTTTTGAGCACATTGACATTCAAATCTGGAGAAAAAAAAACACAAATTTCACCATAACATAGCTCCCTCTCTTCGAATATTGTCAAAAGGTAGCTCAAAAAATGGCCAGCCTTTTTGAAATATGCTGTACATGAATGTAGCCGCGCAAATATATGTGTATAAAATCGGATGGTCATATATGTCTGTCCTATTCTTTATTTTTATGTTCTCGTTTCTACGAGCCACGGTGTATCGAAACGCATGCATAAGATATTGCAAAAGCATGAACAGCCATGCACAAGACAGACTCACATACGCAGAGCGAGGCACACACATGTATAAACTGGATTCACGACTTGGAGCGATTCACTCTTCCTTCCGTAACTCGTGTATCGTCATCCCCTTGCAGACCCAGAGGCGCGTGTGGTTCGAACCAACCTCGAGGTATATATAGATATACATATGAGCAGGGTTAACAGTAAAGAGAAATAGGGAGAGATGGGGAAGAACGGGCTGGAAAGAGCAAGAGAGAAAGACCCTTGACTACGGAACGAGGAAGCTTCTCGTGTGCGTCTTTATTGCCACTTCCCGAAGTACCCGGATTACTATACAAGTTTGTTTGCCGACGGCACTTTTACCAAAGTTAACGCTCCCGCATGGCCCCCCTTTTGTGCTTACATATACACCATGCGCCCCCGAACACATAAGACATTCAAACGCTCCTCTTCAACTACTCCATTTTACCAGTTTGTCGGAAACAACTTTTTTTTTTACTTTTATCAAAATCAAGTATCATCGCGCTGCAGCAACGAAGACAAGCCATTCGCGGAAGCCATGTGAGTCATTTGATCCTAGCAAAGTACGAATAAACCTTGTAATTCTAATTGCAACTTGGAAAACTGACAAGTTATTAAAACTCGCGTATTATTTTCATTTCATCTTTCCGGAGTTAATAAGGACCTTGTATGGCGACAGTCAACTCTAAATTTTCCATTACAGTTTTTCTTACATACGAAATGCCTCACGCCCCTAAGTTATCATTTTAAAAAAAGTTCCAAATTGACTTAAGAATGACGTACTCTAAATTCAAGATCGCCCGAGGTGATATATGTTTGTTATATAATAAACAAAATTTCGAAAAAAATTCTCGACCAATTTTTTCGAAAAACTAAAATGAAACTTCTTTGATGTCACATAAAAGTTTATGCAGAGTTTCAAGAAGCTTCACCATTTAGAAAACTAAATATTCAATGTTGAAAATTGGAACTTTTCACACGTGCTCTTATGAGAAAGTCCTGAAAATTGTGACTTTTATAACAAAATATCTCAAGTTCTACAAGGTGAAACCTCGCAAAATTGCACGAGCCATGAGATATGACTGTTTTCTTTATGTTGTGCGAGGAAAATCTGTTGACAGAAAGTTTTGCATCCAACGTCCTTAATTCATTTATTTTTAGTCAAAGAAATTTGAGAACTTGATGAAAAACGACATTATGGATTGACGCGTTGAGAGACTCGAGACAAAATGCAATAAAGATGAACGTTTACGTATCACAAACGCACAGAGTGATAGGAAAAATGTTGGAGAATCGATTTGACTGAAACAGAAATTTATAAGCAAGCCCTTCGGCGATTCGCAATCGGAGAGATGACGCAATATTTCGATTGGACGGTTGCCCACACGAATCGCGGAGAGATTATTCGCAGAGCGCGGTATTTCTTTGGAGCCGGAGGCTTTATCGAAGGAGGTTGAAAAAAATGGAGGAGACGAGAAATCCCGGGCGAGAGGTTAAAGTAAGAAGGAAAGGAAACGTAAAAAAAAAGTAGGAGTTAGTCGGATGAGGTGAAAAAAAACACATATTTTCATAAAAAAAGGTTCAAGTTCTCATGGAAGCGGGGGAGAGGGGGAAGGCGGAAGGGTTTGCTACGTGACAGTCTTGCAACCGATTTTTCGAGTGCAATACTCGTGCATCCAGAGGTTCCCATAGCACCTACGGAGTGTTTATCAGTTGGAAGAGTCCTTGGGTATGCGGTACACGCAACCAGAGTTTCAACCCCTCCGCCCCTTCAGCGACCCATTCCACATTTAGCCTTCTTTTGGCGACCTCGCAGTGGGGGGTCTCTTTAACCCCCTCGAACGGTGGCTCGGCTATAGCACAGTAGACAGAACTTGGCTGCTTGGTGGTAGAAGCGAGACTAGTCAGAATTGAGAGTCAGACGTGCGATTGGACTCTCCTCAAAGCGCCCCTCTCGCGATCCCAGAGAATCGTCGACGGAGCCTCAAAGACGTGACTCCCTTGTGCAACTTTGCCTCTGGCCCAAATCCCCCCTGAAGAAATGACTTGTATATCGTTGACAACGTATATCTAGAGTCTCGCACACAAAAGGCATATTTCCAAGGGCCTTTACAAACGTTATGCCCTTCTCGACTGTCACTTGATCGACTCACGTATACGAATCAACTTAACTGAGAGCTCCACAACGAAAAGACTTTACAGACCACGATGCGCACGTCCCATTCTCTTACTTACGACCTTCTCTCGTCCCAGCTTCGTAATCTGTGTGTTGGATGTCTTGCACAAAAATACAAGAGCTTGCTCTACGTCCATGCATACATCGAGATAGCGATACACAGTGAAGATCCACCGAAGCCATCCAGTCGGCTAACTTCCGCCATCTCGCTCTCTCTCGCGCCCTTTTTCGCGTCATCCCCTCGCCTTTTTAGCACGTGACACACATATTGCCTACCTTTCAGAGTTCCGAGCCAAAAACACTGGCTCCTTGGAATTTCTGGACCTAAGGACTTTGCAGGAAAGGACTTTCGCCTTTTTTTCGCTAATAAACGAAACGATCTTCACTCCAATCAAGAAACATGCTTCGTCGTTCTAATTTCTTTGGAATTATCTTTAGAGACAATGTTCGAGAATTCAATATTTTTAAATAAAAAAAATTTCCTCGTCGTACATGAAAAATAAAGGAGGCATCGTTAAACGTGGAACTCATTCCGGATCTCAGCAGGAAATAAAGTGCCGGGGGCTTATGAAAGTCTCTTATATTAAGGTGCAAGATAAATGTATGCGTATACACCGGTGAAAAATATCCTGGACACGAATGTCACGCGACAGGTACGATATAAGATTTTTTAAATGCAATGGGAGCGCTCCCCATAGACTGTGCACTCTGCGCATGAATAAAGCGACTTCATGCAAAGCGAATACATGGTGTATAGTACAAATTCTCGAAACTGCTCGAATCTTTTTGGGGAAATTTTAAAAAATAGAATTTAACGTTCAAAGTTTCTGTTACAATTAAGGACGTTGTATGCCAAATATTCTATCAAAAGGATTCCTCCAAATTTGCACGACGTAACGAGAATAGTCTCTTATAGCTCGCGCAATTGTAAAAGCTTATACCACGTAGAAGTCGAGATATTTATTTATAAAAATCACAATTTTCGGTACTTTCTCATAAGACCGCGTTTTATAATTAACTATTTTCAACATTGAATATTTCGATTTCTAGATGATGAAGCTTCTTAAAACTTTGCATACGCTTTTATGTAACATCGAAGAGGCTTCATTTAGTTTTTCAAAAGAATCGGTCGTCAAATTTTTTGGAAATATCGGTTATTATATAACAAATACATATTACCCCGGACGATTTTGATTTTGGAGTATGTTGTTCTGTAGTGAATTTGTAACAACTATTTTTAATGAACTCAGTCTCGCGAGCCACCGTCGTCATACATTTTTATTTTGGAAATGTAACTTTTTTCGTATTTGTTTGGATGTGCTCAGAAGGAAAATGTAAAAGTTGATATTCAAGGGTTTTTACTGTAGCGAAAAGTAAAAACTTAAGTCAAGCTTCCGACCCCATCTTCTTGTCGGCATGCTTGCTGGTCAGAGGTCTCTCGCCAAGTGGTGTCAAATCGGCAATACGAATCTGGCGAGGGGAAACCAATGGGAGGGAGCGTATGAGAATGGAAAACTTTAGAACGAAAAGCTCAACATGGCGAAGAGAGGAAAGAGGGAGAGGGGGGGGGGGGAGTGAGGAGTATTCACACACACATATAATATATAATATAGAGGAGAAAGAAGGTTTCGATTCACGAGTACGAAGGGGTATTAGATGGCTGGAAGCCAGCGGTTCCTTACCATTCCGGAAGCCTCTTTACTCGCCCCAACCCCCTGCTAGTCACTGTCCCTCTTCATCCTCGTCATATACCTCAACCATGTACCGCACTGACGATCTTTCTCTGTGGGAATTCTGTCCTCTTGCTCCTTGAGTCCCCGGCATGAACGCGAGCCAGAGGATATCCAACACAGCACACGGTCTCGTTCCACTCTCGACATTACAGCGACTCTCACATTGCTCTTGAACCCTCTCGCCTGCCGTTAGCTGGTTCGAGAGATTCTCTACACTGGAGAAGCGAGAACTCTGGCTCGTGTAGTACGCGAATATTATACTTGCTCGCGCGTTACGTATTTAACGTCGGTCTCTATTTGCGAGAGCGAGAAAGAGATGGCGGACAGAAAAGAGGGAGCTAGAGCTCGGCAGGAGAGAAAATGGTATTCTCTCTCCCTCTCGTAGTCTTCACTTTTGGCGTAATTTCATTCTTTATTATAGTGCGCACTATACAGAGCGGCCTAGCGAGGGAATAGCAACGTGAATTTTTGCCCGGCATTCAAGAGCTCGGGAGAGGAATAGACGCTGGAAGGAAAAAAATAGGGACGATGCCGCGTCGAGAAAGCACCAGCAGCAGGAGAGAGATTGCCCTCGGTCGTTCGGTCCTCCCCGGAATTTGCCTCAACGCTAACATTCTTTTTATTTTCCAAGTCCTCGCGCGCGGCCGACTATTAAAAGTTTTCACCATCATTCACAAAAATGGTCTTCATTTTTCTGAATCCTCCGCGTCGTCCTCCCTTTGTCTCCCTCTCTCATTTAAACAAAACTTTGCTCCATTCCCTCATTGCTCGATATCCAACAAGTGCGGAGCAGCTTATGTACGTGCTTTTCCCTGCGAAATTAAAAGCTTCACTTCCGCGTGCCTAATTCACCGTCGCTTTTATTCTTATTCACTTCCGGATTAACTTTTTTCGAAACTCTTCAATATTGATGACTGCAAATTCCGAAACTAATATTACGCCGCAATGAGCCAATGCATTTTTTAGCATCATAAACCTCGATGCTCAAATCCTGGCCAAAGAGTCGTTGGAATTAATGGCTTGAAAACTCTACACAGATATCGAAAAGTTTCGTCCAATTCTGTGGAGCTAATGCACAATCGTTTCCCACCGTCCTACACGGATAAATAATACGTTCTGGCTACCAGCAACTTCGCTCTGTACGGTGTGCTACCCTTAATACCCATCCATGCACGTTATGTTCTTACGCCAGCCAGAATGCAATGCGCAATTAAAAACGTAATATTCAACTCGGAGATAATATTTTATAGGCTGGAACATGAGCACCACGTGCGTCAATATATGGCACAGTTAATATTTATTAATTAAACATGTATGTATCGAGAATTCCGTGTCCATTGTTCCTCCGGATACAGCGAGAGACCCCGATCGCCCGATACTATCGGCTTTTCATTAACTACCAAGCTTTCTGTCTTCCACGTTCGTAATAACACTTAATATCCCGTTCAATCGAATGATTCATTATTTTTCTTCCGTCCACGCGTCGCCATTAGCTTTCCATTATGTTTTCCGCCACAGCAACTATTCGTTACGCCGTTTATCATCAAAAACGTCAAAATACACTGAGCAAGAACTGAATTTACAGAGTCGCGATTAAATGAGCCGAACATCCTATTTGGGACATAAAATCAGATTTTTAGTGAAAATCAAATTTCGATCATGCAGGTGGTCATTCGATCGGGGTAATAATCGCAATAGTCTGAACAACCGATCGGAGTAATAATCGCAAACAATTTTCTTTTATTCCATATTTTCTGAGCAATTTTCCTGCAAATTGTTTCGCGATGATAAACTTGATCGCGCAGGCACACTAAAAATAATTTTTTTTCAAAAAACGTCAATATTTTGTTGAAAATGGTAAACTAAGTATTTTTTTGTAATTTCAAAATTTTCAGTACTTTAAAAATATTTTTCATTTTTAACGAAACTGTCAACAAAATTTACGATTGGGATGACAAAAATTTACTATCGGAAGGAACTTTCTCCAATATTTCTTCCTGCACTGACGACATTTTTGTGATATTTTTCAGAAAAACGTTTAGTCGAACGTATCCAACAAAAGATCGATCTTTAACGAAAACATTTTTTTTTCAGTGTAACATATTTTCACAGTATTTTAAAAATTTCTATTTAAATGAAATTTTTTCAATAAATTTTAAAAATAAATGGACCAGTGCCCGTTGCTAAAGGCTCGAAAAGTTGGCGATCGATGCACTCGATTGCGGACTGTTTATTTTTCTGGAATCTGCCGATTCGATCGCTCCCCGTTGGAAATCTAAACTTTCAGGGAATTTGCAATGGGAGGACGAAAATCCAAGTTTGGAATAAATTTAAATACGTGGAGGTAGAAAACGGAGGGAAAAAAGATTTGCATGACTATAAAGCTCATATATAAATTCGATAAGCATCCCAGAGCAGTCCGCAGGATAGAATTATCGAGTGCAATATTTATCGAGTCCGGATGGACGTGACGGCGGTTTATAGACCAATCACAAAGTTCTAACGTTTCTTCAGAAGCGCGAAAATGTTGTTCTTCCTTCTCATTCCATGGGAAATCCATTGGTTCCCTTTCGCCATTCCATCAATAGCCTTTTTCCACTTCTCAATCGTATACAGGCTATGGGGGGAGGAGAAGGAGAGGGGGGTGGGGGGGGGAGGGGGTGTCGGAGAAAGATCTTGGAAAAGACTAGCGCACCGTGACCGCACCGCGCCTCCACCCCGGGCGCATCACCGTCGACAATTCAATAAGCTCGGTGGAGTGTGGATTTTTCTGATTAGCCGGCAAAGTTGGACGGGTCGGTGGCGCGTGACCGTCCTTCCGAATAGGAGGCGTTCATATACACGCGCAAACCGCCAAGAGACGAGTACACATGCACTGAAACAGCGTTCGATCTTACCGACAGACAGACGGACAGAGAGAAAGTTGTGTGGGAGGGACGTTTTGTCTTATTTTGAAAGTTGAAATGACTGGATGGAAGGAGGATAAAGAAAAAGAGACGTGAGCGCGAGTGAAGACAAAAAGGGAAAAATAAATATCGGGAATTGCGTGAGATTGCTAGGATGGATTTTGCTTCTTACACTGGCCTGCTTGCTCACCCATTCACGTTTCAACTTTAGAGAAAGAGAAGAAAAGGAGAGAGCGTATAGTTGGGCGATAAAATGATGGGAAAAGCGAGCACACGATATGAGAACAAAAGTGAGATGCGCAGCGGAGAAAAAAGCGCGGGGAGGGGAGGCTGTGAAAAAAAATGTGAAACGATGCACTTGAACACTTTCGCACATACGAGGAGAGGGCCAAGTTTCAATCGGCGTGGAAGCGATGCTCCGTGAGCTGCTTACGACCAACCACGGGGGGTTTGTTCTCCGTTAAGTCGACGGGGGATCGACGACTTTCGAGCAGCACATATAAGACACTGGCAAATGTCTTGGGGACGCTTGCCCCCGAAATAAAGCTTCGATGGCTATAGAAAGTACTAAGAGAGAGAGAGAAAGAGAGAATGTGGGAGAAAGAAATAAAAAAGGAAACAGTGGATACAACGAAGAGAGAAGGAATGATTCTCTAGCTCTCGGTCGATTCGAGTTTCGAATAAGAAACAGGGGCAGGGATAAAAGTGTGAGACGAAACGTTGCGCGTTGTTTAGAGCGGAGAAAGAAATGATGAATGCCAGAATCTTCCAAGAGCAAACGAGCGAATCCCAGGCATCGAAATTCACGGCTATATAGACGTAAAGACACCCACACATACACATATAGATTTCACGCTCTCGGCAACTCATCGCAACAATAGTACATCCTCGAAACATAAGAAGAGAAGCTGCATCGTGGATGAACCTCTAGCGAGGCAACTCGAAAAGCTGACGTTTCGCTTACGTGAGAAAACTGGCAAGCCTCTCCGCGGGCTACTAAATATATTTATATGTTATTATCCACCCACGTCTATGTATTTTGCTTCAAATATATATATATATATATATTACTTTATCATGGAGATGGATTTATCAAGTGAACATCGAGGGCCCATTGAAAACTGGTGAAAATTGGTTGAGCTCGAAGATGAAGCAAGACCGAAGCAGATACCAAGCCAAAAGGGGATCTCCAAGTACCGTCATGAGGCTCTACTCACGCCGGAAACTTGTAGGGGTTGTAAAAAAGATTTCCGTCTTCATAGCCCCCGACTGTTAGATCGAACGAGAGAAAACCAGAGACAGAGCGAGACGGAGAAATTCTGACACGATGGGAAAAAAAAGAGACGAAATGATAATGCTGAAGAAGCGAGCACACGCTACGTAACGTCCACGTATCTCGAGTTTATCTTTACAGCCTTATTCCCAGTCTTCGTTCAATTTTTCTTGCTGGTATTCGATTAAAAAAATATTGGAAGATATGCTGGCCTGAGATCGTGGGAAAAGTTATGTACCACGTGTGACGGTACACGACTTTTTATTTTCTTTCCGCAACTCTGCAAAATAATCTCGTGGATGAAAATCAACGAAGAATTTAAAATCGAATGCCAATTAATTGGAAAAACAATAATTTTCTGCTGATTTTTTCGATTTTCTCGATTAATGACCCTCATTTTTGGTTCCGCTTAAATTTTTGGTCGTTCGGCTTCATCAACAGAGCAATGTATCCATCGTATATATCGACACAGACGTACGCTCTCACAGCATCCAGTAGGATCGTGTTTTCGTTAGACTGTCTCACTCGCACGTACGGAAATTGCCTCTTGGTTGTTCATTGACTGAGAGCATTGCGCCACGTGTGTGTATCTTTGCTCCCTTGTATACGTTCTCTCTCCTTCATTCTCTTCTTCCCCGTGTGCTTCAGATATTGCGGATATTAAAACGAGAACAGCCGGTAAAGCAATTTCGTCGAACTATTTCGGAATGAAATAACCATTCGATCGGTTATGGTGATCGGAATCTAACGATGCATTGAATTTTTCTCAACGATAGACGTCTCTTTTGTCTCTGATTTCTACAGCATCGATATCGCCATTGTTTTATTTTTTTTTTCACCAACATTTCTGTTTAGCTTGTCCACATTTCCAAGCTTTCATTTTTAAATAATAAAATTAAAAATGCTGTTGAAATTTTCATCGCCATACGAACGAAAATTGGAAAATTAGCTTCCAAATTCAATTTGACTAATGAAAGCGTAAGGACGATACGCGTTTTACCATAAAAGACGATACTGAACTGTAACAAGCGCTGCGCCGCGAGCGGATTTCGAGAAGCAGAAGGGCGCTGGTGTTGGCCGTTAACGATTAATGGGATGCGGCACTTGATTAGTACAATCTCGACGTACGTTGCGTACGTTGTTGCCGCGTAGATTGCGACACGAGGCGTCGAATCCGGAAGGAAAGGGTGCAAAGGCTTTTAATGAGTGAGAGAATGACGATGGGAAAGGGTTTACGATTGAAAGTTATGGCGGCAAATAATAGTGCCTTACGTTTTACGGAACGGCGGCTTGAAAAACGTCCGCGGGGTTATTGTGTTGTGCGATTTGAATGCAATCCATAATTTGCGGCTATTTTTATTACTTTGTGAGAAAAGAGACGATTTTTAAGCGATCCAGTCGTTTTACAGTTTTTCGATTTCGTTGCCGCAATGAACTCGTGCTCGTATCCGAGAAATTTCTTTCTTATTTCTTGGTCCCGCACTCTCTGCCTTTCAATTTTCCTTTTTGCACTCCTTGGATCTTCCTCACGCGCTCCATCCCTTTTCTCTTCCCTCTATCACTGGTCCCCTCCGAGAATCGAGTCGCACTAGTTCCGCACGTACATTGAAGTACCTGGCGAGAGGCTTAATGACGAACTCGATCCTTTCGCGACCAGCATACCAAACCCATTATTAGCAAGCCGAAGCTTCAGAACATAGAGCTCTGCTCCCACACCCGCGCTCGTCGATCCTTTCGTCCTCCTCGTCCCCGTGTCATGGAGTCTAGCCCTGCATTGACGATGTGCCCTGCCGATAATCACCCTGCGTCCGTGTGGCCTCAAATTAATTATCTTATTTAGTCTCTTCGCACTTCCTTCGCTTTTCCGCATACCGCACCATTCCTTTTACCGCGTTTATGGACATTCAAGTTTTTCAACGAGTCACTCCAACTTTCCAACTTCGAATTTGCAAATAAAATTCAAAACCAAGTCCCCAAATTTTTTTAACCCTTCATGATCGCGGCGTTCAATTAACCCCAACAATTGTTCGACCGACATACGTTATAGAAATTTTGAAAAAATGCCACTTATTGCATCCTCTGTCGATAGTTTGAACCTTATAGTGGGGAACCTCGTCGTTGCAATTTCAAACGGCCCGTTAGTTCAGTTTTAGAAACTTTGGGAAACAGACGGTGCAAAAACGTGCGGTGTACTTTTTGGAAAGGTTGCTATGGTTCAACCGTTTCTATACCATTTCTATACCATGCCATTTCAGGATTACGAAACAACGTTTTTTTTTTAATTGAAAATAAACATTTCTGGATCATTTTTTGTAGAAAAAAAAATATTTTCTCTAAATTTTTTAATATTTAAATTTATTACTCAATGGTTGAAAAAAAATTGTGTAATATTTTTTTTCACAATTTTTCGATTATTAATCGCCCTCCAAAGTCAGTGACTAAAGTCGAAATTAAAATAGAGCTGGTGGTTGGATTCTGATTCGTATTTTTCTGATCCGTATTTTTCATTTATTTGATTTTTGCAGAAACTTTGAATAGGGATGCTTGAAAATTTGAATTTTTTAAGCGCGTACGCGTAATTGAGTAGGAAGAATGAATCCTTATAAAAATAGTATCCCACGGGCAGATGTATGAAAAAAATGGTCGCATCGTTTATCCAAGTGGGGGATAGTTCGCGAGACACGTACGTGCTGAGCGTACATCGGTGCAAAACAGCTGACACAATTCGGAAATGATTTAACCCGTTTAACCGAATCACTCGGATCCACTGACAGTTCCGGATGTGCCGACGTGGCCAGTCGCGACATATACACAGTTTTGCATGTGTAGACATAACGAAAGCATCTCGAAAACGGAACTGATGGGGCGCGGGGGCGAGCGTGAGCTTTGAGTTCGTAATGAAATTCCGAGTGGAAAAGTTTCTTTCTCGGTTCAACCTTGATCGATGGCTCATCGAATTAAAAGACGAAAATGAAGACACCAAAAAAATTGGCTACTCGATATTGAAACACAAATATTTCGAACCGTTTCGTCCAACAATAATTAGGCAGCTTTTCTTTAACGTTTTATGTCATTTGAGCCTCTGTCCACATGGACCACTTTGCCTCTCCCTACCGTTAACCGCATGAACTTCATGGGGTGCACCGTATTGGCGATCTTGATGGTACACCCTGTATACACAAAGAGAGAGATGAGGGGGGGGGGGGAGGATCTTCATAGAGATGGCCGGTCTCTCTCGCTCTTGTCACGGTTGCTGCTGTCTCCGCCCAAAATGACACGGAAGCCATTGGCCGTTCTGTACAATCGTCACGTACAGCCAGCGACAATTTATGACGATTGGAATAGCGGCCAGTTCAGCCGTTATACGCTGGCGCAACGACGTTGGACTACTAAGGCAGAGCTCAGGATCCGCTGCGATCTTTAGAAAGAGAAAGGTAGAAAAGTTAAAGGTACCGAACGAGCCGTTGGTTGAGAGAACGGAGAAAAAAAGAGTAAGGGAAGGCGGAGTTTGGATCGAAGCTGGTTCAATTAGCGAAAAACTGTGCAAAAGGATTGAGAAGGCTCGTGAGTCGGTAATGAAGTTCCGCCTGGGCCAGTACAAGAATTATCGATGAATTTGGCTCGGGCATAGCTGAAAAAAGGCTTTCGAGGATCTTCGTCTCTGTTGGTTGCTTTTTCTCTGCTCTCGCATTTTATCGATGTTTCTCTCGTGGAAAGTGGAATATAAAAATACAAGAGGAAACTTAATCCTTTCGCTCGCTCCTGAATGGGAGATTTTTGCTTCCGCAGGGTGTGAATAAGTTGATCAGTTTCGATGGGAATCTTTGCTTGTTGGCAAACTCTTCCATACTCCTCTTATTTGTCTGCAATGATTGGAATATTGTTGAACGTTAATGGATCGCGATGGGAGACTTGAAGAATCGAACAATTGATGCTGGCGATGTGAAAGTAAAAAAGTACTCGATAAAATGCCCATTATAGTTGATTAAGCGTCTATTAACGCTTCCTCGTTAAATGAGGTATATTTTATAATTAAAAACATTTGATTAAAACGCGTCTCGAATTAAAACTGCTGCTTCTTCGAAATACCAGAGGATTGTCTTGATTGCAAATATCGATTCCTAATTACTCTTGTGTACTTATTCATAGCTTGATTAATTAGTATACGCCTACCATTATCAAATTAGTCAGAAAATTGTTCTCATTCTTCTATGGTTTTTCTCTCATCCCGTTTTACATATACCCTATTATTCATTCTCCCCTTTTTTTGTCCCTCTTTTTTTTCGTAATTCTTTGTACTCGTTGATCGATCAGCCGAATCCTCCCGTTATCGTAACCTGTTCCCTCATCCTCCTCGCTTAACAAAACCCCCCGTTCATTCTCCCTCTCTCCGTCTCTGTCTATGTTTCCCTACATATAGAGAACTCACACAAACACATAACATCCAGTCCTACCGGAGTGAATTATTACGGCTGCACTGTGCACGAATCCCATTGCTCGACAAGCCCCGAAATGGCATTCGTTAACGTTACCGCGAACTAGCGACAGCTTGCTAGAGTGAGAACGACCATCTCACAGTAGATGAACGTGTACGTGATATATAGAGTTGTATCGAATGCGCCTGTATATTTCGACATTTATAGACGAACATGAATACAGGCTGTTTCCAAAATCGAGCGAAATTCCATTCGTTCGAACGATCAATTGATTTTCAACGACATTTCATCGCCAAATCAAAATAATCACAATTTCATCATATTTCGTAATAACATTCTTTACCCTCGAGTATACAAACACAATTTTATTGAACATTTTTTATCACGCATGGTTATTCGATTATTCAGAGCCGATTCGAACTTCTTTGGCACGAGTATATGTGTAAACTCTATGCTCATACTAGTGAACAAATCGTATTCAATAACTCGAGTACCATGTGGTAGAAAAATCCCAAAAAAATTACATTTATTCGCCGAATTTCATAAAATTTGTATTTTTTCCATTTTTTTTAGTGTTTTTTTTACACGGTTTAGCGTGGCAACATTGTATCATGGCGATCGAAGCTCCTTGAACGCTGTGGAGAAAAAAGGGTCGTTATGAATTTTATTTGCTCCGAAAGACTTTGCTCGTCCGAAGGACGAATCGCGAGAATTATTTCCGAAGATTTTAGAGCGACTTTTGCAACGGCCCGTATATTTTGATCTAGACTCTGTGCATACTTATTCAGGAGAAAAAAAACATCGAGACCCATTGCCGAATGTGTACACACGCCTGAATATATAGAACTGTCGTATACCAATACCAACGTCGATCTATAACAGAATTGACCAAGTCACTATGAGCTCGCGATAAAATCGGCTTTTTTATGACTGTATATAACAAAAGTTGGGGGTTTGGCGTGGCCATGGCAAGGGCTAAACCCTACAAACCCTCTTCGAATTTCCGCTAGTGTGTTCACTCGCACCTCTCTTCATTTAACCATCGAACCCTTTTGAAATATCCGCGAAACTCGGTTCGTAGAGCATACGCACGAAACCGTATACACTGCTGGTACATACGGGGCCATTATGAACCAGCCAAGCGTTCTCCGTGTGTACGAGCATCCGTGTGAATATATTTTCCATCCCGAACATTTACGATAATTATTGGATGAATACGAAACAGCGAACCCCGAGCTCGGCGACTGTGAAAAAAAAAAATGTTACCTCGTTTTCGATCGCGTCATTATATTTTCATTAAGTACGAGCGATAAACTAGAGATAAAGAGCGTAGGAAGGGATATGAATAAATAATAGGACAATGAGCTGCGCCTTTGAAAAAATTGAGGAACAAAAGGATACCGCGTGGAGGCATATAAAAAGTCAAATAATACGGAATAGCCTCGCTTGTTCCGAGTCGTGTTGTATTCGCTAGGGATGCTAGTTAGGACAGACAGCTTTCCCGAAGTAAAGCATCGCCCTGCGAGCTTGAATAGGGTCCGAAAGTAAATTCGCCTGCCGCGCGTACGAGCAGAGAACATCGTCTCTTTGTAGGGGAAAGCTCCAACGACCAAAATCCGGCCAGGAGTAAATTAGCTAAACGAGTATTGAATCGCGAAACACGTTGAATTTCGTTAGCGCAGCCTGGATGACGCGTGTTGATTAAATCGTCAAGAAATCAAATTGATCATCGCCTCTCCTCCTGGCCCAACCATTTCCATTGATTTTTAAAATACTTTCGTTAATATGAACCACGACATGCGCGATTCACTGTCGAAATAATGAGAGGGTCAGTGTCGATCGACGCTTCACACGTTCGTGGCGAAGAAAAATAAATTAGGATTACGGGAACGCAAATTAAGAAACTAATTCAATCTGTTTATATTATCGAGTGTAACTCTGGGGAAAAGCGAGGATAAATAAATATTAGAACGATGTAGTTGATCCTCCAGTCAATTAGATCGAGAGACAGACTGCACGAGGAGTGAGAATGAGGAAACTATGAAATATCCTCTCCACCGCCGAGCGCCTGGCTCTCCGACCGAATGCAAATTTTCTCCACATCAGCCGATAATACGAGGAGCTAACATTATTATTTGAAGGGAATAATGTCAGAGTAATTTATTCGGCTTAATCAAGCGAATTAGCCGGAACCACGAGGCAAACCTATTTTACTGAGGGAATGACAAATTTAATAGCCACTCCGCAGCTCCACTGTCAACGGACGCAGACCACCTCTTTTTCATGCCCGTCGTACATACATTATTTAACGTAAAAGCCAAAACGAATTGCCGGAATGAATCGTGCTGAGCCGATGTTTCCACATCAGCCTGAAATAATTGGTACGACGAGAATAAAATTTTGCTAGAAAAAATGAATCTTTTGTTCGTTACGTTCGACGGAAAGTTTTTTTTTTTTAATAATCCGAAACATTGTGTCGATGCATCAAGAAATATTCGAGATAGTTTATTCGAAATGAAATTTTTGTCGTTCCAATCGCCACTCTCATTGACAATTGCACTGAAAAAAAATAATTTGTTGGAAAGGATCGATATTTTCTTCGATACGTTCGACTAAACGTTTTTTTTTTTTTTAATAATCCCAAAAATTGTAACATTACGGCAAGAAATATTCTAGAAAATCCCTTTGGAACAAATTTTTCTCGTTCGAATCGTAAATTTCGCTGACAATTCCGTTATAATCCAAATATAGTGCCAAAATAACGAAAATTTAGAAATAATCGAAAAAATATTGAGTTCACAATGTTCAACAAAATCTCGACGATTTTGAACAAAAATTCAATTCCAGCGTATGAGAATTAAGCGTAAATACAAAACTTGATTAAATATAAGACTCGAAAGGAGACTAAAGGAGATTTTTTTGCTCACACGAATCTCAGATGCCGTGTGCGCTTTTTGGCTTTGGAATGTTAATGGGTTTGGAATGAAAATGGTAAAAGGTGGATTTTTCGTTGGCTGGAAAAGCAATGGTAAATTGAAATGTGCTTTTGTTAGGGAGGACACGAGAGCCGGTGAAATGGGATGTTTGAGTATAGTCGAAATACCTTAACCGTTAGCGCTGAAGGCGCATTACCCAATGGAAATAATTCGCGACAATGGGATCTCGGGGAGCTGAACGCGTGCTGATGCTTACTGCTGGTTTGCCAACAACGAGAGGCACGTACGAATTCGAATGACGGTGACAACAATGCAAACCCAAGAGATGAGAGAGAGAGAGAGAGACCTCAGAGAGTTTTCGCATCGTGTGCATAAACCAACGCCCCATACCAAGTTCGTTGGAGCTTTGAATGCAGCAGGGAAAACGGTTTTCTCAGTCCCGGACCTCGTTTGCAGAATCTCGCATTTCCACACAGAATCGCGTCCGGATGACAACGTGGACGGGAGATCATCTCCTCCCCCCCCCCCCCTCTCTCACTCTCTCTCGCTCTGCCTCTTCGTCTCCTTTTCTCACTCCATGCCATATCCCGGCGCCGGTTAGCTCGGATCTCCGGCCCATTATTTATTAGGCAGAAGAACTCTAGGCGGTGGTGTTCTCCGCAGTTGCTCCGCGCGCGCACTGCGCTCCTCTGTGTCTCGAACTCATAAATCGAGTGTTTAGCTCGAGTTTTATCCTGGCGAGCATGCGGAGAGCTTGCTCGTGATGTATAGTGGACCCAAGAGTGCTAAAGCTCAGCCCTGGATCCGGTTCACGCCTCGGGCGGAACGTGAGAGCTTCCCGAGACCAAAGCGACGTTTTGTGCGGTTCCTACTCTGTCGCATTAACCAATCTTATCTCATGAACCAGCTATGAGTCTGATTCAATTGAACCGACTCGACCCGCCGCCGCAACATCGTTCAAGTCGTCTCGGTCCACGACTTCCTGCAATCCTTGATAAAAATAAAAACGTGCATGATATTACGAGCTTCTTCATATACGTCTGGTTGCCTGACATTTCTCATTTTCCAACTTTTTAATTCAACGTCATCCCGAAATACTCCCGAACTCTGGAGCACACTGGAAATAATTAATCATCGAGTTACTTACCGCAAAACTTTCGATCTACTTGCGGGCACCTCCGCGATGTTTAATCGCATTTAATATAAAATAATGTCAAGTCCTAACGCGGGGCAAGTCCTTTTAAGCGTTGCTCTCTGCTGGCTCGAGGCAGCTGAACAAGCCCGGAAATAGATCTCGGTAACCGGAGAACTTATTTCTGAAAATATGGCGGCAAGTGTACGACTAAACTATTTTTGACTTGGCTGGCTCAGTCGCGCAACACACACACACACTCTCTCTCCCTCTCTTGGCTTCTCGTTCCTAAGTTCGTTTTCTCTTTTCGTTATTTTCCTGCATGAGAGCCGGACTCTGGTTCTTTCCATGAGCCGTGAACACACAAGGCTCCCATGTGCTCCGCGTGGTGTAGCCTCCCGGTCGGAAACGGATACCAGATGGATCTGTGTGTTGTCTGCTCTGGCAGAGCGGCGTATGTGAGCCGGTCCCTGTCTGGGCCGCGGCTGCACAGGCACGCGTTCTTTGGTACGCAGAAAACTCGGCGCTATTTATGGCCCGCACGAAGTCGCTGCTATTTCTTGTCTCCCAACAGCCAAGAAATAACGAATTGCGGCTGGGGTAGGTGCTCGAGCATTGACGACGATAACGAGGACGTTACAACGGATCCGATAACAATCGACGCTTCCTGATGATGCTGATGGCTGAAAAGAGAAATAATGTAAATCAAGAAACATGAAAATGTTGATATTTATAAGATTTTTCGGGAGGAGCAAAGATCTCGCGATTTCCAATGCTTACGCAGCTTCCGCTTTTAGAGAAAAAAGTTTTTGAAGTCGTTGACGGTCGAATCACTCGTCGGATAATCGTGCAGGCCGTGCTGGACCGAAAAAGCAAATCTTCGGGTAAAAGGGAGCACCAATGATTTTCCTTAAAGTTGACAAGCCTCGGCGCAGCTCCATACTTCTTTACATTCCATACGTCGTAATTACTATGGGAAGTAAGGAAGCACGGAACAGTCGCCCGGCCCCGTAAACACCTTGTTGCCTTTATTGCCCTTGTTGCAAAAAGTTGCAAATCGTAAGAACGGAAGGGTTTCACGTCACCATCATTCTTACCGGATGTTCGAGTCGAAGCACCGATCACGATGTCTTGGAACTTGCGCACAAGTTCCCCGAGTGATTTTGCTATTGCGTAACTCACTTAAAGTCCGAAAATCTTGAGCGGGGATTCGGCATGGAATCAGTTTGAGTTGGCAAGCTCGTCGCCGATTGCTCGAACGAACTTGCATGATAAAATTTTTATCCACCCATGAAATAATCGCCACGATGCGGTACATCGAGACTGAGAGTTGTATCCGCGGATGCGAGAAAGGTTATCGCGTGGAACGAAGAACTTGGTGCCGAGAATGAGTACCAGCAGAAAAATCGTACGAGGGTGGCCATTGCCGATGACGATTCGTCTCCAAATGATGCATCGTCCTCCGGCTCGCTCGGTCTCAACTCTCTTGCGCTTCTCGCTGTTGTCCGGGCCTCTTTTTCATGACTACGGTTCTCGGTGTGTTGGCTTCTTACTGAATGCTCGCTGAGACCTCGGGCTATACGGGAACTCCTTCATCACGAGCCCTCTAAAAATGGCCGCACAAATCCCATTGGCCTCCTTGTCACAGCCAACAGCCCCTCCTAAGTCCCGTCATAGCTCGAGAAAAAGAGAGAGAGAGAGAGAGAGAGAGAGAGAGAGAGAGAGAGAGAGAGAGAGAGAGAGAGAGAGAGAGAGAGAGAGAGAGAGAGAGAGAGAGAGAGCGGTCGGGGGCTCATGTGTTATGCCCCGACTCTACTCGTATAGCGTGGCTCGCGCCAAATTTGTCTTTACCCGAAAATAGGCGTCCCACGGCTGCCACCACATGGCGACTATTCCTGGTTCAGCCCATCCCTCCTCCCTCCATTTTTCTCTCCCTCTCTCTCTCTCTCTCTTCTCACTCTCTACAACAACTGATAACTTACACGTACAAGACTTACCTAAACCGAGAGATTTTCTCCTCTCTTCTCCTTCTCAGCCTCTGCCTCCTCCTTTTTTTAAACTCCTGCTTTCGTATTCGGGTTTCTTATTCTCAATCGTCTTCTCCGCTGTTGTTGCCTTTCCACCTCCCTCTCACACCAATCGGAAAATTTTTATTGCCAAAGGAAAACCGCTCGTTTTCCCACCACTTTTCCCCACTTGGACCATCACTCGCTGTCGCATCTTTAAGGAGATTGGCTACATACGACGATATCATAAGAATTTAATAAAAATTCGTGATAATATTCTTTAGCATCAAATACGATGACACAATTTTTTTTTTTTTTGGCTCCATAGTTCTCGAATAATTTGAGTTTGCTATATGCGAAAGATAGTCCTCTACATATATCTGCATCCTATGCTTATACATGTAAACTCTAGTGTTCGATCATTTGGAATCTATGTAGAAGAAAAATGTGAAAAAAATTTGTCCATTCATATTTAATACTGAAGAGTATGCTCACCAAATTTCATGAAATTCTAATCATTTCGAATTTTCCTATGCTTTTAACATGGCAACCCCTAAATAGCTTTCTCCCTTTCAACGGCACGATCTCTTCTCCCACTACTAGAGGATTCTCCTTTCTCATTCAATAATTACACACGCCAATCGAATGGTTTTAAATAACCAGCAGTTATGGCGATGCAAGTTTCAAGTTTCTCCGTAAACGGCAACTAAATTTCATAATTCATACGTTGAGAATTGTTGGCGAATGGAGAATCCGATCGTGAGGCCAAATTGGCACAGTCGATCGACCAAATGTCAACGTCCGAGTGTCCTTCGCCAGGATAATACGAATGAAAATCAGATATTATAATGAGACTCGATTGTCCACTCGATTTTATGGAAAATTTCGACCAGACCAGAACTATCGTTTCTGGAACATCGCCATTATCTTTGCACGTCGGTAATAACTATATTGCATATCAAACTCTACTCGTCTATCTATGAGTTTATGTATTTTCGTGGGTGACGAGAGCATATCGTAACCGCTGAATAACGTTCGTTTTATAATATCTATATGTTGATATAAATACAATGATATAGATATGTTATTCCGATGACGTGTATTATGAAGCTGAACGCGTGATGGTTGACGCACGCGATGCAAATCGCCGGGACACACGTGCGGGCATTATTATACGCTTGCGTAGATTTTCCGGCTTTACTGAAAACGCGTTTCAGCCGAAACTTGCTGTTAATTCCAGGGCGTAACTCCGAAAACGCTTTTAACGTTATACTCCCAAGTTACGTCCTTCTCTTTCTCAACCCCCAAAACTCGTCCCGCACCTTTATATTCCAGTATTTACGAACTTGCATGTGTGTATTATTTATTCATGACGTATCATGGAAACGATAGTCCGCTCAATAATCAATCCAGCTCAGCCGATCGTGCTACGGAATTTCAACAAGTTTCATTACTTTTTTCATCAATTTTTTTACGACATTCTATTTATCTTTTCATGAGAAATCATTGATGTTTTCCTAATGAGCTTTCCTGTTATTTTCAATTCCATCTCACATTTAATTACTTTTTTACTTTACTTCAATTTTTTTATAGCTTTTTTATTTTGATTTATTCATTTTTTATTTTTTTTTGTTACGTTTATTTATTATTATTAAGATGAATCTTTCATTTTATTTTCTTCTGATTACATCTAATTAGAAAGTACAACAAAATCTGAGCCGCATACCCTTAATTATTCTCGAAATTTCTCCGATACTTTCTCGCATGTGTTTTCGCTCATTAATTTATTTATATTTTTTTTTTTTTCCATCTCCTGTATCGACAATTTTCTTTGAGTCTCTGCCAAAAAATCTGGCTTGAAGGAACGCGAGATAAGGAATGCGACAGCATTAATCGAGCAGTGAGAAACTCGTGCCAGGTGATTCTTCGCTATACAAAATAAGCACCGCGTGCTGTTATATTGTGTTACGTAGAAAATCGTGATCTCGTTGTATACATCGAGATTGCATATAGTCGATGAAAATATTCTTTTTCTCTTCATCAACGATGTTATGAGAATGAAATTAAAAAAAAATGGAAACAAACGAATGGTGTCAATTATAAAATGGGAATAACGAGAACTGAGCGAAGAAAATATACGGAGGTAAAGTATAAATTAAAATATTTGTGCACTTTCGAGTCACATGATAATTTCTTGTTTTTCTCGATGTTGCCTCGTGTTCCCAGCAACAGAATTCGATATAGCGAATCGAGGCCTTAAACTCAGAGCGGCGTAACCCGGTAGTTTCGTGTTTGCGTTGGAGTAACTCTCGCGTCCTTTTTTCAATCCCCCAGTGAAAATGTACGAGCGCACAGTCTAAAATTACCTTTGGACGAACGACGCTTGCGCGTTGTTAAACTTTCTTTTCGAATCCCTCGCTCGTAAGACTGTACGAGGCCTCTCGTGCCACCCCAACTGCAAAGTCGCATCTTCGCTTGATCGTTGCATCGTCCCAACTGCGAGCTGTATCACTTTCAGACAAATTATAAGCCAAGACTCGTTCCTGACTCGCTTCTATCCTTCAGCTCCGATACAAGTTCGATCTGCGAAGATAATGCTCAACGATATTTTTATTTTTTCGTCAAAGGTCAATGGACCTTGATGAGAAATTCAATAAACAAATAAATATCGAATTTCCGAATGAATTGCTGCCGTCGTGGTGATCAATCGACTGAACGAAACAAATGCTACTGTATCGAGTGCGGATTCGTAATAAGCGAGCTCGCAAAAATTTAAATGGTTCGTTTGGAGAGACATTTTCAATGCAATGAAAAACAGTTTACTTTGGAAATGGATGCGTGAACGTGTGTCATTGATTTTCCAACTGTGAGCATTACATGAAATGTCGTGTCCAAATTTGCACGAATTCTCGGTCGTATGTGAGGCACGAATCGAGCCTGTGGAACCAGGTAATAAATCAGTAGTTCTCGGCTTTATAACGCGACACTATTGGCACCGAATGGATCTCAATCCAAGTGAATGACTGTATACGATTGAATGAATATCAGAATACCACTGAATGACTAATTCTTCGCTGAATAATGGTTTATACCGAGAAAGAGGCTACTCATTGAAGATTGAAGCCGCACTCACACGAATTATCTATGCAATTATCATTTCCGCCATCGAATGTGCCAGGGAGTCATTTTTATGGGATTTCTTCTGAAATTAAGTATTTAGGCTGCACACGAGTTTAGGCAATGAACCGTTAAAGATACAAGAAAATCGTTTGAATCTTTTTTGTAGGAAATTTGATGCTCTACAAAATAGGTCCAATGTATTTTTTCTCTATTCGCAACCGTTCTCGCGGAATCCGGCGTAAAGTACGAGAATACTTGAAAATCAAATAATTGACAGGTTATCAGGTCGGAGTCCTATGAAAAAACGATGTTGTTCGTTTCGATTTCGTATCTTCGAGTGCGAAATCTAAATTAGATTTTCAATCATACCCCGAGGGACACCCTATATACCAGAAAATAGAGTGTCTCGTCACTATTTTCGGTAGCGTGACGCGTGTCGCCTCCTCCGAGACATCCATGAGAGAAGTCTCGGATGCACTCGAGGAGGAGGAGGAAAGAAGAAAAGACGCGGAGAAGCGAGAGGCATTTATATGGTGATGCTTGATGTTTTTTCTTTTAATTTTTTTGTGTCCTCAGACTATTCGGCTCTTCCTTTTCTCCCATGAAGGCATTCGTATCGTTTTCACTCTGCCCCCCCATCCTCTTTTCTTTTTTTCTCTCCCTCCTTTTCCTCTTTCTCGCTCCAGTATTTCGGGACAGCCGGGGGTATGACCAACGGGGTCTCCGGACGACGAGACGCATCGGGAGACACACCAGAAATAAGGATAGCTCACGTTGGATGCCGCGCTGACACTCCAGGGGTGACTTGCCCTTTTTATAGGCCAACAAATCCCAAAGATAGCTTCCACGTTCGATCAACTTTGGCTTTTGACCGCAGATTACTGAATACAATTATACAAGATCATTGTATCAATAACGAAGTCTCCAGAATCTTTTTTGTCCGACAAACTATATTAAGGACGTTGTATGGCGATGATCAATGCTAAATTTTCCTTTTCAGTTTTTCTTACATACAAAATCGTTTGCGAGCCCAAGTTCTCTGAAAAAAGTTGTTACGAATTGACTGAAGAACAGCATACTCTAAATTCAAGATCGTCTGAGGGAATTCGTATTCGTTATATAATCACCGCAATTTTTCAAAAATTTCACGACCAATTTTTTTTCTTTTTTAACTAAATGGAGCTTCTTCGACGTCACAAAAAAAAACGTATGCAAAGTTTTGACAAGCTTCACCATTTAGAAATCAAAATATTCATTACCGGTAATTGAAAATTTTAACACGCGCTCTTATATGAGAAATTACTGAAAATTTTGATTTTTATAAATTATTATCTCGACCTGTACATGATGAGACCTCTTACAATTGCACGAGCTATTAAATTTGTACGAATTCTATATCGATAGAAAATTCTGCATACAACGTCCTTAATTTGACGATTGGGAGAAAAAACGTTATTATTCATACAATGAAATTATTTCATTGACCCTCACGTGCGAAAATCAAGTCCCGCGCAAAAAAAAAAAATCAGCTTCCGTTGCACGCCGACGATGCGAATTTCAACATCGTCATACGACGATCGAATAAATTGTCAGTAAATATAGATGGGAATCGTTAAGAATGATAATATTCGGATAAAATATTCCTGCATCCGGCTTAATTGAATATAAATGAATTGCACGCAGTTAATAATTCGTACAGCGATCTCGGCAGCATTTCACGAATGTCTTGGGACTCGGTTCCGGGAAATGTTCATATATACTCGCGTTTCAAAAAACTGGATCTCAGAACTTTTTTCATTGATTTCATTTCGTTCATTAGAATTTTTAATATGTACATATTTAAATGGCTATTTACTTTTTTATGCGTACACTTATACCACGACGTCCGGAGATGTATATATAAACGATGACGTGTGTGTACAGCAAGAACTAAAACATCAATTCCCTCTACGCCTGGCGTAGCTTGTATCGGGTTACGAAAAAGTCTTGGAGTTCTCCCTGTTGAAAATAGCCTTGCGAGTACATCGGACAGCAAAGACTCTAAGTAACCTCGACGATACGAAAGGGACGAATGACAAAAAGGAAAAGAAGGAGTAACCGAGAGAGAGAGAGAGAGAGAGAGAGTGGAAGCTGTGAAAAGTCAAGCGTAGCGACGGGAGATGAAAAATAGAGAGGAAGAGTTGAGGAGAGAGAGAAGGCGAAGGGTCTCTTTGCATCTAATATTTAAAGCGAGAGAACCGAGTGCTCCCTTGATCATTTTTCCTCCAGTCTCGACACACGTGCGCACTCAAAAGACAAGCCGCTGTTTCATTTGCTCGCTTTCCTTTTCCCATCATTAACACGCATCGAGTTTCATTACCAAACGTCACGAGATCGAGAAAACTTGTTTTCGCCAAGAAAAAAGTAGTTGGTGAAAAAAATGTCGGTACGTCTGGAAAATTCTTCGATCCGCGAACGCCAACTTCGTTATTCATCGGCGAAAAAAACAACATTTTCGAAAACCGTGCACCAGGAACGATCAAATATCGGGAGACGATGTAAAATCGACCAAAGTTAAAAAAACAACGATCCGAGCTCATTATCTCAAATTCTTTTTTCGCTTCGTTTTACGGTGACAAATCTAAGCAGCTTTATTTCTCTTACAAGGACAAGCAATACACAAGCTCGAGCAGCAGAAAAATCAGAAAACTAAAAGTTGCGTAATACTATTTCTTTCGCCGCTTCTTCTTGCCAGGATAAAGCTTCGATTGTTATCGCACCGCAGAACTCTCTCACGCGTACACATACACAAAAAATCCACACGAAACGTGCATCCTGTTTGCCGCAAAATTCACAAAAAAAATTGAAGCCAGACTATCCATTCAAATTTCAAAAAAAAAATCCAATAATGAATAAAATATGATTTTAAGGAATTTGGCCACATACGAAAATATGATAAGAATTTAATAAAATTTGGTCATACTATTCCCTAGCATCGAATACGATGACACAACATTTTTTCTAAAACCTTCATCCACATAGTTGTCGAATAATTTGAGTTTACAATATGCAAAAGATATACCTATATATCCGGATCCTTTGCTTTTGCATGTAAACTCGAGTGTTCAATTACTCGAAAGCTATATAGAAGAAAAATCTCGAAAAATTTGTATATTCGTATTCAATGCTAAAGAGTATAGTCACCAAATTTCATGAAGTTCGAATAATTTTCAATGTTCCTATGCTTTTAACATGGCAATGTTGTTTGTGTAGCCACTCTCCTTCGAAATAATCGCGCAAGCTTGAAGAAAAAATGGTGTAAATGTTTTTGTTTTTTTCAAATTTTTTAATTAAAATTGTCCGGGGATTTGAACAAGTGCTGGAATTTTTGGAAATAAATTTGGCCTGGCTCGTATGGAAAAACCCATTGATTCAGGTATATGGAGAGTTGTTTGTACAAAGGAGGCTGCCAGAGGGAGAATACGGATAGGGGCGAATAAAAACAGGGTCGAATGGTGGTGACTGTCCCGCGTGTGTGAAAGCGCCCTAATATTTTGACAGTAAAACTTTGAACCTCGTGCAAGCAAAGCGGCATATAGTTATATCGCACCCCCATCATTCTCGCACTGTGCATTTTTCATCCTCTTATATGTTCACCCTCCTTGCACATGCACCCGAATATATATATATGGAAGTGTATAAAAAAAACCTACACGGAGTGTATCGAGTTACGGTCGAGGTCTCGGTTAGAAATAACGTCCAGAAGCTCCAAAGAACGCGGAGCAATGATAAAACAGAAGAGGCGAAAAAACAAGGAGGAATCTGGGCATCGAGCATTATTCGGAAGGTTGTTAGAGCTTTAAAAAAATAAAATCCAATCCCAATATTGCTATTTCGAATGAATAAACAACGAAGCAACGTTTTTACTGTCTTGTGGCTTTGCTACTTCGATTTGAATGACAAATTCGTTACGATGGAGAAAGAAATCTGTTTTCCATCGTTTCTTTCACTCGCTAAATAATCATAAATAATTAGCTCTTTACAAAGACCATAATGTATTCAGTCGCAAGAGAAAAAATTTTATCTCGAGCTTTTCCCCACTGAATTTCCACTCATCTCCGTCGTGTGTGTGTGTTGAAAAGAATTTGTTATTTTTTCCCACACCAGAATGAAATGAATGAAATGATCAACGAAAATCAGAAGTTAATCGATTATGCGAAAGGCTCCGCGGCCCCGGAGCATCGGGAAAAGGTTTATTCAACGTTCACCCCTCTTCCAAGTTCTGTTTTCACGAAATAAGGCTGAACGACTGATAACGGTGAGAAGATCACCGTCTGCTCTGCGAAAAGAAACAACGGAGCGAAGGGAGCGAGGCTCCAAGACTTTTCGTTCCCTATTCACTTTTGTATGTCTGTATCTAAGGCTGAAGCTCCAAGAGATGCTTCGTTTTTTTTTTCGAAAAGCCCGAGCAGGCTCCCGAAGTAATCCTTTTCACGTTACACTTCAACGACTTTGCCGATTCCGTGCCAAAACTTTGTACACATTTTACACTTTTATTTATATTTTGCCTTTACCGCATCGACTTCCAGAAAATATCGAGATCTTCAGGAATCACAAGTTTTTTTACGACTTCGAGCAATGTGCTTTTTCGTTCAGAAACCATTAATTAATATTAATGAATGTCAATCGTAACGAGCTCCAACGTTGCTGAGAAAACGTGTCCAAAGCGAAGTTCAAGGCCGTGCAACGATTCGAACGAGGATACCCCACTGGGTTTGAGTCCCTGGGAAGCTTTTTCCCGCCCGGTGCGACGCACATGTGTGCGATCCTGGGATAAAAACAAGACCGACCAGTCAGTATCCCTAACTTTGCTCTAATGGAAAAAATAGCGTAGGAAAACTCAATTATATATGAAAAAGGAAGAGAAAAAATCACTTGAGAATTTCATGGGATTTCGGTTCGTATCTCTAAAAATATGTCCAGCATCGCGTCCCGAGCGTCAAACTGTTGTGATGAAATTCGGTGAGCATACTCTTTAGTATTAAATTTGAATATACACATTTTTCAAGATTTTTCTTCTGCGTACTTGACGAGTAATTGAACACTGGAGTTTACATCATGGATAAGCATAGGATTCAGATATATACATATATATATATATGAGTATATCTTTGGCATATTGTAAACTTAAATTATTGGACAACTATGTAGGCGAAAAATTGAGAAACGTCATCGTATTTGATGCTAAAGAATTGAGAGCACTAAATTCTATTGAATTCTTATTATATTGTCGTATGTAGCCAAGATCGTTAATGAAAATTGAAGAATAACCGATACCGAATGGAATAATGAGAAATTCTCATGAAAATGGAAAAGTTTTTTCAATATTTATGAAAATATCCGCAGACTCTGTTCCGCAACGATAATGCATCGATTTTTTGCTGCGAGTATTATCGGATTGCAGGGGATTAAATGAGCCATTTTGAGAAGGAAAAATGGCTAATTAATCGTTAGTTTCGTAAATCATCTCGGGATCCGAGGTGCACAATAATTTTTCAATAAAACCTTTAGATATTATCACTTTGTCGTTATAATTACTGAAATCCAATTACATGGAGTGTAATTGGTGAAATTTCTCGCATCGCCGACTAAAAAGACTTTATTATTCCTGGAATGCATTTACCACTGATTGATCATTTGTAGGGTGAATACAAAATTCGTTTTGAAAAGCACAAAATGTAATATTTTCAACTAAAATTACATGTTCGTGAATAAACGAGATTCGATTCAACAACCGTGATAATATAATCGAATGGTAGGTAATTACGGTAATGAGATCAACATTGAGGAAGTGGATAATTAATGTTGATTACGAATCCTGCCTGTCAATAATATTTACATTACTGAATCAAAATGTTTGAGTATATAGACGAGGCTACGTGGAAATATAAACATTTACTAACTCATCCGGTCAGCGGAAAGACATGAACAAACGAACACGGAATTGGTCGAAAATGATCAGTGAGAGATTCGATTCTTAAACGTAAACGTGAAATTATTCAATTTCCCACAAAATCGTTGTGATGAAAAATCGAATAAAAAAGCATTCGTAATGTTTTTTAATTCTGTATATATTTTCGGTGCATTTTTTTTTTTTAATTTTGTCTCTTTTCTCGTCACGTGTCGTGCTGTCTCTTTCGTTCTCATATATTTCTGGTATTTCCTTTAAAAAGACTTTTTTCTTGGCAAACCACAAACCAGTCCTGATTCTCGCTTTCGTTTTTTTTTTCTCTTCATTTTATTTTTTATTTTTATTCCTCAAGCCAACCGCATACACAAAACTCGCACGAGTAGGCAGAGAGGCAAAATACGAGAGAAATGCCCGGAGCTATCGTCATATTTTATTGAAGTCATTTCCATCGCCGCGGCACAGAAACTTCCTCGACTTTTTGCAATAACTTTAAAAAAGAAAAAGAGAGAGAGAGAGAGAGAGAGAAATCGGTGGTTTTCGCGCGCGCGTAGAATTAATATATATATTTTCGTGTTTTTTTTTTCTCTCTTTCTTCTTTTCACTCTGAAAGCTCAGCTTGGCCGAGATAGTGCATGAGAAAAGAAAAGAAGAGAAAGCGCGGAATACACGCGCGGGGCTTGCGGTATTGAACGCATAAATTACACACGACGGGCCTTCTCGACCCAAGAAGTGCTGCGATTGAAGTGTCCTTCTTCCGCTTTTCCTCCTTTCTTATTTTCTCCACTTTCTTCTTATTCTCCATCTTCCTTTTCTATCTGATTTCTATTTCACTCTTGGCTAGCTCTCATCCCCTCATGCTCTTCACGCGAGAAATTCTCTCTTCATACTTCCGCAAACCCTCAATTCAAACTCGTCGACCCCTTTTTTTCATCACGTATATTCACCACCAAGCTTCTTCTTTCTCTCTGTCACTCTCTCTCTCTCTCTCTGCGGAATTTCAATTCCACCCCATTTTTTTCTCCATCATTTTTGCCTCCTTCCTCCGTGACTTTTATTTTTTCGCCATCGACAAAGTTACAATCGACGCGACAGGTTTCGTTAACGCTTATCTCTATCAATGCTGGATTCCTACGACGGGAACGAAGAAGGAAAAAATGGCAAGAATGTCGTTAATTCCAACATGGAATCATGTCGGGAAAACGACCCGATGAATAATGCATTTTTTAAAAGCAAAAAATTCAAGTTTTTGCGATCGTTGTTCACTGAAACAAACAACACACACAACATTTATTTGGATCTATATTTTATTCGATACGTTCGACCAAACTTTTTTATTTAGCTAATCCCAAACATTGTGTCATGGCAACAAGAAATATTTCGGAAAGTACCTTTGGAAGCAAATCTTTGTTGTTGCGATAATAAATTTCGTTAACAATATCGTTATGAACAAAATGTGCTGCCAAAATAAGAAAAATATTGAAATCGAAATGATAGAAAAAACATTTATTTTGGCTGTTTCAACAAAATATTATTTTCAGTGTTTGCAAATCCGAATCTATTTTCGAAAAAATCTGCAAACATTCTCGATTTTCAGGAAAACTGAACTATCGCCAAAATGTCATTAAAAATAATTTATTTATTTTTTTCATATAAATTGTTCGACACATTCAACCTGCGTACGTTGTCGTCCTACTTGGCCAATTTAACAGTGACTCCAATTACGATTGCAGTGATCGCACCTTGTACTGAGAACTTGGGTGTGCCATGAATCCAATGAAAAATGTGCACCGGAAGTTACGTCGTATGGCGATACCCACACACACATCTACAAGAGCGTTTGATCGTTGATCGATCAAACGTTAAATATGAAAAATAAAAACGACTTTTTCGATTTATTTTAAAGACTTTTTCCGCAGGGTCGCTAGACAATGCAAAATGAAGCGGAAGCGAAAAATAAATTCACCATTTTACACGACAACTCGATCTCTGAGTAAACTGGAGCGATATTTTTTTTTTTTGCAATTGCACTCTATTCGATAAGTGCAGCCCATTCTCATTTTTCTTTATAGATTTGGCCACATCTCAATCGTAAACCGTTGAGACCGTTGGACACGTCGATTATTTGTCAAAGTTAAACTCTAGCCAATGATATTTTCATTTTACAGCCCGGCTGCGTGTCTCTACAAAATAAAATAATGGCCCGATTTAACGACAATGTCCGTATTTTTATTTACTCATAAGTTTCTCGACACGAATAAGCTGATCTACGTACTGCACATTGGAAACAAAATTTGGTGGGGAAAAAATGGATATTTTCTTCGATACGTTTGACTAAACTTTTTTTTTGAATAATAACAAGAAATATTCTGGAAAGTCCCTTTGGAAGAAAACGTTTGTCGTTCCAATTGTAAATTTCGCTGACAATTCCGTTAGATGCCAAATGAACTGCCAAAATAACGAAAATTTTGGAATTATTCAAAAAATATTTGGTATACCGTGTTCAACAAAGAGTCGGTAACTTTCGGCAAAATTTCAGTCTTAGTGCAGTGAAAAGATCAGAGTATGCTCATGGATGCGATGAAAATCATAAAATAAATTTTATGTTACGCGTCGTGCATTTCGATTTATCATTAGGCACGGTGTGCGAAGACGATCTCGTCGAGAACGAATTGTTTTGCGACGAGAATTGTGGCCACAACGAATTTTTTAGACTACGACTCGACTCTTCGATGCAAAGTTAATATCGATTAATTAATGAAATTCGCTTGAAGCATAAATTAGGAAAATTACGTACCGTGGATATGGGAGAAAAAAAATGGAGGCTCGACGATACTGTGAGATTTTTCCGGGTCACGGATTACGAAAGATTTAGTCAGCTTTTCGTGGCGTGTTTGCGCACCCGAATTGCACATATGATCCTGATATTTATTTTGCAAACAAACTATGCTTCTCGTATACGAATTCCGGGCACACTCTCGCACACACGGAGACATACATATAAGCTGACGTATCGCCAAACACACGTATGCATGGATAAGCACAGAAAGTTGCTGGTTGCGAATGTTCTGGGGCGAAAATCCGCGTGTGTCTGCGTATGCTGTGTTTATTGCTGAGGAAAATATTGAAAAGAGTACGAGGAATTTAGTGTTGGTGTAATAAGCGAATCGCTTTAGCAAGCTTTTTAGGTCCCGACAGTTGGCAGTTGGATAAGCAGTGTTGATGGCTCGCTGTCACTGAGTCACTAAAATGCTCGTACCGTGAATGCGATACCAAGACCCGAGAGCTGTCCGAGATTCGAACGATCCCATTAATGTGTGGAGATATATTAAAGTATATCTATGTGCATGGAGTACGAGAAGTATGAGCGTGTTCAAAGATTCTCCTACAGGCTTATCAAACGATCAAGATTATTCGATCGCCTCGACTATTTTCATGCATCATTTTTATATATGACGTTGAAATTTGCATCGTTGGAATGCAACGAAATTATATTTTTTCTTTGGCGATACTTATTATGCAAATGCAGAGTGTAATTATTACGATAAAACGATCGATTTTCGTGACCCAAAAAAAAACATCAGCTCGAGAAATTAGAATGATTTAAAAAATGCATCAAATCATCAATAAAAATAAATATTTATCGTTGGAGTCGAAGGTTGCAAACCTCAGCTTCATATTTTTATTCGGTTCTGTCAAAAATTTGGTGTTCCCCCGGAAAATGGAAAACGAAAGAAAATCAATCGACGATTTACAGTCACATTACAAATCGAATCGAGACGATGAGATGAAAATTAAGGGTTTTCATGCATTGCGTGACATGAGATTCGAGTCGAAAACAAAAAGGGAAGGAGAAATTGAGCTGGCAAACACTCGTCGACCGTCCCTCTCACTTTTTTCTTCTCCTCTTTCTGCAACTTCATAGTTATCTCTCCACTTGGCCATCAATATGCAAACCCACTCGAATGTTGCCATTATTGCATTAATAACTATAAATTGATTACCCGTGGCAACCAATTATTACGTTGAATTCGGAAAATTCAGAGGGTTGGCAAAGTTCGTATACATGCGGAGCACGAGATCTGTATAGATATTGATATTAAGGGAGGAAGAAGGGAAGGAGGACAACGACGACGTTATTACACGTCATTACGCTCTGTCCGTATATATATCTCCATTAAAAATCTTTTCTACCCACGAGACGACGCGGTTCTTTCACGCTATATACAACACTCCCGCAGAATCCGGCGCCGACGACGACCCAGGCCTCGTTATTGCATAAAGGACACGCACACATTCATATATTTCCCTTATATTGCCAGATATGGACCGATTCAGTCAGAGTCAATCCGTAGCATTTTGAAAACTCATTTTTCCACCAAATATTTAGCATTATTAGAGAAAAATATTTTCACTCTTTATTTCAATCAAAAAATTCAAGACGATGAGTGAAAAATAATTAGCGAGACACTTTTTTTCCACACTTTTTCATTTCTTATAATTATTTTATTTCATTATTTTATTTTATCATTTCTTTTAAGTATTATTGGTATTTTATCATTATTTTTCCACACTTCCGATTGTTGACATCGCGCATAATCGATCAGTGTGTTTTTTTTGTTGCCTAAATTCGATTTTTACCAAGAAACTTGGCCCAGGAATAGGAAAATTGTTGGACGATGTAATATCGTGAAATTTAACGTAAAATGGCCTATAGATTCGTGATCGTATATAGAGCATCTCATACTGTGTCGTACCCGATGCCATTGCGCTTCCATTTCACGAGAAACTCCTCAGGGTGAGGGTGTACAAAGTGCAATAACGAGTTGCAATTGCAGTTGGAATCTCTGGTCTCACTCTCTTCTTTCTCTACATCGTAGTTTCTGTCTGTTTGCGAATGTACTTTACGTTATGCGAAATCGACGATTTATGTGATACACTTCGCGCACTCCGAATTGTCTACGCTTCGAGAATACGCGATCGATACATTTATCAACAATGTTCGACAGTCGAGTTTCGTTCGGACGTAAACAATGCAAAATTGATACCCAACATTTTTCAGCTTTATTTATCCCGGAATTATTATTATCCAGCATCATTTTCGGGAACAAGAAATTTTCATGTCGAATTATTCACATGAAAATGATAACGAATTATTCACTGTTAATAAATATTAAATTTTCATTGAATTTATTAAAAATAAATGAGTTTCCTGCATTGAATCGATAATTAATTGATGACGTTGAAATTTGGATCGTTGGACTGCAACGCAATTATATTTTTCCTCTGATGATGCTTATTATTCAAATGCAAAATGTAATTATGATTATTAAGTTCGAATGAATTTTAAAATCGAACCAATCATCAATGAAAGCAAATATTTTTCGTTGGATTTCAATGTTGCAAAGCGCAGGTTCATATCAATCAATAATTAATCGATGGATTATTTAATCCCTGACTACACGACATGAGGGAAATGTAATTTAAATAATCAACAGAAAAATCGGTCGTTTAATTGCTGCTGTAAAGTTTATCATCATTTAATGAGCAATTCGTCATTTTTTCAACCCCAAACTAATAGATTTCGTCCTTGCAGCGAAACTTAAACGTTCGTAGGTTTTTTTTCTATTCGTTGATGGACTTAAACATGTGCCCTGTTGATAAAACATATGTGGCATGTCTGACGATCACAAATACAATGTGTAAGTGTAGGATCGACAGAGACACGAGAGAGCTAGGCGTGTTGGTAGTTGTTCTCGAAGACACGAAGCCCTCCTCGGACTGCTACGGAAAAGACCTCCTCTAACGACAGCTGCAGAACTTTGAGATGTCGTATATATTTATATAGAGTGAACGTGATGTTCACTTTCCTCTTGCTCGTCTTTATAATCGTGTATCTTTCTCCCTCCTCTACGCTCTCTTTCTATCTCGGTGAGGAGCAAGATCGATCTCTCATTTCGAGACAGCCTCTCCAGTCCATGGGGTCCATAATTCCTGCATCGTTGTCTTGGAGAACTCGAAAGTTCCTGCAGCATTGCAACGTGCCCTGCTGCCTTTTACCCTGCGTGGCTCACACATGCTGTGAACGTACAATGATTAATTACTCGTGAGAATTAAAATGAAAAAGTATTGGCAAGGATACGTCACTATCAATGCAAATTCAACGGATTCTCTCTTCCTGCAGGATTAAGGAGGCTGGCTACACACAACAATGTTGCCATGTTAGAAGCATAGGATAATTCGAAATAATCAGAATTTCATGAAATTTGGTGAGCATACTCTTTAGCATTAAATATGAATACACACATTTTTCAAAATATTTCTTCTTCATAGTTTTCGAGTTATTGAACACTAGAATTTACATGCATAATCATAGGGTATATCTTTTGCATATTGGAAACTCAAATTATTCGACAACTATGTAGACGAAAAGTTGAAATTTTTTTGTCACATCGTATTTGATGGTAAAAAATATTATTATCGTATGTAGCCAACCCCCGTAACTTTTTTTTCACCCCCGATCTCGCGAACAACGGATATTCAAGAAATTCCTTCCGCATTCATTTTTATTCGATTCGAAATTGTAATGATATTCTTTTTTCCATTATTACTAAATACAATTAAATTATTATAATGAAAACTCCAGGCTTAATGGGCTCGAATATCATCCGATTTACTCTCATCCTCTGGTTGTACATGGGATTGTTATTCATTGGAATTGTGGCGTGCAAATAGGAATAATCCTAGTTCGGATAACTGTAATTTAGCATCGCTTCGTCGAGGTATTAAATGCAATTCAACTTCTACGATCGCGGTTAAAACACTCGGTATGGACGGAACTTCTGTATGGGCATAATTATTACTATATCCTCGTATATGTAACTACTGCAAATTTATCGATGTTCGATGGATGAACGAATATTAAACGAGAAAGTAGGCTGCACTAGTAATTTTACCATCAACCTCAATTTCAGTAAAACTGCGAAATAAACAAATTTAAAAGTTTAATTAAAAACTTAATTGAGGTGGTATTCATGTCTGGAAATAAAACTTTTCAAGCTCCGTTCTCTTGTTTCACGCTAGACTCGATCATGTGATTCAAAATTCGCAAGATTTTTGCGAAAAAAAAAATTTCATTTCGTTAAGATTTGAAAAAAAAAAAACTCAACTCGATGGGTCACAAGAAATTGCCAAGTGTTCTCGTATGGATGACAAATAAGTCTGCGCAATTTAGAAAACGTAGCCTGCAAAGTTCTAATTAACAAAATATCGTTTGAATAAAAAAAAATATCGATATAAATGAAAGTTGAATTTTTATATATTTAAAAAAAAAAATTTGTTTCAGTGCTATGAGAATATTACTATCGAAGCTTCCTCGACCATGGATCGTTGACGAGAAAAAAGACGACGGATACACGGCTCTCCATCTCGCAGCTCTAAACAATCACGTCGAAGTTGCCGAACTTTTGGCAGGCATTGGTAAAGCCGATTTGGATTTGCAAAACGTTAATTTACAGACTGCCCTTCATCTTGCTGTCGAGCGTCAACACACACAAATCGTCAGGGTGAGGAATTAAATGAAATTTTTTTTTTTTTCATTATGTTTTTGTTCTAGAAAATGGTCCGATTTGAAAAATGCAAATAAATGGGTTTGCCGTATAAATAAAATCGTCGAGTTAGCAGCAATCGGTAAGCTGTCGTCGGGCTCGTCTTTGCCAGGTCCTGGCCTGATTATGTCTTCCGAGAATAAACGGACAAGTTTATTTTTACGAAATTCTATTTCCCGTGTCACCCGCGCTCGCCGTATACACTATTTTCTCGAGGCAACTAAACCAATCCATCATATTCGGCAATCCTGCGTCTCTGCTTACTCTTACCGTCCATCTGCTGCCCATCGCGCGTTTGACCCGATGAACCATATTTAGATAGCTCCCGATATTTTTGTAACCCAAAATTCGTGTATTTTCCAATTCAAATTATTTATTATTTTTTCGCGAAGCACAAATCCTGCGAAACGAAATAAATTTAAATTGATTTTAAGTACGAAACGCGATGGTTCGGTCTAACTTTTTTTTTTACATCTCCGTAAGGACTGAATTGCAAAAAAATTCTTTCCCTAACTTTTCGTCGACAAAAACATTATTTTCCGAATTTTTGTAGATTAAGACTTTACGCTTAGTACACATAAACTTTTGGGAAATTTCCATTTTCAAATCAAAGTTAATTAGAGTTAAGGACGTTGGCTTCATACGACACTATCGTAAGAATTTAATAAAATTTGGTGATAATATTCTTTAGCATCAAATACGTCGACACAATTTTTTCTCCAATTTCGTCGACATAGTTGTCGAATAATTTGAGATTACAATATGCAAACGATATACCTATATATATCTGAATTCTATGCTTACGCATGTAAATTGTAGTGTTCGATTACTCGAAAACTATGTAGAGGGAAAATCTTTAAAAAAATTGTATATTCATATTTAATATTAAAGGATATGTTCACCAAATTTCATCAAATTCTAATAATTTTGAATTTTCCTATGCTTTTAACATGGCAAAATTTTTGTGTGTAGTCTCCTCCCTTGAAAGCAGAAAAATAGATGGAACTTTCGTTAATAAATATTTGAATAGTTGGCATTTTTTATTTGCAGTTAATATTTTTCAATCGTTATTCATTTGCAGTTGCTCGTGCGTGAAGGCGCCAACGTAAACGTTGCGGACAAAGACGGTGACACGCCTCTTCACGAGGCACTTCGCCACCACACGCTCTCGCAGCTGCGACAGCTCCAGGATGTTCAGGATGTTGGTCGCCTCCTCATGGGCTTGGGTGCGCAAGGACAAGACAAAAAGAGCAGTTCGTTTATCGCCTGTTTCCTGGCCGCTCATGGGGCAGATTTGGAACTGAAAAACAAAAAGGGCCAGACCCCATTGAACCTTTGCCCAGATCCTAATTTGTGCAAGACTCTCACGACTTGCCACAAGAACAAAGAATCGTTAGTTCCAATAATATTATTTTTAATCATCAAAAAAATCTCAATATTAAAAAAAATGAATTCGACTATGACGTGGCAAAAAAATGTAAAAATCCCATGAAACCCCATAAAATTTCCCATGACAATCAACAAATTGTTTATTTTTTTTTTTCATATTTTTCAACAGCCACGACATCGAAGCTCCAACACCATCCGCTGCGATGGACGAGTGTCTCGTTTGCTCGGACGGAAAACGAGAAATGCTCTTCAGCCCTTGCGGGCACGTGGCTTGTTGCAATCCATGCGGACCCAGAGTCAAGAAATGTTTGATTTGCCGGGAAAACGTGGTGTCACGTGTCAAGGTACGAGAGCGATAACGGAATAATTATCGTGAAAGAAAAAAAATGGAAATTATTGTGGGAATGAAATAAAATCAAACGTACATGTTTTTGCGTTGATGAAAAAAAATTAATCCTCATTGCAGATCGAGGAATGCGTCGTTTGCTCCGACCGCAAAGCCGGAGTGCTCTTTCGTCCCTGCGGTCACATGTGCGCCTGTGAAAGCTGCGCGACTCTCATGAAGAAATGCGTTCAATGTCGTACCCAGATTCAGCACATGGTACCGATGTCCATCTGCTGCGGCGGAGGAGGTAATGTTATTTTCATTAAGGGCTGTCATGCCTCAGGTACAATTACATGTCGCTCCACTCTCCGTTTCTTTCTCATACAAACAAAGACGAAAAAGTTATCGAAGAATCTGCGAGAACCAGTAGTTTGGGAGGGTAAAAAAAATTATAAATTTTTTATTGCGTAGCGCGAACGTGTCGGAAATTCCATGCGTAAATTTTCGTTGTATCCCTCATAAGAAATTTTATTTGGCCGATTTTTTGCGTGGTCGAGCGTGAGATAAGGAAAAAAAAATCTTGATAACAAAACATTTTTGACGATTTCCGTCCAATTTTTTAAAAATCATTTCCAGAATTTCGGTGAAAAAAAAACAAAAACAGTTTCTTTGCATGAAATTCAGATTATCCAATGGAAAAATTGGAGCGACACATCTTTTGCATCGCGAAGCGTAAAATAAGGAACAAAATCGTATTAATTGAGCATTTTCGACATTTTTTGTCGAATTTTTTGAAAATCATTCCTAAAATTTCGGCGAATAAAAAAACATTTTTTTTTTATCGAATTCAGATTGTCCAATGGAAAGATCAGAGCGACATATTTTTTGTTTTGCGGAGCGTGGGATCAGGAAAAAAAATCGTATCTCTAAGACATTTGCAACGATTTGGATCGAATTTTTTTGATAATTACTTGCAGAATTTCGGTGAAAAAAAAAACAGTTTCTTTGCATGGAATTCAGCTTGTCTAGTAGAAAAAACGAAGCGACATATTTTTTGAGAATTCTCAAACAAAAACGGTTGAAAAATAATTTTCATCTATTAAAAAACTGACTTTGTCGAAATTTGTTTGTGTTACGAATCACGTGAGAATTAGGTAGCACCTTAGGTCACTTTGCAAGAAATCTGATGACATTTGGTTCTGCAATAAAAATAGCAATATTCAATGCCGTTTTCTTTCACCGATTTAGGTACCATTTCCGAAGTAAAAGCTGATCCCGAGGAGGAGCCTGCACCTGTGAACACGGGAGCTAGCGAAGCAGCCCTAATGAACAACGGCAGCCGTGATACTTCGCACAGCGACATCCAAAAGTTACAGCAGCAATTGCAGGACATCAAGGAGCAGGTAAAAACAGGATCGACATTTCAAAGTCCCCAAAAACGTCTACGACGCTAGAAAATCGAAAAAAAAAAAAAACATTTTTAAAAAACCAAAAATATCAACGAATTTGCATTATTTCGAAAAACACTAAAAATTGTCGATCGTTTTGTCGATCGACTGGAATTATCGGACAGAAAATAATAAGCGAAAATTTGGTTTATTTCCAGACGATGTGCCCGGTCTGTTTGGATCGGCTGAAGAACATGATATTCTTATGCGGCCATGGAACATGTCAAATGTGCGGAGACCGGATGTCGGAATGTCCGATATGCCGCAAAGCCGTCGACAAGCGAATTTTGCTCTACTAAAAAAAAAAAAAAAAAAAAAAATAAAAAAGAAAAAAAAAAAAAAAAAAAAAAAAAAAAAACAAAAAGAAAAATATAAATATATATATATTTTTTTTTGTATTATTTTGATTAATTAAACGATTGCGCGTTATCTTGAGCGCTAAGCGACTCGTGGATCGGACGATGACTTACGAAGTGCACGGACAGGCTTTACGCACCACGAGTTTGTCTCAAGAGACTCCTCGTCATCGATAACTCTTATTATTTGTAATTTTACCATTGTTATTACGATTATAATAATTACTATTATTGTTACTATTATTATTATAACTATAATGATTATTTTATTGAATTAAGAATTATAGTCTCTGTCCATGAAATTTCCAATCGTCGAGTCTAAGAGGTTGGCTACATACGAAAATATGATAAGAATTCCATGAAATTTGGTGATAATATTCTTTAGCATCAAATACGATGACACAATTTTTTTTCAAATTTTCATTTCCACTGTTGTCGAATCATTTGAGTTTACAATATGTAAAAGATATACATATCTATATATCTGAATGCTATGCTTATGCATGTAAACTCTAGTGTCCAATCGCTTGAAAAATGTGTAGAAGAAAGATCTTGAAAACATTTTATATTCTTATTCAATGCTAAATAGTATGCTCACCAAATTTCATTAAATTCTAATAATTGCGAATTTTCCTAAGCTTTTGACATGGCAACATTGTTGTGTGTAGCCACCCTCCTTAACAATTCGTGGACGAATTAGTCTTTGACGTTTCGTACGCCACGTTGTATTGCGTCTATGCATTTGACACATTATGATGAATTCCCATCTATTAATCAAACATTCACTGTCTTACGAAAGAAAAAAAAAACCCTAATCCTGATGATAAATGACACCAATATTTCCGAGAATTTTTTACAATTTTTCTAAACCTCCAGGATCTTCCGTAAAGTTAATTATTTAACGTCAAAAGGAGGAGAATGTTTGTTTTGTTTGGATAATCCAAGCTCGTTCATTAATTCGAGAAATTTAGTTTTTTAATTGCCTTCGGAATGCAGATGCAGCTTCCGGGCATCTTCGTATTTTTTCTCCTTTTGTATAGTTTCTGTCTATTTCTTAATGCAATCTCGAATTTCTACGATTATTAAATAGAATTCGAGATTTGAATATCTTCGATAACCTCCGTAGTGCTGTCGCTCGCTTAGAATTCACCTGGCACTCGTCCTCGTACGTTTGGAACCGTTCGCGTCAAACTAGCCACCCGATTTTCTGTGTTTTTCTTATTTCAATTGTTTAGGTCGATCGTGAAATCCTCTTGTTGGATGGAATCCAATTTTGGAAAGAACTGAGCGAAAATTCTGCGGCAATTGGCTGGTGGAAAATATTCCCTGGTCCACGAATTTTTTCATTGTTTTTTTTTTTCGTAATTTACATTCGACGTTTGGTGAAGCAGGAAAGTAACTTATGATCCTGGATGATTTAAATGCTTGAAACATTTACGAGAGACAAAGAGTGGCTGGTTGTTAAAGCCTCGGCAATTATAAACGTTGATCGACTAATCAATGCTTCGACGCAGCACCGCTTGTGAGCTAATAATGTATCGTAATTAAAAATATAATAAATCGTTAACAATTCCTCAATTTTTGAAAAAATGAGGAAAAAAAATGGACATCTGCGAATAAGTTATGTTATAAAGCGTAATCTGTTTTTCCGTCGACCTAAAACTGTTAGTTGAGCACTGTATCAATTAGAGGATAAATAAAAATGAAGATTGGAAAAGAAAATTCATCTCGTAAGTCACTCAACGAGAATAAAAAGCAAGAAGAAGGATGGATTTCGATGAGAGAGGTAAGAAAAAGTCGTGCAATTATGAGAACGATGACTGTATGAAAAATTATTTATTTGGATATTAAGGGGTTGATTTAATAATCAGATTTCATTACAGCTTGCTCATCGTCGTGGAAAGACAACCTCGCGGTGCACACTTTGTTGTTTTTCGGAATAAGTTTACTGCGGAATGAGGATTATGCATTTCGGTTTCTCACACACACATCGTATTTATTTCCTCCTTATTTTGAGTTGTTTGTCGAGTTTGCGTTAATCTTCAATTCAAACGAGTGTCTCGAAAGCCACCTCTAAATTGTTTCGCAAGCGTTTATATATGCCTAAAGCTACAATAAAGAAAGATCAAATCTCACGTAAATATACAACTCGTATAAAATTCTTTCTCGCTCCTCTTGTAGGACTCTCACGTTTGTTAAGGAGGCTGTCGACACACAACAAAGTTACCACGTTAAAATCATAGGAAAATTTGAAATTATTAGAATTTGATGAAATTTGGTAAGCATACCCTTTAATATTAAATATGAATATATAATTTTTTAAAGATTTTCCTTCTACCTAGTTTTCGAGTAATCGAACACTAGAATTTACATGTGTAAGCATAGAATTCATGTATATATGGGTATATCTTTTGCATATTGTAAACTCAAATTACTCGAAAACTCTGTAGACGAAGAATAGAAAAAAATTTGTGTCATCGTATTTGATGCTAAAGAATATTGTCACGGAATTTTATGAAATTCTTATCATATTGTCGTATGTAGTCAACCTCCTTAAGCCGTGTTCTATTAATAAATTCCCTAAATTAGACCGTTCTAATAATATCAAGCTACGATTCGACCCTTGAGGGTTTTTTGTAAAAAAGAAAGAGAAAAAAAAGTTAATTGCAAAATTCAGGCACACATGCACGCACACATGAAAGTTGGAGTACGCTTGAGAAAAATGTGGTCAACGGCATGAGTTGGTTCGATATTATTTAAAAAAAAAAAAAAACAATACATAGAAGAAGAAAAAGGATTTTCGATAATCGATTATTTCCAGTCGAGTTTCGGGAGTAGAAAAAAAAAACGGGAATCGTCTTAAAACACAATCGCTAAATAATTTACTATGGTGTGACGCGCAACGACAATGTGTGCGTAAGATAATTCAAATTTATTTTTTATATTATATATTTAATTACATTAATTTAATATTTCATTTTTTCTTATTTTTTCCCTTTCTACTCATTCCCGTCTTATATGTGTACGTTGTAGTGAAACACAACAATTAAGGCTGTTGTTCAATTGCAGCGTATTTCGTTCGATCTCACGATTTTTTGTTCTTCTTTTTCTCATTTTTTTTTTCTTTCCGCTTTTCTTTTTCTTTTGCAGTGACTCCGTAAATGTTCTGGGACCCTTTACAACTTTGTGCCTTGAGTTATTACGCGGTATAAGCAGCTCTTTGAACTCGAATTTAAAAAAATAAACAAGGAATTATTCAGTTTTTTTAGATTTTTTCGCAATATGTTTTATCAACTATTTTCCATCGTACTCAATCGGGATTTTAACCCGTAAAATTTTCCATACGAACTTTCGAACGTTCCTGCAAATTGGACCGGGCGATTGATTAATCATTGTTTAAAAAAACGAATCGAAAGGCTGAGGCTACGGGGACCAAGGACAATCGAACTTGCCCGAGGCTTCTTAACGCTCTTTAAACTCATGCGATCGGCTTTTTTTTGAATGTATATATATTCATATGTGAGCGTGTATTTCCGGTTAAATAAAGTGCTTTTCGTCGTATTGCACATTGCACTTTCGTGCGAAAGATTTGAGCCGAGCTTTGACGATCGATCTCGCCACTGACCCGACGTTTGAGCCACCGCCAATCACACTCGTCGTTTCTCTCTCTCTCTCTCTCTCTCTCCCTCTCTCTCTCGGTCTCTCTCTCTCTCTCTCTCTCTCTCTCTCTCTCTCTCTCTCTCTCTCTCTCTCTCCCCCCCCCTTCTCCTCCCTCTCCTCCCCCTTCTCCCTCACCCCCCCTCCCTCTCCCCTCCCCCCCCCGGGTGACGAAAAATAATTGACACACGCGACAACATACAATAATCGTCCGTGCTGAGAGCCAATGACGTGAAAAAAGCAGATGTAACGAAAATTTCGATCCCGACGTTTGGGAGGAAAAAAAATTGATAGCAATTGAGTATTCGCTTCATTTGAAAGGTAAAAGTGCAAAATATAAGATTCTATACATTATTAATTTTCATGCCGAATTTCGATCCTTTTTTCGCGACGTGCATTCAAAATTTTTCTTCTTACATCGATTGAGGGTTTGCTGTGTGAATATGAATGTCTGTGGGTGTATGTGTGTGTGTGTCGAACAGCAAAATTACACGATGCTGAGAAATTCTTCGGATGAAAAGCGCGAAGCCTGGCGGCGCCGAAAATTTGGAGAAACGACGAACAATTAAATTGTACGAAGATTTGCAGAGGTTTTCGTCGAGCTGCGGTCACCGCTCTTTTGATGAAAATATTTTCCACGCCAAAGAACCAGGCGAGAACTCTTCACATCGATTTTCTGAATCGATCGCTGCCATCGAAGAAAATATCATTTTTTGCTTGTTTTACTAACCCACTCGCCAACTTTTAACTCGGCCCATCAAACGCTCACGCGTTTTTGAGTCGACGAAAAAAAACTCGCCCAGTTTGCTCCTCAGCGGTTTCTAACACTCGGAAGAAGAGTTCAGGTCGGGCGGTGGATCCTTCGTCGTTCGGGTTATACGATCCAATTCGGCTGCGGCGTCGTTTCGCATCGCTGCTTTGTCGACCGGCCCACCATCTGTAATTACCGAAACAATTAGTATTTTCTTCGTAGGAAATTATGGGTCAAAATGAACCAATCGCAGCAACTGCTTTAAATAACAATTGACCTGATGCTGGAAGAAAATCATACTCACCAATTCGAACCGGGCTCGCACCAATACTTCCTGGTGATCCAGGAGATCCCGGGGCGCCTGGGGACGCGCCAGTTTTCTTAGATAAAAGGGAATTGAAAAAGTTGGCTAAGACTCCTTCGCCGGACGGCGTCGTACCGGCTCCTTTGGGATCCAACTTTTTGTTCGGGGACAGCACCTAAAGCAACAATGTTTAGCTCTGGACAGTTCATTAACGCCAATACCGGATGAAAATCAATAACAAGCATTTATCAGATTATACCACATATATTAGAACATGCTGTCACGTTTTATAAAACAGAAAACACAATCTTCAGACAAAAAGACGTTTCCGACAACGACAACAAAAAAGAGAGAACCTTTTTTTTCTTTCTTTTTTCAACCGAGACTAAAAATTGTTATAAATGTTTCACAATTTTTAATCCAGATACCAAAATCCACACAAAGTCGCAACCCAATACGTCAACGATTCGGGAGGTTTTTCTAAAATATTTATTAATTCGATAAAACAGGATGGACGGTATGTTTAAAGGAAAATCATGAACTGCACGTTGTACGTCATTGTCGTCCAGACATTGAGACAGAAATCAGGTAAATGGGGAAATGTTTCTGATGCCAAAAAAATGTAGACATTCCAGACCTTTTCGATCATTCCAGAAATCACATTGTGTTATTAAGGTATCGGTTTTAGAATTACCGATCGGAATTTCATTAAATTTTCCACAGTGGGAAGATTATGGTAGGAAAATGATCCAGTCAAATTGTCGAAAGCCTACAGAGGATCAGAAAAAAGATATTCGCATTGGTAATTTTATGAATCTAACATTAGTTTCATAGATTTCATTGTGTTGTGCAATGAGAAGTGTAATTTCTGCGAAGAATTGATAGGAATTTATTATAAAATGCAATGAAAAGTGAGATTCCTCATAAGGTTCAATGTTAAATGTACGAAATTCCCAATGCGAATATCGTTTTTTTCTGGTTCTCTGTGGCCTCTTAAAAATTTGACTGAATGTTTTTCTAATCATAATCTGCTGCTGAATCGAATTTTATTAAGAAGGTTGACTACATACGATAACATAATAAGAATTTGATAAGATTTGGTGATAATATTCTCTAGCATCAAATAGGATGACACAAATTCTTTTCAATTTCTCGTCGACATAGTTTTTAAATAATTTGAGATTGCAATATGCAAAAGAAATACCTATATATATCTAATTCGCATGCTTATAATTACTCGAAAACTATGTAGATGAAAAGTCTTAAAAAATTTGTTTATTCATATTCAATGCTAAAGAGTATGCCCACTAAATTTAGATTCTTCCTATACTTTCAACAGTAATTCAAAAACCGGAAGTATTCCCTTAATTTATTGAGCGCAATTTCCTTGGAATTATCTTGTTAGGCACGCTTTGTTAGCAAAAGAATAAAAACATGGAAAGTTTATAGCAAAAACAATGGGACTTTGAGTTCGTTCTGACAATAACTTCGGTAGAAATGTTTGGGAATGTGTGAGACCTTCTTAATGGTGTTTAGTGAGACATAAATGCTGTTCCAATAGCTTGGCTCCTATTAGTTACACGTACGCAACATCGGGAGCATGCTCTGAATATAAATGGTACAACCTGCATTATCGGCCCAGTGCTTGCCTGATTTCTCGTCGTAGGCGAACGAGAGGGGTCTCTGAGACCCGACAATGCCGCTTGTTGCCGGGCGAGAAACGCCTGTTCCTCTTCCGCTTGGACTTCGACTTCTCGGGCGACGCACTGGAAATTTTCAACGTTACATTTTCACAGAAAATCATGTGCTCAATAAAACGAGACAAAATTTGAGCAGTTTTTTTAATGCTATTCTACGGAAAATATGAACAACAATACTTTTCTGTTCGTCGTCGGTTGAGCTATAACGTAACGATAATAATCGTCCGGCTTCATCGACTGCAAGTTCTCGTGAAGTATGCTGATTTTCTTCATATTATCCCAGCCAGCAGGTCTGCAAAAAAATTGTTTTTCATGCCAGAAACTCGCGACAATGTGAAAATAGGAATTGGCCACTTGGAAACAAGGTTTTGAAAATAATTTCTAGTTGAGGAAGAATAGAAATAGACTTACATAAGTACAGCATCCTTTTCGACAACGAGGGCCGGCGTTCTGAACGGTAAACTATAAATCCTATGGGTAAGGTACTTGTACAGCAAATCACAATTTTTATCCTCTTTCGCTGATGTGTAAAACAGCCCAGCGCCGTACTGCAAGCAAAATCGCCGGATCCATTGCTGCATAAAGTCGAAATGTTCGTCCCTGGAAGTTGGAATTTTTCACTTTGTCAAAAATGTCCATTGCGAAAAGTTTGGTCATCAAATGTTGCCTGAAAACCATAAATTTTCAATGCGAGTCTTTAGAATATGATTTGACCAACTTGTAATCATGCTCTTTCTCCAACGCCGACATATAATCCGTTTTCGTGATAACGACGACGACATCGAGCCCCAAATTCGTGCTAAGTACACCCTCGGGTAAGGGCAAGCTGCCGTTAGTGTCGTCGTCTAAATTACGACTCGTGCGTCTCAATGGGCTACCTGGATCCAGCTCATCACCTGGCTCCATGTAATCTTGCCATTTCTTCACATCTGATTCAACAAACATTGCATTAAGGTTGCTCTTGGGAATTTGCTGGAATATTTCTATTTGCATCGTTGCAAATCAAAGATTATTTACTCAGTTGCCTGCATTTCTGCCTCGTGTCGTTATCCAAGCCCAGTTTGTCAATGTGATCGCCAAGAAGAGCTGCCCAAGCTTGAAGCTGGTCAAGTATCGCCCAAGGCGTCGTCATCGCCGCGACGAGCATCACTAATGTGTGGGGATATCGTTCCTGGCTCAACGCAAATCTGAGAAGATTCGCGTGACCAGGATCTCCGTCTAACACCCATACCGATAATCTCGTTTGATCTGCAAAAATTGTTCGCCATCGACGATATGTAAATAATTGGATCGCCGGCAAAATCCAAACTGAATGAGGAAATTTTTTTTCATTGATGTCTGTCGATTTGAAGTTTAAGACAATGAATGATGATCGATCGACAGTTACGACCAATTTTTATTTCATTGCCGAGGTAATGTTTCTCGTGTCGCTACCAATTTTTGCTGTTCGGGAAAAAACTTACCGTCTCGGTAGTCGTCACGGACGTCGATGTAGGCGAATTCGAGTCCTGATCCTTTTTTGGGATCTTCGACACCTTGGAGCTTAGCGATGAGAGTGGTTTTTCCGCTTTCGTTGTCGCCTGTTGAGGTTTCACAATTTTTACCAGTTTCGTTTGATCAGAATTTAGAAAAATGTGGATTCCACTTTCTTTTTGCATTTTGTATTATTTTCATCGCCATTAGTGAATTATTGTTGCTAAGATATTTTTGTTTCATAAAAATAATCAATGGAGTTCACTGTTTTATCGATTCATTGGAAAGTTTTGATAATTTTAGGGTTTTAATTATTTATTTGCAATATTTGACGTTCATTTTCATTTTTTTAACCACAAATTATCCGTTTACGAAAATGGAAGGATTTTAAGAATTTTTAATCGTCTCTTATTCCTGGCAAAGGATGATGATTCGTTAGGGAAAGAAAATATGCTAAGAATCGATTTGGAAAGTGGAAAAGTCCGACATGGAGACGTTTCAAATATTGTTGAATTTTTACGATGACGTCACATTCGAGTAGAATCATAGAGATGACACATAAGGTGTTGAGAGGAACGATCAGGTAGGAAAAAAAATTAATATGCAATTCACGGATAATCGTTGGATTGATGTGGGTGTAAAGAGGTTGGCGTTATGAGAATAAAATTTACCTAGAACGAGGACATTCTTGTTGGATGGTAATTTGTTGTTTCCACTGTTTTGTACCTCGGCCAGTATCGACGACCTGCAAATTGGAGAATAGATGTTGTTCTTTTTTTTGAATATTAATAAAAACAAAGAAACGATTCGAACAATATGCACTCGGTGAATTCGCACGCGTACGACCGGAAGGATATGCGAATTCGCTTTATGCATGCGTGTGTGTATTATCGCGAAATCGAGGTTTGGATTTTTTCTCGCTCTCTTTCGTTGCTTTTTATTTCAAGACACGACACAAAAATTTGGGAATAATAAATATTTCAAAACGTTCAGGAACCACAACATCCAAGGGTTTCACTCGAACGTACCAAAGGTTGTCTTTATTGTCGACATCCTCTTTCTTTTTCCCTTGAAAACCATTGCTCTGCGACATCGTCATCTCAATCGCCTTCGCTCCTACTGCCATTATCCATTTGACAGCAGCGCAAACGGAATATATGAAATGCTGCTACTCCGTTAAATCGATCTCACGATAATATCGATTTATTCGCCGACTGAGAACTTTAGCGAACAACTATGTACACCGCGACGACAAAGAACAAAGATGAACAATGTGTGCAGCAACGGCAGCAGGTTACGAGAAAGCGTGAAGGCAAAGTATTCGTCCGGGCGCGGCTTTGTTACTCACTTCATTCCTGTCTGGAGTTAATCAGAACTCAGTCGGTAAGAAAAAATACGATAATCGTCTTCCTAATCATATAATAATGTCAACTAAAGAATTAAATTTCCGGGCATTTATTGCCACTGTGCGGCCGAAAAATTAATCGCCCGAATCACTTATACAACCGTTGTATAGCGAGCAGGAATTTTATCGGTAATTTAACCGGTTGTATCAAAGTACAAATTTTGCATAACGTCAATTTTCTCTCCGTACCCGAATCCTTCACGTTATATTTCAACAAATGTTTTTCTTCCTTTCCCATCCCATTCGTGACTCGCAAAACAGTGACAGTTGGCTCGTACTTTTGAAATAATCGATCTCACGCATCTCACGAAATGACAATATTCCGGACCCGCCGGTGTAAAGTTCTCGGTTCGTAATTTAAATCCCGTGTCCGCGCCCACACGGCACACCGCGCCGCTACCAGTGCAATTTTGTTGCAACGTGGGTTGCATTTGTGTTACATATCGTATGCTTAAAGAATAAAAAGAAAAAAGTGATATTCGGATATGATTAATGTTTTGAATGATTCTGACAGCGAGGATGAGCTGCCGCCTGGGTGGGAGGAGCGTACGACACTCGATGGAAATGTTTATTACGTAAAGTGAGTCCAGCATATTTTTTGTTTACATCGTATCTCTCCGGTAAATTGTACGGCACGCAATTTTTATCCAACAAATCCTTCACTCTTTTTCTTATTATATCAAAACCTGAATTGCATGTATTACAACGATTTATAAATTTATTCGCAATACAATGCAATGTAAAAAATGATAATAAAGAGAATATTGTAACAATGAATGGAAGTTTCCCTGCTCGAAAATCAAGATGAAAGTCAAATGAACGCGATACTAATTTTTCAATCACGAATTTTCGGATCATTCGTTTAAATTGTAAGCTTGTCGTTATTTTTTCTTTAGCCATTATACCAAAGGTTCCCAGTGGACGCATCCTCGGACCGGCCGCAAAAAAACAGTCGAAGGAGGTACTCGAACGTTATTACAAAAAAAAAGAAACAACTTTTTTCGGTTTTTTTGTACCTTTCTGGTAAATCAATGAAAACAGCTGTTTCTCATAACAGACAATACAAATGTCTCTGAATATTAAATAACTAGCCAAGAATAATAAAATTTTATATTCTATGGTCAATTAGAATTGCCCTCGGGTTGGGAAAAGTGTGTTTCGGAAGATGGAAAGGTGATATTTGTCGACCATATGCATCGAACAACGACGTACACCGATCCTCGTCTGGCGTTTGCCACCGAGTACAGAGAAGCGTCACAGCCGGTGAGACAACGTTTTGATGGAAGCAGCACAGCCCTGGCTGTTCTCCATGGAAGAGACTTGAGAAAAAAATTGGCCCTTGTTACGGGGGCTAATACGGGGATAGGTGAGAAATTTGTAAATTCAAATGAATCCTCAATATTTCTACCGGCTTTCTGTGACTTAGAGGCTGCACAGGCTTCAGTCGACTCGTAATTCCAAACTTTGGCAAAGTCAGTGTCCCCCACTATCAATTTTTCTCCCTGTGCAAAAAACCCTTGACTATCAAAACTTTGCAGCTGATAATTTTTTCTCATGCTCGAAAATTTTTCAAAGGCTTTGAAACTGCTAGATCCCTGGCATTTCACGGGTGCAAAGTAATTCTTGCATGCAGAGATATTAAAAAGGCTGAGGAGGCAGTGGCCAGAATACAAAGCGAAAGGGAAAATACTTTGTGCGACACGCTCCAACTGGATTTGTCGTCGCTCCACAGTGTTAAGGAAGCAGCCGAGAAGTTTAAACAAAAATACAGGTACGAGGGGCTCTCTAGATAATGGCAATGCAAAAAAAAACTCAATCTGTGGTCGTCAATTCCAATGTTTCTTTATTCTGCAGATTGATTCATTGACTAATTGAATAGAAAATAAGGAAAAAAGGTAAATATTGTCTACAGAGCAAAAAATAATGTATTTTCAACTTCAGGACACTGAACATTCTCATATTGAATGCTGGGGTATTCGCCTTACCTTATAGCCTAACGGAGGACGGTTATGAAACGACGTTTCAAGTGAACCATTTGTCACATTATTATCTGACGTTATTGTTGGAAAATCCGTTACGAAGTTGTAAAAATTCACGGATCGTCATACTGTCCAGCGAATCCCACAGGTGCTGAGTTCGTATCTCAAGAAATTTAATAATTCGATTTAGGACGTTGAATGCAAAATTTTCTGTTGATAAAATTCTTTCAAATTAGCACTGCATAAGAGAATAGTGATGTTTAATAGCACGCAC
>JAPYYS010000136.1:0-205235 GCA_030522525.1 Campopleginae sp. 14b
CGCTCGGGCTCTCTCTGTCTCGTGCTATCTCGCAGTCTCTCCTTTTGGCTCGTTCGACACAGCGTGTTTCCCATTCTGTACATGATTCTCTCCCTCCTCTATTTTTTTTCTTTTTATTTTACTTAGTTTTTTCGTTTCTTCTTTTTTTTCCTTTTGCAAAATTTTTTTTTTTTTTTTTTTTTTTTTCCACTCAAAATTCTTCTTTATGCGTCTGCGTGTGAATGTGTTTGTCTTTATCGATATTCGAGTGATTTCGCCATTTCGTACTTCGCTTCCGCGTCCTATTTCCCGAGTGACGTGATTACCGATCATTTTTTTCGAGACCAGTGTTCCATTTTTTTTTACCAATCCGATCCGATATTTCATTGAGAGTTTTGCAGATACTCTGCAAAAGTAGAAAATCTTGGAGAAACTTGGGCAAACAATCGCGGAGACAATTTTTTTGTCCTCCGGATCCAAATAATCAATTTTTTGTCATTATACATTGACATTGTGTTTTTTCAATAAATATAAAAACGTTCATTTCCCTGTAAGAAATGTGCGACATTCGAGAAAAGTTTATTGCAATTTGACAGACTGAAATTTCGTTTATGGATTTAAGGAGGTTTGCTACATCCAACAATATCATAAGAATTTTATAAAATTTCGTCATAATATTCTTCAACATCAAATACGATGATACAAATTTTTTTCTATTTTTTGTCTACACAGTTGTCGAATTATTTGGATTTATAATATGCAAAGGATATACCTATATATATCTGAGTCCTCTGCTCATGCATGTAAACTCGAGTGTTCAGAAAACTCGAAAACTATGTAAAAAAAAAAAGTTAAAAAATTTGTATAATTATTTTTAATACTAAAGAGTATTCTCACGAAATTTTATAAAATTCTAATAATTCGAAATTTGCAAAAATCGCCAGATTACGATCGAGAACTTCCGGTGAAACGATAATCGTCTTCTGCACGATATTTCGTGCGCCCTTTAATTTCGAAGGACCTTAAATACGATCGTCGAGCGCGCTCGAGTCAATTTTTAGGGCGGGGGCGCCAAAAATATTTTCCAGAGATGACAAACAACCCAGCCCCATGTTCTTTGGGCCCCAACAAGAGTCCAAACACACCAAGACCTCCGCGAGAGCAGGGACTTTTTGACAAAACCGAGAAATAATCTCTGCTCCGTCGTCCAGCAGACACATTTCATTTTATCCCTACGACGACGATCTCTGGACAGTGTCGCTTCTCGGCCTGGCCAACGCAACGCCTAAGAAAAATTCTCTAGTGTTTCTGAACGACGAACATATACACAAGAGTTTCGAACACGTCAATGTCCCAAAATTCATTGGAGAAACACTTTGCTCCTCTTATCGTCCCGAAACTTTGCTTATAAGTGGATTCCCCTCTCGAACATAGAATCGATTCGAAAATGCAATTGGAAATCTCCGAATAGCATCGAATTATCTCGTACGTTTTGCTGGTACTGTCAGTTTTATCATTTCTGTTCAATTAATAATTCTGTTATTTATAATTCTCGATTAAACAATTGTTATGCAAATAAGTGAGCTCGATGGTTATCGAAATTCTATGGAAACTCAGAATTCACAATAACTTTGATATAAATACCGGAGGGCTACATAAAGTCATAAAAAACCCACGTAGAAAATGAAATTTTGTCATAAAACGTCAATTTTATTTCGAAAATTTCAAAATTTTTGTAATTTTGACAATTTTTTTAATTCCTGACGAGACTGTCAGCTAAATTAACGAGGGATGTGAAAAATTAACTTTCTGAAGTGAGTTTGTATGTGGAAAATATTCGAGGGAGAAAAAGGCGAGGAGTATCGATCTCAAAATATAAAAATTCACTCGGGAAAATGTCACTCGTGTGCTCTCAATTCGTTAAGATTTAGTATCTCGAAAAGATGCTGCATGCGGTCTCTCGGACTTTTATCCACGTGTAAATGTAACTTCGGAGCTTTGAGAACGAGAGAGAGAGAGAGAGAGAGAGAGAGAGTTGGCGGTCAGAGGTTAATCTGTATTCTTTACGCTCGACGATCTCTGGCGTTCGAAAAAGTTTGAAATTTCCACGAGGCTTGCCGCCGCGTTGGTCCTCCTTATACACAAACACGTGGAAAGGTTCTTGGCCTTTTCTCATACCGGTAATACTATTTTAGGCTACTGTACTTTACGATTCTCTTGTCTCGAGTTGAATCTGATAACACGCGGTCATTTCACTTTTCCTTGCCTCACGCCCTCCGTGTGGGAAAAACGAGACTCCACCAGAGCTCTGAGACTTTTGTCGACGAGAGACAATTGCCCCGACTCTATACCTTTTGTAAGTGGATCGGAAAAGCCTTTCGAAAGGAAATACTAAGTTTTACGAATTATTTATCATTTAACTATGGCGAGCTACGATTTACTTCGGGTTGTCTCGGCGAGAATCAAGACAATTCGAGGACTAACGGTGACTCTGAAGTTTCTCTGAAGTTCTGAAGTGACTCTGAAAAATCATTTTCCGTTAATTATTTATTGAATTTTTGAAATTATGGCCATTTTTTGGGTCGATTTTGTTTTTGGAGAGTAAGAGAGGATTTTTTTATGGTCCAGACCAAATATTGCTAAATAATAACTAAAATAACTAAAATAACTAATATATTAATAATAAATATTAAGAATAATATATAATAATATAATAATAATTCATGGAAAAATGATTTTCCTATCAATTATCTATTGAATTTTGGAAATTAATAATTAATTAATAATTATTACCGAGTGTTTTTCGGATAATGGCAATAATTTTCTTTCTCTGCAACAATATAAATTCTTCAAGAATGTCGTACGTTTTCCTCAATCGTCAGCGAAAACGTCGAGCTCGATTTTTTCCAATTTTCGAAAAGAAAAAAGAAAAAAAAGCACTCCAGGCTGATTTTTGAAAAAATGTCGGGCATTTTGAAAGTTTTGATTTTGAATATTGGTGAGGCAAGAGGATGCGGTATGGGGAGTTGGGATCAAGGATCCAGAGGAAGTTGGATGACGATGAGAAAAGAAGTGAGACGTGGCGCGGTCTGTTGGTTGTTTTTGGGTGCAGCGAAGGAGGGTTCGTGTCCACACGATTCAGGCAGAAACGAGAGCGTTAATTCCGGACACCCGTTACGGGGAGACAAACGTCCAAAGGGTGAAAAAACTTATTTGGCAATGTGAGGAACACACAGACATATGGACATGGCCACGTATAAACATAAATATAAAAAGTCTTTTGGTGACGACGTTGAGATGCCCTGCTCGCGCGGCGGTCACATCCCTCCTGGTCGTATGTTTCGCGCGCGCGGCTTGCTCTCGCCTCCCTGTGATGCGTTCTCCTTCTTCGATACATAACTCGTCGCCACGCACGCATCCTGTTCGGGGGTTTTAAAGATTATTTTTACATCGGGGCAAAAAACGATCTGTCTGGCGAGCAGGCAGGAGACGCGGGGGCATCACACATGTGCGTTCGCGACGCATCGGCTCTCGTTCTATACACTCCTTTTTTTTTTCTTCTCATCTCTTTTGCTTTCCCCCCTCCCCTTGCCCCCACCCTCGTCGCTGCGTCACTGCTCCTCATTGCTCTTGTATTTTTTCCTCTCGCTCTATTGCCACGTATCGTATATTCGTGTGTATATTAAACTTGCGGGTCCAGCGAGCCGGCGCTTCTTGACTAGTCGCCCGCCGCTTGGCCGCGCGGGACAATGCGTCGTGGGAGTTTCACGAGAAACCGCCACAGAGAATGTATATATATGTTAATATTTGATGTGTGCTGCACGCACGAGGTCCGAGCGACTTTTCGGTCGCGCCACCAACAGACCGAATGACACACGTGCGCCACTCGAAAATAAAAAAGATCCCAATTCTCACCCTTTCCTCTCCCTCTCTCTCTCTCTCTCTCTCTCTCTCTCTCGCGGTCCCTGCTGCTTCCCATTTTTTCGAACGTCGATGACCTCGGCCAACCGAGATATCCCTATTTTTACAAAAGAAGTCACTTCAAATGACGTCAATTGACAATGGCAGAACAGCCGGAAGATCACCTTAAAGGTATTTTAATGGGAAGAATTTTTGAAGTCTATTTCTTCATACACTTGAAGAGAGAGAGAGAGAGAGAGAGAGAGAGAGAGAGAGAGAAAGTGACAAATTTAAGATCTTGACCGTAATGACTCGGGTCTGAAGAGGTTTGTGCTACGCCACTGCGACATGTGTGCTCTCGGTAGAAGCGACAGATACCCAAATATAGCCAAGAAGTGACGGAGCCCTTGCGGGGAGGGTGTTTGACAGAGCTTTGAACTTTTTGGGTTATCGCGTTCTCTCTCTTTCTCTCTCTCCGCGCTCTGGTCATGGGGCAGAGAGCGCAAGGGTTGCGCGTCCTGTTGCATAAAAAAAGAACGTACGCCATGCCTCAGCAGCTGAGAAACGAAAGGGCTCGCGAGTCAGTCGATCCAGCATGCCAAGAGCTGTGGAGCTGAGCCTTCGAGTTTGGGGGGAAACGATATCTCTGCCCAGGACCAGACACGTGTGGTCTCTCGTTGTCAGTCAAGCATTTCAACGGACATGCCAAGATCGCCTCAGTACAAGACTAAAACATAAGCAACTCCGAGGAAACCAGACCACAAAATCGCCATCGAGAGTTTCATCTCTGACGTTAAAGTTAAATGTCACAAGAGATTTTAAAGAAAAACCCAGAGCCCTTTTACCCCAAGACCCTCGCCCTCTTTACAGCCACTCCAATCCAGATGCCCTTTTTCTACATGAAGAATCCACACCAGAAGCTTACCAGCTCAAAGAATAGCCAACAAACTAGTTAGCCAAAGGCCAGACTTCCTCTGCCTGACAAATAATTATGACACGCCTCTAATTAATGGCTCAGGCATCGGAGAAAAAAAAACACACACAGACACCAGAAGATTGGTCGATCAGGACCGAACCCCAACGTGGGAAATCAAGTTCACGATGCTTTTTTTTTCGCCCCCCCCTCCGGCCGTGTTTTTTTTTTCTTCGATTCTCGAAGTAATTGCACAATTTCCGAATAGACACTGCCCGAAAATCCACGACCTGCAGAAAAACACTTTTCCCATGTCCACTTTGCGGCGGAAAAAAAATGATGAAAAAATACCAAGATCCTATAGGGGCCCCCCTTTTTTTTCTTACCGTCCCTCAGCTCATAGCTCAAGAACACTTTCGCACGACCCAACCAACACCCAGACCTCGTCACCCAACATGTTAGAGGTATGTGCCCCACGGATCCCAGCGTGTATGATTGTCCATACAAACTATTGCGAACGGTGCATGCGTTCGCATAAAAAACTCCCGATCCGCGTGGGGCCCCGAGGGTGGGAGAAAAAAATTCTTACCCGAAGGCACCGGCCCCTCTCTCTCTCTCTCTCTCTCTCTCTCTCTCTCTCTCTCGCTCTCTCGTGTGGACGAGACTTTTTTATCCAACACTATAATCGACTTTTTTTCTCTTTTTCTCTCTCCCTTTCCTTCGCCTTCTTCTCGTTCATTTAGTTTTTCTCACTCGCTCACACATTCGAGCGAGAAAACTCATAGGGGCCTTCAGGACCCTTTGCTATTTCTTACCGGGCCTCATTTATTCGATACTTCCGAGGCGCGAGGTGCATTTCCCGCTCGCCCATTACACAACAAACTACACGCACATACGCATTAATATATTTCATGCGCCGGTTAACTCGCCACTCCATCCCTCGACCTCGTCCTCCCAATTTTTACGACTTTTCAATTATACTCACGTACCGTCCCGCCTTCGTGAGGAACCTCCAGTCTCTTTCTCTCTAACATACTCTCGTTACGCTTTTAAACGCAACGCTAATGGCTAATTATGCCGCCAATTTCTCATCCACTTTCGAATAATCGATCCAGAAAATGTCAATCGCGAATTTATTCATTTTTCGAAAATACTTTGACATGAAAATCGACGCATTTTCAAATTACTATTTTTCTGGAGATTCAAGAGGACGTACAAACTTGTACACAATATTTTACTAAATTTTCAGGAATTAATGCGGTTGGACGATTTTTCAAAAATCTCAGACTTTCGGAAAATTTCAAAAAATCATTAAATTTTAACCGTTCGACCGATATTCCCCAAATTTATTACCAACCTTCCTAGTACGACACTCTATTCATAGAAAAATAATGAGAAATTAATCTGGAAATTTGCGGAAATTAGAGCGTCGACAGTTTTTTTTGAAAATTTCAAAATTCCGTACACTTCGTATTTTTCGAGCAATTTCAACAAAATCCTCAGAGAATAAAGAGCTTGTATGGACTTACAACTGTGCAAAAAGGGAGCCCTGTAGCTCGAACCGTTCTCGAGTTATGAACGTTTGAATTTTCCCCTGCAATAATATCCACACACACACACACACAAGTCCGGACTTTTTTTCTACATATGATTTTTCGATATTTTATGAAATTTCGCGCAAATTGACATTGAAATCTGTCAAAAAAAATTGTCACCGTCAAAAATTAGTTCACCATCAAAAAAACAAAATTCACTAATTGTCAAAAAAAAAAAAAAAAATTCCACTCTTTTATTTTTCAACCATTGGAGTATTTAAATAAAAAAATAGAATCATAATTATCCCGTTGATCCGGAGAGCTCAAAAATCCGTCGAATATTCGTGCGTCATTTATTTTGTGGCTGGAATGATTTTTGTTTTTTTTTTTTATGGTGAAAAAAAAAATTGGAGGGATGGGGGACCGGGCCGGAACTGCTGGACCATCAGGACGGAAGCACCTTGTGCTCTCTCGCCTCAGCCACCGGGACAATATCGTGTGTGCAGAGCAATGCGAGTAGCGCCGCAAAAAAAAGCAAAAAAAAGCAGAAAAAAAAACAGAGAAAAAAAAGTACCGACGGCCTTACGGTATTTATGTGCCCCTGAGTGGCACAGATTCTCCCGTCGAGGCCGGAAGGTGCGCGTTCTCCCGATCAGAGGGGTAGAGCTCCTCAAAAAACGAGCACCAAAAATAGGGTAAAAAAAGACTTTGAAACATACAGTTATGTTGTTTGCGATGGAGGAAGATAGAGAGCGAGTGAACGGAAAGGAGAATAAAAAAAAAAATGCTCCGAGGGGGGTTTTCTGACGCTTCCTCGTTCGCGTTTCGTCTCGCGATAAACCTCTAAAAAGTATCAACTTTTCCAAAACATTCGTGGGGGAAAAGAATCGTGAGAATTCACTTTTTTGTTACAAAGCCAAACCTTGCGCTCACCACCTTTCGGGAAAAACGAACTGGAATGTTTTCGCGACTCGACGGTGGGAACTATCAAAATTTCTCAAGGGCTTGTTTTTTACTATTATTTTTTTTTTTTTTTGCAAAAAAAGTAAACGGGAAGCAACGCATTTCAGAATTTAGAATCATGAGATTCCACGATTATTCGTCGTTCCTCGCCTCGACCGTTACACCATTCTCTCATTATTTTTTGCTGCATCCACACGTCGATGCCGAACGATGATTACACATATTTTTTTTAATTTTCCTTCTGCATAGTTTTCGTATTATTGGACACTAGAGTTTTCATGCATAAGCATAGCATTCAGGCTCGAATAATTCGACAACTATGAAGACGAAAAATAGAAAAAAAATTGTGTCATCGTATTTGATGCTGAAGAATATTAGCACAAAATTTTATAAAATTCTTATAATATTGTCGTATGTAGGCAGCCCCCTTAAATATTAAGTCAAGACAATAAAACCATTTTGTTCCAAGATCCAGAGACAGGAACGATACGAAAATGGTCACGATTTTTCAAATGAAAGAAAAAAAAATAAATAAAAGAAGAAATAGATAAAAAAAAAATATAGTAAAGTAAAATGTTAAAGAATATTATCCCGAAAATGTTTGTATGTAGCCAAGCTCCTTAATAACGGCACACGGTCTTACGCGGCGCTTGGACATTTATAAACTAATTTAAAGGATCAAAAGATGGTGTGCATGGGTTGAAAAGTATCTGCGTATATATTGAGATAATCCGTGCGTGTGTATAGAGACAGAACGATGGAGATTGAAATAGTGGCGCTACGAATATAGCTCATGGAGCGCGCACGATCCAGAGACTATTCTCGTTTGGCCCAAGACGAGAGGGGAGAAGAGAAGGAGAACTCAAGCCGTTAGTCCTGTGGGCCCTGGAGGTTCCCTGGGTCCCCTCTCGTGGGTCTCGACACCTTTCTCTCTCTTTCTCCAGCTCTCGAAATTTGTGGCTCCTTGTCTGTGCGACTACCCCGCTCGCACGTTCGTCTCTTAGTCGATGCTCCTGGCCCTTCCGTACATTTGGCAGATGGCCAGCCAAGGGGTAAGAAAAAAAAAAACGTGAAAGCACATACGTACGCGAGGAAAAAGAAAAAGATCGAGAGAGAGAGAGAGAGAGAGAAAGGAAAAAGAAAAAAGGCTGCCGAGGTTTATAAAAAACGATTGAAAAAAAAGAAGAAGAAAAAAAACTTGGATACCGCGGGCCCGAGGCGGGCCACTGGAGTAACGCTATGTGCATATATACATGTGTGTACGTAGATCTCTGGACCACGTGTGTCCTTACATCCTCGTCTCCCTCTCTCGGTCTTAAATACTCGTGAGAGATATAATATGTGCTCGGAGAGGGTACACCATGGATGAAAGATTCCGAGACCGTATCGCGTTCGCTCTCGATCGACTAGTCTCCTCCAAGATCCTTTCTCGATCAAATTTCCAACAACCATTCATTCCCCATTTTTACCGTTTTTACTACCATTATCCACTCGCCATCCAACTGAATCTTTTTCTCCTGTTACGCCCTCGATCTAATCATTTTTTGCCAAATACATTTCTCCATCTTTGCGCCACCGATATTCTTACATTTTTACTTTCAGCCAGCACATATCGAATGCACACAGGTTCACGCAGCACTACTTCGGGGAGGGCAAACGACACCTTGTACGGCCTTGTACTTTTTTTTTACAGCCATACGGGACCGTTCATTGGCTCGAAAATGATTTTTCCCCAAATTTTTCATGAAAAAAAAATTTCATAGAACAGTTTTTTTCTTTAAGTTTCGAGTTTTATATTTATTTCAGCGTCGAATTGAATCGTGGAAATCAATAATCAAGAAATTTCATTTATTTTCGTTACGCAGCTCTTTGTAGAAACATTTCTTTATTTCAAAAGATGCAAAAATAATAATAATAAATAAATAATAAAATAAATAATAATATTTCATAATGATAAATTTGATGATTATATTTTTCCTAAATTTTAATTTGGCTATAAAAATAAAAATCGAATAATTGGAATAAACCGCGTAAGATTTTATTGACGGCTCACTTTTGGATATCATTATAGTACACAGATCATTAGTGAGCTGCTGTGCAACCCATAACACATTTGAACAACCCATTAGCCAAGTATTGGTGCGGTAATGAAAAATCAACAACTACAAATTTAATAGCACCCCGAACTCATTTATATCAGACTCATTAAAAACTTTTCTGCCAATAACTCACCGTTTTATTATTAATGAGATTATTCGATAAATTCCTACGAAATGATGGATCAATCTGATCGTTTTCATAATTCGGTTACCGAGTTCATTCGCTTTATTAATTTTAATTCCAGTTTCAACGAACTTCCACATTGGAATTACAATCAATTATGAAATCTATAATTCCCTATGAAATTATTATCAAATCATATTATGAAATTAATTTAAAAAAGTCAAAATTTAGAAATTAAATAAAAATTAATTTACCTAAAATTATAAAGTTTATAATTAATTACAAGCTTATAATAATAATTAATAACAAACCTAATTAAACGATTTTAATTCACAATTCATTTATTTTGTAATTAACTATAATTATAATTATAAATTAATTTATTAATTATATTTATTTTTACAATTTCCATTTCAAAATTAATTATAAAATATATACGTTATACGTATTCTTTTACGATTTTATAATTACTTGAATTTAATCTTATATTATATTTGTAATTATATTTAATAATAAACAAACTGAATTAAAAATTGCAAATTTTTCGATAAATCGAAAAATTGGTGCAAGAATAAGGATGTTTTATTTATTTTTCACAAACTGTCTCGAATCCACATACCTCATGTAAACTGAACGTTTTTCCAAGGTCATGCAAATTAGTTTAATGTCAACAGAGTCTGAATAGGAGGATGCATCTGGTTTCTTTGTCTCTGGATGAAGGTCTAACTGTAAAACACGTGGTGGTGTTGGCTCGAATGGACGGATCCGATGTGGAAGCGCGTAATGATGACGAGAGATGTGATCCCGCTGCTTAAATTTCGGATGACCCCGAGGGTGCAAAGAACAGACATAGCTCAGGTAGAAAAATCAAAACAAAAAAAATAGAATAAGCATTAAGAAAAAAAAGGAAGCGAACGAGGCGAAGAAATGAGAAGAAATAGACGGAGCTCGAGGGAGGATCTAAACAGCGCAGACCAGCTGACCAAGCGTGGGAAGAGGTGGCCATCTTATGGCCATCTTTCCTCCTTTTTTTTCTTCTTCCTCTCTGACTCGGTGCCTGCTCGAGCTTAGGTCCGCTGCAGCTTATGATCGCTCTGTGCGAGGAAGCCGAGAGAAAATTGCTTTTAAATTGGCGAGTCAAGATGTCGGACAGTCTGTGGAGGGAAAGCGCGCGAGGAAAAGAGCAGCGGGAGAAGAAAAATTGGATGGAAAGAGGAAAACTGAGGGGGGACCTATATGGAGCAGGTCCGGAATCACCGTTTCCGGAAAGCCGTGAAATTAGAACCTCATTGTCTTTCTCTCTTTCTCCCCCCCCCCCCTCCCCTTCCCTCCCCTCTCCTCTCCTCTCCGTGCCATGAGACATTCCCACATTAATATGCGGAACGATTAAGTCGTTTCCTACGCCGCTCTGCAGTTCTCCTGCTGACGTTCCCGTACCACTCAATATGTGGGCCTACGATCTGCTCCATTATATTTTTACGCTATATTCTGTATAAACCGTCTCAAAACTCCTAAGTCTAAACCATCACGGACTCATACTTTGCAAACTTCTCACGATGCATTCGCCTCGTTGCACTAACATTGATGGAATTTAGTTTATTTATTATTATTATGTGTCACTAATTAATCGATGTTTTGAACACTTTTCGAGAAAGTCAAGAGAACGTACGATTTTGGACACGATATTTTACTGAACTTGCAGGAATTAATGCGGTTGGATGATTTTTCAAAAATCTCAGATTTAAGGAAAATTCGAAAGGTCATAAAATTTTAACCGTTCGACCGATATTCCCCAAATTCAATACCAACCTTCCTATTATGATACTCTATTTATAGAAAAATAATGAGGAATGAATCTGAAAAATTGAGGAAATCAGAGCGTCGAAAGTTTATTTCGAAAATTTCAAAATTCCGTACACTTCGTATTTTTCGAGCAATTTCAACAAAAATCTCAGAGAATGAAGAGCTCGCATAGATTAACATCTGTGCGAAATGGGAGCCCTGTAGCTCGAACCGTTCTCGAGTTATGAACGTTTGAATTTTCCAGTCCCATAACATCCACACACAGATCCGGACATTTTTTCTAGATATGATTTTTCGATGTTTCTGGACATTTCGAGCACATTGGCATTGAAATTTGAAAAAAAAATTTCACCATCACAAAGCTTCCTCCATGAGGAAGCAAAATGTTAAAAAATTAACTCAACATCGCAGGGAATTCCTCGGTTCATGCTCATCCGGGATTTGTCATCCACGAGCTCTGGAAATTTGGTCCCGAATGTTGTGACACTCGGTATACCGAAGAAATAGTAGAGCAGATCGAAATCATAGATTTCTATATATATATCCATATGTCTAAGAGGTTATATAGTAAAGTTTAGTTAGTATACATGTATGGAGCACAAAATACACGAGTGAAATCTTTTTAACGCGAACTAAGCCCGTTAAGTTAAGGAGACCTCTCTCGCACGAAGGAGAATCTTTCTCCTCGAGTCTTGATGTCCATAAAGCAAGCAAACTCCTCGGGTATGTGTCTCGTCATTAGCATTATCCTCTAGCGGGGACAACACAGACTGAAATGGCTCATACTGCACACCGCGCGTATGAGCTGGAATAGTCGTGCATAGGCACTTACCGATCTATGGGCTCTTCCATACCAAATATATACAAACAGCATCGCATCAGTGAGCTCCAAGACGAACACACGGAATCATCCACGGGAACAAAGCGAATCATCTTCTCCCTAATTTTACGACTTCAAAATATTTAACAAATTTTTATACGATCTCTAATAAACTAATGTCGATCGCCAAGATTTTCATTCTCCACGTCATTTTTTTCCTTTTACATTCGATCCATTCATAAAAAATAGAAATATTTTTTAAAATAAATAAAAAATCAAAATAACTAAATAACTAAATAATTAAATAAATAAATAGATAAATAAATAAATGAATTAATGAATAAATAAAAATAAATAAATAAATAAATGAATAAATGAAAGAAAAAAAATTTGAAAAAATGAAAAAAATAATAAAAAATAGGAAATAATGATAAAAAAAATATTTCTTCGAATGGCGTGCATCGGGGCGAGAAGAAAACTGATTATTTGTCCAGAAAAATAAAAAATTTGATAATTTTTGAAGAATATCGTATTTTTGATAGAATGCCTCGAGCCATGGTTCGTGTATTTGACTTTGTATGGGTGTAGGTTGTTGATTTTATATGGAATATCCCATATGGGCTCCCTTGTTAAGGATTCAGCATGGCATGGGTATAAGTTGGGAGAGTAAATCATGGGATGAGCCAATTAAAGAAATCAGGTTGGTCAAATGATTTCTCAGTCTGTTATTGATGGTGAAAAATAATGAACGGTAAGATTGAGAATTTGGAGCTGTGTTGGCGAGAGCACGGAGTTGGCATTTGTCCGCGGGAGTTAAAAATGCGAGTAAATAGCAGGGGCAAAGTTGGGTCGGGCGTGTTGAGAAAAATCCGTGAATTGCCACGATGGAACGTGATAGAAGCACGAGAATAAAATAATCCACGGTTTGGAGAAAGAGAGAGAGAGAGAGAAAACGAGTGGCGAGGAGAGAGGAGGGGAGGGCGAGGAGGCTTTAGGGAGCGATGCATTTTTTCGCGGCAACTCGTTTAAAAATAGTGCCAAGTCTCAGAGCTCCTCGCCTCCTTTGCGCTTACTCCGAACTGGCCAGGGGTCAGTAACTTTTCAGCACAGAAGAGGAGAAAGCAAATGCGAGACGATCGCGCGAGTTAAAGCCCGAGAGAGCTAGGGCTTCAAAAATAGCCGATGCCATCGGGCGAGGGAGAAAAAATTATTTTTTCCAGGTCTCCGCGGTTGCGGATGCATTCGCATGCGACAAAACGCGGGAAAAACAGAGAAAGGAGCGCGAGACAAAGCGTCCCGGAGTTTGGGATTAAATTCATGAAGCGAACAAATTTTTTTTTCGTTCAAAATTATTAAAGTATCGTAAGAATTTTTTTTTTTTTTTACTCCCTCGACCTTTCCTTCTCATTGGGGCACACAAAAGAAAGAGCAAACGAAAGAATATTGCAGTGGCAAGCGTCCGATATGGCCCTTTGCGAATGTTGGCCGAGGAGAGGTGAGTCTGATGTCTGTGAAGGATCTCAGAGGCCGGGCACGATGAGAGAGAGACTCATTCTCAGGCACGTTCCTCTCGCGAGTAGTGAAAGTCTCCTCGTGGTCGTCATCGTGGTCGTTGTCGTCGTTTGGCTATAGGCAACTAGGCAAGACATTGCTTCGATCTCGAGGAGGATGGACTGCCGAGATCTGCGGTGTGCTGTACAAAAGCTAAAGATTCGAGATGTATTAAGCCAGCCTGATGCAGCCAGACTATGCGAAATAACAGAGTTCATTGAAAAACACGATGAGAATTGTTCACAACTATACGAATTATTCCCAGAGGAAACTTTTCTATTCAGCGTTAAAATAACGAACAAAAAAATCTGTTTATTTTAGGCTTAACGTCATCATCGATTTGGAGTTTAAATCTCTACGTGAAAAAAATTAGTTCTTTCGGATTAAGCGGAAAAATATTTTTCCCATTAATTATTCATTGAATCTTGGAAATTATCGACACTTTTCCAGACCAAATATTGCTCTGGTTACAAGAAAAAAAAAAGCTTTGAGCATCGTACGTCTGGAGCATCTCGAAGAAACGATTTCCAGCTTTTTTTCTATTTGCATTTAAATTATAAAATTTTGACAACTTCCCTAGAAAGTGTAGAGGAACGTAAAAACTTATGCACGATATTTTACAAAATTTGCATTAATTAATGGACGATTTTTGAAAAATCTCAGATTTTCGTAAAATTCGAAAGATGATAAAATTTTTGGACAGTTGTTTAATCGATAGAAGAACGTTGGATGATTTTCCAAACGTTGATGAGTTCAACGTTCCAAAAGATCGATTCATAAATCGGTCCTATTTACAATTTTTTTTTGTAAATATAAAGCGGGCCACATGCAGATGCAATTTTGTGGATTCTTCGGGAGAGCGTAACAAGAGTGTGTTGCGATGGTGACGGAAAGTCCGAATCCGCAGAGTCACTACACGATGGAGATTTTTCACGGTGCCGATCAACCCCCGTTTTTTTTTTTTCCTCAATAGAGAGCAGGACATTGTGATGATTGAGAAAGGGCGACACAGTGGCCGGTTGTCATATTTGCCTATGATTGACGATATTCGTCGCGATCGACAAAGAGCGAGACCGAAAAGTATTTTCTCACTTGTGCGAGTGCATGGTCAAAGAGAAAAATGCTCTTGAAGGTAAGGCGTTTAGGCAATAGTTGGGTACGAAAAATCACGTGACGGGATGGATATTTTCGGGAGCTCTGGCCAGCCGAGCGAATGACGAACGCATTTCTTTCATTCGTCCTGGCTCCCCGAGCGTTTTTCCTCACTCTCCGCGTCTCGATACAGGTATAAGGAAGTTGGATGCAACGTCGGGCGCACGACATTCCGGCAATGCTGCATGATTATGACCGCTCAGGGATTTCCAGGCGGTCTATAAAAAAAAAAAAAAAAAAAAAAAATTTCATTGAAAATGACGAAACGAGAAAAAGGACCAAGTGCGAACTGGCCGGGCTCATCCCACCGATCGTGATTAAACGTTTTCATTTTTATTCTCTTGGCGGAGGAGCACGCAGACGCGTCCACATTATAGACATTAATAATATCGAGTTGGACAATGAGCTTGGGGAGTATAAATGTATTGCCGTAGCGAAAGGATCCAGGAAATATGGATTTATCGCGAGGCTCAGTGAGTGATCCGGCCCGAGTGGCCGGACGATGGAGAAAAAACTAAAAGCAGGAAAAGCGACGTCGAAAAAAAAAGAAAAAAAAAGAATCTCGTCCATATCCGCCGAGGAGCCACTGTTCGAAATAGAAAAAGAGGGTTCGATGGATCAACGAGAAGCTGAGACAGTCACGAGAGTAAAAATCGTGGCCGAGATAAATTTGGAGATTTTCTCCGATGATCCTGCACGCACGTGAGTGGGATCTCTCGCAAGATCCATAGCAGGAAGCCTCCTGACTCGAGGACCAAAGTCAGGCATAGAAAAGCCGTTCTGTATGAGCAAAGTTCGGCCCCGTATGCCGAATGGCCTGCCGGATACGACTGAGCGTTCGGCGACGTTGAATAGGCCCCGCGCGCAACCGGCTAATCGTTTTACGAGCTACCCGTGCAGGCAAACCGAAGAGCACCTCTCCGGCCAGTGTGACAGAGAAAAAGAGACTGGGAGCGAGCAAGAGGAAGAAAAAGAAAGAAACAGTCGGTGTGTATACAGAAACGCCAATGAAAGTACCTCAAGCTTGCGAAATTTTCGTTTACACAGCCGCGGCGTGAGCTCTCCCTTCCCTTGGACCCGTATCAAAAGTTTAATTGAATTTTCGACCGTGGCTCACCGTATTCCCAGATTACGATCTTTACTAGTTCCTTTGGCTCGCCTCTTTTCCTCACTATTTTACAGACTACCTTAGCCCATAATATCCGCCGCTTTATGCCCATCAATCCGGCCAGCATCTTCGCCTTATTCTCGATCTTCATCTGGACCTTTTGCCCGGGAGCAGACTCTCCACCGGAGAAAACTACGAAACTTACAGGGCAACAAGGAATTGTTGTCTTAGCTGGTGGCTACACGGGAGCAACGATGATCCGTCCACCTATTGAGCGCTTCACCGCCGACGTTTAATACTTTGTCGATGATAAAACTTGCCCACGTAGCTAGTTTGGCGATCCATTGGCTACAGAGAGCCTAAGAGACAGCCTCGACCTTATTTTTCTTCCATGAACCACGCATACCTGCGGAGTTATGATTCATTTACGCAATTGCACTCGATGCCTCTTGCCAATGAGTTTCCAAAAGAAACATACGAGCTTTTCACGCGAAATATGTCACGCGTATGGCTACGGTCTCGCCGCACAGCTATGAGGGTCAGATCGAATTTATCTTACTGGCCTCACCTGTCTCATAAGATGCGGGCGCACGTACCGCCTCATTCTATGTGGACTAACTCGTTGTTTTCCATACCTCGCCTGGGGAACTGACCACCGGTACAGTCTGGCTTCTTCAAAACAGTTGCACCTTTTAGATCCTTTACATCCTCAACGCAATAAGAGAATAGTCATTTATAATGTCTGCGGCAATTTTGAGAGCTCGCAGCATGTAGAACTCGAGATTTATTCAAAAATCACTATTTTTGGCTGTTTCTCGTAAAAGCGCGTTTCAAAAGTTGCAATTTTCTACATTTAATATTTCCATTCATAAATGGTGAAGCCTCTTAAAACTTTGCATACGCTTTTCTGTAACATGGAGGAAGATTCATTAATTTTTTCAGAAAAATCGATCGTAAAATTATTTCGAAATACTGGTTCTTATATAAAAAATACATTTTAGTTCGGACGATCTTGAATTTAGAGTATGTTATTCTGTTTATTTAAAAAAAACATTTAGACTTGACCGTTGGGTCACAGCGTCTTGAAGATTCAGCGACAGGAGGACCGAAGACTGCAAGACTAATTCTGTTTGGGAGCGAATCTCAAGTCCATGCTCGGTTCGTAATATTTCCGAAAGCATCTTGCACAACTGACATTTGTGAACCTGCTGCTCGTCCTATCATAAAATTGCATCGTATTGTCAGTTTGGCTATGTTGCTTGGCGGTGGATTAGCTCACGTGCCAGTTCTCCAGCCATGTGTCTTTTTTTATCAAGCAGACTGTACTGGGTATACCCGCATATTAAATATCGGAGTAAGGCACACAGATAGACACAGACACGTGCTCAGAACCAGCCGGCAAGCCCAGAGAGACTTAGAAGGTGAATATTCGAATGCAGCGGGTAGTCCGCATCAACGAGTCCAGCAATGAAGGAAGGACTATCAATAAGTGCGTGACAAAATGGCTCACAGTAATGAGGCAAACATTGTAAGGCACTTCCTGAAGTGAATGGGACCAGAGAGAAAGGCTCGATCTATTGGACAGTCCCGAACGAGAGTGTTGCATGTCATGTATGATTTTGGTATTGGGTGGTGTACCCAATGACGCTGGCTGGCTCATCCATTCGGGCAGGGCAGCCTGTTGGGTAGCAGACAATAGGACACATGTCAAAACAATGGTAACACAGGTGGCGGGCTTCCTCGATCTATCGTGAAGTCTTCTCTTTTCCTCAGCTTCGAATTTCCTTTTGCATCCTTTACTTCAAGACCCGTTACCATGAAAATGGGTGACGCTTTGGAAGGTGAATTGGGCCTGGTTGTTGCGTCATCGAGCACACATTCTCAGAGTTATAATCGTTTCGTACGCTACTTGTTATTGCGTCTTCCTTTTTAGAGTCGATTGTTCGTTAAAGAGTCTGAAAGATCGACTATTGACAGGCTCGATCGTTGAATTCACGTAACAACGAGATAATGGCCACGTTTATTATTTTCATATTCATATGTTTGAGCGAGGAAGGGGTCGGAGGAGAAGTCAATAAAGAAGGAACGCCAGACGTCCAAACTTCAGGCAAGAGCTGCGCGACCGCAAAAGCTTGGATTCTCGCCCAATCCTCAAGCCAAAGGTAACGACCATCCACTCGCACTACATCCAGCTGAGTATATAACGACTGTACACAGTACATATTGCGTACATAGTAACGTGTCGTACAATGTTGTACAAGACTTCAGGCCCCAGTCGCCCACGTCATTCCGTCCAGCATTTTCTCGCCAGTCGATATAATCCTCACGTCCACATCACGATATATACGTCCAGACGTTCAGAGACATCAAGACCCAGTCAAAAACCAGACGCTATATAGGCCGAATCGACATGCCACGATAAATAGTCGCAAATAATAAACTTGTCATTCGGTTGGATGTTCATCTATGGGGTAACATCTTGGAGCTGGTAAAACTGCTGGAGAGTCTTTGCGATCTCCCGTGGATTCGACTGTGAAACGAGTGGACAAGACGTGCCAATGGTTTTTGATTACTTGGTAACCTCCTCTGATTAGGCCGGGTCGTTAATTCTTGTCAGGCATAAGAGTTATTACTTTTTCCTGTTCAGCGAGAAATTCCTTCAGCAAATTCATAAAAGGCCGCAGTTTACTTAACTGCGATATCCAACCAAGTGAGTTGTTGGCCAACTGGAGAGTTACAGTTTTACAGACTTTGATAAGAGACTGTATTGTTGTTACCAGGAATAGTCCGAAATCACATAACCCCAGTGTGTCGTTAACATCATCATTTTGAAATCAAGATCTTGAAGTATCGACTGTGGAGGGGTATAGGAAGCTCTGATGACATATTGTCCTCATTGAGCAATCCTCATGGCGGATATCTATCATTGTATTGCAAAGAAATTGGCGTTATGAAATATTTAAGGTGATACTACGGATGCAGTGAGAGACTGTAATAAAATCGATAGCGAGGCAAACTAAGCGGGACGAATGAATTTGAGAGCTCGTGTGTCTCTTTAGAGGTGTATCTGGTGTTGATACGGAGTGACGTGGATGGAAGGAAAGGTGGTGGTGGTGGTGGTGGTGGTGGTGGAGGCGGGAAGGCGTATCTCGTTGTCTGCGTACAGTACAGTAAGACTGCGTAGAGAAACGGTATATAGAAGAGAGCTCTGGAGAGGGTCATGAAGGGGAAAACCATAGGAGGAGGACAGGAGAGACTTCAAGATATAAAAAAAAAGGAAGATAGTGAGAATAGGAGGAGGGGCAGGAGGGAGGGCAAGGGGAGCAGACAAAAATGACAATCATCGTAATTTTAATAATATGCAAAGGTATATAGCCGACTTGGACGGCCGGGCAAGTGTGCGGCCACAATGGCGTTATATAATGACAAAGACTCACCGGTTCTCTCTTTCTCTCTTGTCGAGCAGGCTCACCTCCAGACTGGTACCTTTCGCCTCGACAAAAGGCGCGGCGCGCGCGAGCTCCATCTCTGTAGGGTCATCCTACCGGACCGGAACATGTTTTGTCCAGTAATACATCTTCGGGATCGACTAAGACGAGCTCGAGACTGATCTCCTCTTTCCATTTACCTCTCTCTCTCTCTCTCTCTCTCTCTCTCTCTCTTGGTGGCTTTGGCTGCTCTGACGATAATGTTACAACTATGGGCCAACAAAAAAAGTATCCATCTCATTTCAGAGCCCGCGCGCGTATGACTGTCAAAATAAAAAAAAAATAACAAGGCGAGGGAGCAGCACGAGCGGCGATTCTGGGACCAGCAAGAATCTCTGAATGAAATGGGTCCCACTCAATGAAATGAAATCCATCCGGTTTCATTCAAAACTCTTGATAGTCTTGTAGGATTTTATTTGTGGATTACTCCACTGTGTCTTTATAGTTGATGATATTTATTTTGCAAGCGCAAAACGTTGGATCGATCATACAAAAGGTAACGAGATTCACACCCACCGATCGGAATGCACCAAAGTGCAACATTGCCCGATGCACATGCGGTATAGAGACACAGCATCACCGCGTTCACGTTAACCCACGTTAGTCCGAGCCAGCCTCTCTCTCTCTCTCTCTCTCTCTCTCTCACTCTCTTATTCTTTACGCTCCTCACTCTTGCGAACGTGAAATTTGCAACAAGCCCATGCGAAAGTCTCATGTTTTCTTCTCCATGCAAACTGCAGCCTGTGCTGCAGTTTTGTCTTTATGCATGTAGAAGCGTTCATACACTCGAAGAAGGATTGGTGCCAACTCGGATCGCACCTTTTGATTCAAGTCTCTGCCTCCAAAGCATTGACCACGACTCGATAAGTCAACGGACCGTTCAACAACGCTATGCACTTTTTATAAGCATGCACAAAGCACTCGGACGAAAATGGTGTCATGCACTTGAACGATCGAAAAATCTAAATCTCCATCTTTCTAGTTATGGAATCAACATTTAGATTCTGAAGATGGTACCAGGTTTCTGTTCATAACGATTTTCATTAGATATTTCGTTAAGGGGGTGGCTACACACATCACCGTTGCCATGTAAAAAGCATAGAAAAATTCGAGATTATTAGAATTTTATGAAATTTTGTGAGACGACTCTTCAGTATTAAAAATAAATATACAAATTTCTCAACATTTTTTTTTTTTTACACAGTTTTCGAGTTTTCGAACACTAGAGTTTACATGCATTAGCATAGGATTCAGATATAGATAAATCTTTTGCATATTGTAAACTCAAATAATTCGACAACTATGTGGACGAAAAATGGAAAAAAAATTGTGTCATCGTATTTGATGCTGAAGAATATAATCAAATTTTTTTATAAAATTCTTATAATTCTGTGGTATGTGGGCAACCCCCTTAAATATTAAGTCAAGACAATAAAACCATTTTGTTTCAAGATCCAAAGACAGAATCGATACGAAAATGGTCATGATTTTTAAAATGGAAGAAAAAATAAATAAAAAAATGTATTTTTCGTTGGAGCCGAACGTTGTGAACTTGATTGTCAAAAAGACAAGAGTGCTCTTCCGAATTGGCACCAGCAGCAGCTCTGAGAATGCGAAACGCTGGTGTTTTGCTAGAGCACTTGTAACATCTCGGTGCAGCATGACAAAGGCGTGATTCGCTGGCTTGATCAGTCGATGTTGTTCTCTTTTATGCATGGAAACTTGGACAGAAGTATGCGAGAGCATTGGAAAGCGTGAATGGTAGAGGATTCGTAGTTTGACAACGATATAGGGCATGAGGAGGGTATAAGGTTGTTGGAGCAAGAGAATCCTGCCAAGAAAGCAAAAGCATTGCAATGAATACAAAAGCCGATGAAGTTACCAGTTGGGGATTATTTATGGGGGCTAAATATCGACGTAAATGATTCCAACACCTCTGGAATTAATCAGCGCCGTCCAAGTCAGTGCTAATTAGTATTATTGCGATTTTATTTAGCAGAGACATTAGCAGTCCCGAGTCTCCAACTATTTTTCTTACTCGACAAAATCTCCTCTTCCTCCTCACACCCATCGCTCTCTGGGTGACCTTCTTTGATGCAAACTCTAGCTTAGTTCTCCAATAAAAGCGACAAGGACGCGACGTCGACAAACTTTAGCCCATGCGCATGTGTATCGATAGTTTATGGCTCGATCGTAACGCCAGACGATGATCTTTCACGATCGATCGTTATGCGAATAAATCGAAAGACACACACACACGAGAGAGAGAGAGAGAGAGAGAGAGAGAGAGAGAGAGAGAGAGAGAGAGAGAGAAAGAGAGTTCTCGCTACAAGTTCTTCGGTACCTTGAGGACTTGCTGAAGAATCGATGAACTACGAAAGAGAACGAAACGCGGGCTCGTTACGTGGATCAGTGAACTTTTAGCTCACCGTCAATAAAGTCCGGGGACAGGGAGAATATAAATAAAAAAAAAATCAAAAAAAAATCATTAGTTTTGCTCTCTGTCCCGGTCTTACTCTATCTCTCGCGCATTCGTATCGCGCGAGTATCGAAATTCAGAGAGCACCCATCGAGGAATCATCCGAGTGCCGAGACGAAAAGGGATCGTTCATTTATAAATGTGAGAATATTATTCACCCGCGTGCTCCAGAGGTTTTAGCTGATCCACACGTTTTCTTTGAAGATCGGAATAATTTGAGGGAATTTTTCTGATGATCGAATTAACAGATAGATATCGATTAAAAAATTAGTATCTAAAAATTTATCCGCTCAAACTTAAACCTCTCCTCTGTGATGAGAATTCAATGAAATTTCGTGATAATATTCTTCAGCATCAAATAAGATGACACAATTTTTTATTTATTTAAGGGACTACGCTACTCGTAATATTTTTTCTTCTAACTAACTCTCCACCAAATGAACTTGCTCAATCGATCGACTCGAGCATATTGAATCGAATTGATCGGTGGCTCGTAAATCCATACAGTTTTGCTCTGCAATCTCCTCAAAGTCTATCTTTCTAACTTAATCTTGGCACAAGAGTCACCTCGCCAGAGGAAAGCGAACGCTGTTGTGTCGGATGGGAGATACATCTAATATTTGCTATAGAAGAATGGAAGAGAAAAAAAAAAAAAAAAATTCGGACAATAGTTGCTCGTTCGTCGGGAGGACATTTAAATGTATGTATTCATACGCTCGCTGTATCGCTTTGACGAGAGGTGTGGTCAAAATTATTCAAACTGACCCGGACTCCTTTTTTTTCTTTCTTCTTCCTCTTCTTCATATACATACACTCTTTATATACTCTTAGATCTGTCCTCTTCTCTCTCCTTATTTCTCTTTTGCTCTTTCTCGAGTATGGGACACTTTCTAGCCCCGAGAGACGGGGAGGAACAGCCCGCGCTGCACCCACGTAATTCTTTTTAATATTCCTTTCGACGACGACGACGACAACGTCGCGCTATCTTCTCTCTTGCTCCTCACGATTTTTATTTTTTTGTTTTTTTTTTTTTTCATTGCTCGCTTCTTCGAGGACTACGCGAATGCCCACCGGATCCTTACCTTAATTCCCATCTCTCAGCATCTATATTAACCCCCGCATACTATACACAAACATACTCGGCCCCCAAAATGTGTCTCGTACCCTGCAATCTTCGAATTATCATTTAAACGAATTAAACATTGACGTTCATATCAATTATGAATTATTAATCAATCCAGCCCACAATTTAATCCTCCGAATTTAATTTTTTTTTGCTCCAGTCGATTGCACCAAAAAGGCAAACATTTTTTCGACGCTTTTTCTCAAATTTGGAAAATTTTGGGAATTAATTTCGTACTTTGGCATTTTGCATTCGAGGAAATTCGATTTTGGGTATGAGTTTCGTGGTCCAACAGGGATTTACCAAACGTTTCATTTTTTTTTAAATTATTCACTTAAAAATTAATTTTCTAATTAAATTTTATTAATTTTTCATTTTCAATTGAATTTATTAATCAATTTTAATTGAATCGTTTTGAATAGTTTGTTTAATAAAAAGCTGCTAGATCCTGTGCATGCGGTGGTGGATGATAAAAAAAATTGTTCAATACTGATTGATTATTTTCGTGGTGCCACGTCAACGAAAGTTTCACACTCGTGTGTATTCGTTTCACCCACATTTTCATTTTTATAGGTGTGGTATACGTTAGATATTTTAGAGCCATGACTCCAACTATGAAGAAAATTGGTTGGGCAATAGGACCTTAAAAATCGACAATGGGCACGGTACATTATTCTTCGTAGTCATTGTTCTCTTATCCCTCGAATACGTTTTTCAATGTCTCATAACATTTTCGTTATTCATTTGCAATTTTATTTTTGTTGCTCAAAATAAAATTCCTCAAACATTTTAAAGACTTGGTATGCAAATTTTTTTATCCTTTCAATTCGCACCACACAAAAATTTAGCTGAAAGTTTCGTTATAAATGAGAAATATTGTTAAAATAATTCAAATTTTGAAATTATAAAAAAAAAATACTGAGTGGACCGTTTTCAACAAAATATTAACGTTTTTTGACAAAATTTCATTTTTAGGACTCAAAAGAGAGTTACAATGTTAAAAATGTAATATTTTCATAAGAAATTTAGAAAAAAATGAAAATAATAAGTAAATAAGCAAAAATAAATAAAAAAAAAAAACAAAAAAATCACCTCGGACGATCTTGAATTTATAGTATTTTTTAAATTCACTTATAGGCTTGCAAATCATATTGTATGTAGGAATAAAAAGTGGAAAGAACGTCCTTGATTTTTATAAGGTGATAAATAATCAATAGCCTGATGATGATAAATTATTTTGAAGGAGAATAAAAGTTGGATGTTAAAAAAGAGAACGTGTCGTAAGAAGGGCTTTTGGGGAATCTATTTTAGTGCATTTGAGCAAACCGTTTTGTTTATTCAGAGTTGTATTGTGAGGGGAAAAAATGGGTTTGGGAATCGTTGAGATGGAATAAAAGATCGAGCTCGGCCACCCAGTACACGAAAATGCCTTTTTCCCTGATGTATAGAGAGACTGCGGTAGCTGAACAGGAGCACGTATAAACAGGGTGTTACATGGACGAGGGACAGTGGCCAAGAAAAAGAGAGTGAGAAGCTCTGGTCTGTATGCCGGAGCATGCTCGCACGAGGATCGACCAACTGTATGACATATGGATCCCGCAAAAACCACCAATGCTGATTGATTAGCCACGCTACGACCAAAAGACCCGGAGACACCAGCAGGATATTCCTTTCTCACTTACCCGTAGCATTTACCATTGCGTTTAGTTTCATGCATATTTTTCATCTTCCCAACTAACCATTCACCTATCCAATTCTGGTCAACATACGAAATAGTTATTGCATTCAAGAAATGCCTAAAAAAAAAAAAAAAAATGAATTTTTTTGTAAATGTAAAAAAAAATGCAGAAAATTTATATTCAACAAACGAAACCTAACTTTACCAATCATTCTGTTCAAAATTTCCTGAATGACAATCGTCGACGTGTTTCGTATCGATTACAATTAATCAAAAATTATTTTCGTATTAATTAAATTAAAAATGAAAAATAAAGATTAAAAATAAATAATAATGAAACGAAAATAATAAAAATAAAATAAAAATAAAAACAACGCTCCAAGGCCTAGAAATAACCGTTTGGGAAGGAGTTAATAACAAAAATCTAAAATTTATCCATTGACGAGGCGTCCCGAAGTGTCCACGATGTTCGTTCGCTGTCGATATATAAGTAGAAAATAAAATCCATACATATATCGAGTGGATATCCTTCGGTGCATGTATCGCGAGTCCTCGTTAGTGCAAAATTTTTCGACCGCAAGGATCGCAACGGTCGCGAGGCTTCCTTCGTGAATGGCCGATAAATTAACCGTTATCATATACATCTCCCGATTAATAACCCCCGGGGTCACTCGCGGCATTACATTCATCGCTTTCGACCCCAGGCACGACCCAGCTTCTGTCAATTCCGTACGACTTGCTGTATATAACGCTGTCCGTATCTCTTCCAAGTCTTTATATGTATTAAACAAATCTATAAAAATACATAGAAATGACTTTAAGGGCATCCACTACCTGCATCTCTATATCAATATAAAAATATATAGAAATATCGGAATGAAAATAAAAAATAGAAATAAAAAAACGGAAAATTAAAATTAAAATTAAAATTGAAAATGAAAAATAAATTTGATAAAATAAAATAAATTGAAATATAATAAATAATAAACATGAAAGATAAAAAAATATATAAATATAATAAGTATAAATTTAATTGTTTATCAGACAATAATTATATGATATTTAATAAAAAATATATTTTTTCTATATTATAAAAAAATAATCAATGTGTAATACATGTATGGATATTATATATATATATATGTATGTGAATCATAGATTTATTCATTTAACCTATAGGGTATGTAAATGTAAAGAGAGAAAGGCGCTGTCGATAGTTTGGTCTCTGTTACGTATGGCTTATTTTTATTGTATAGCTCTCAGTCTGCTTTAGTGGTTATAAGGATGCACTCCTTCCCTATAGCCTGCTGGACCGCGAAGATGTTCGCACGATCCACAGCATCACTGAGTTATCTTTCTCTTTCTTCGTTTGGCTCTCTCCGTTTGTTTCTTTCCCCTTTCTCGTGCTCGGCCTTTTCCGCGATCTCTCTTCCGTATGCCGAGGGATAGCACAGCGAGACGTTGATGCGAGCGCTGCACGAAGCTTCTCTGAGATGGCGAAGCGCCACTAAACGAGCCGGTAGTCGTAGGTGGACGCCGTCCACTCAACGCCTTTTAAATCCTCCCGGCAATCCTATATCTCCGCGTGTAGACCTTCTTCTTGCTTTCTCTCCTCGTCGACTGACTCTCTTCCCCTTCCCAGCCTTATCCACGATCCTCCTAGTCCTTCTTCTGCTTGGCGACTCTGCTCCTTCTTCTCCTTTTCGCTCTCTTTGCTCACTACCATTCTCCACGCTACTCTCGCGCGATACCGTTCGATAGTTCAACGCCAGAGTTCAACACCAGTAGCCTCAATTAAACTTGCTTTCTTACTCGCTCTTCTGCTTGCTCTCTCTCTCTCTCCCCCTCTGCACAGCATCTCCCAAGGATTCCTTCGATTGGCTCGCTCGCTTAAACCCTAAACGACTTAAATCACGTACCGGCATAACATGCATCGACAGCTCGTGCCCGAGATCAACGGATGTTGCCATTCGATGTTACGATACTCCTTCCAATCCCACGAATACCGTTTAATCATTGAAATCTCAATAAATCAATAAAATCAAGTTGAAAAATTGTTTGAAAAATTATTATTCTCTTCCTGACTCACAAACAAACCGAAATATCAGTCCCGGCCTGAATGACCCAGTGTGGACATCAACAACAGTATAAATAATGTATTCCACATCCTCTCCAGCTCATCCACTCCACACGACCTCCTAAACCAACGTCTACAAGCATCCTCTCATATATACATCGATCTTTGTATATAGGTGAGTCGCATAAGCTGTGTGTACAAGGGAATAAGCGCAGAACGGATTTGCAAAGAGTTTCGCACGATCCTCGAGCCGGGCCACGTTCGTCACGACCTGTGAGCTCCGCATCCAGTCTATCGGTATACCCACGCGAGCAAACGGCCACCTCTCGCCAATGAGCTCAAGCCCCAACAGCACATTCGCGGCCTCCTCTCACGCGCGAGTCTTGTAGGTGGACCTCGTCCAGTCTGTGAGCCCTCTATCGGGCCTTTTGACTCGCAAACGCCATTCGCATAAGCGCCACATGCCTCCTGGCTCTCTGTACGTAACTCCATCCACACACACACACACACACACACAAACAAACAAGCTAAAGAAATCTCATCCTCATCGATACCGAGATGTATGGGTGCCTGCTGGCCAAACATACAAACATATGTGCCTTTGTCCGTGTGTGTGGGAGTAAGAAACTGCATGCAATTTCCATTGCAGTTGATACTGTTGCGAGCCGTTGCATGTCGCTGCCGCAGGAGCCGAAAGTTCATAGGTATACGGTTAACCGGGACGCGTACCACGAGATCCCTCGACCATCGGGTCTCATCTCTTATTGCCTGATGCTCTTATACACTCTGTGCTCTGGTCCAGAAGCTCTACAAACATTTAGATTGAGCGAGGCAGAGAGAGAGAGAGAGAGAGAGAGAGAGAGAGGGAGAGAGTGTTGCAGAGAATGATGGAACGACAGAGAAAAAAAAACACTCTCAATTCGTACTCTGGGATCTATTCCATTGTATATGGCATTGTATTGTTCGGATATTGGAATCATCATAAAGTGCAACAAATTTCATTGTGTTTGGTGAAATCTTTACGCTGACAGCATTTTAAATGCCATTTACTTTTTTCATCAATTACCTGAGAGTTAGTATACCCAAGGGGGGAGTACGTTTATTATTATTTATCGTTTATGCGGATTAAACAATAATTTACGCAATTCCTAATTACCTGTACCGATTAAATGACTTCTCTAATTTTTTTTCTATTTTTCGTCTTCATACTCGTCGAATCATTCGGGTTTATAATATGCTAAAGATATATCTATATATACGCATGAATCCTATGCTGATGCATGGAAACTTTAGTGTCCAATAACACGAAAACTGTGTAGGAGAAATTTTTTAAAAAATTTGTATATTAATATTCAATTTTACAGAGTTTGATCACCGAATTTCATAAAATTCTGATAATTTTGGAATTTTTTATGCTTCTAATAAGGCAACATTATTGTGTGTAGCTTTTTTCTTTCAATCATTATTTTTGTATGGAAATTTGACAATCGATAGAGGAAATATTTAATTTTGACGAAGCAAAGATTGGTTGCATTCGAAAACTCGAAGAAGGAATGGACTCGGAAAGTCTACGACTTGGTAAGCCTGTTTGCGATTGGGTTCTAATCCGGCGAGGAGCACAGCAGGCGAATTTAAAAATTGCACCGAGACATAGCACACGACTCGCAAGAGTGCCGCGGTCTCCCGATATATAGGGCAACCGTAGTCTCACGCTTTTCGCGAGGGCTATTCATCTACATGCTGCCCGGAGCCTCCGACGAGATCGGGACGATCTCACATACAAGCATTCGCATATTAGTCACTATCCATAAGTTTCCTATTTCGAAATCATTAACGAACCTATCAAATCTTATTTTTATATCCCAATTTTATTTTCCCCTTTATTTTTCGCATTTCTATCAAATTTATGTAAAAAATAACATGCAGAATTCTTGGAGTAATCATTTTTATTGGGAAATATATTTTTCGGCTCAATTTGCTGAGGTCAATAAAATTAAATAATTCAATAATTCAATAATTCAATAATTAAAAGAGTCCAATTTTTTTTTTTAAATTTCTTTATTAAATTTTCATCGTCTAATTATTCTATTTTGCCTTTTTGCCAATTGTCAGTCACATTTTATTTTTCCCACGTGGAATGCTGCATGGAAAATAAAAATAATTTATTTTTTTTCGTCACACTCTGTTCGAAAAATTCGACGACACACCACGGTAGCAAATATCGACTGGATATTCTATAACGTATGAACACATACATCTAGAGATTTATATATGTGCCTGGAGAGTTTATAGTTGCACCACATTAGGTTAGATTTATTAGAATAATTATGTTCACGACATACATGATCGTATGGCGAGCTTGGCGCTCGGCTGTCGCCGTTTTTCCACCGGATTTAGTCTAATGTTATAAATTTAATTTTCTCTAATATTATAAAACTATAAAATTATAAATATTATAAAATTGTACGCGCTAGGCTTCCTAAAAAAATGAAAAAATCAAATAATTGGAAAAAAAAGAAAATAAGAAGAAAAATACGACTAATAATTAGTCCCAATTGTTGGAAGCGTAGAAAAAGAGGGCTCTAAGTAGTCATCGAAATTTAGTGACAATACAGTTATGAATCATTTTGGTAAACGTATACGAATTGCGCCCATCCCTGGGTCAGTCACCAGGGAGTGGAAAGAATAAAAAAAAAGGTGAGCAAGAGGGAATTTGTAGAGAGATAGAGAAAGGATATAATAAGTGTTGAGTGTAACCGCGCCGACATAGAGAAATGTATAATAGAAGTAGAAAAGGTTGTGGGGGCTCGCCACGATTTTATGAACATGGGGCGAGAGTGTCCAGGAAAGAGAAATGGATATAGAGATATTGCAATTGTTTGAAAGAGCCAAAACATAGAGAAAGAGGAACGAAGACGAAGATGGAAAGAAAAAGTAAAAGAGAGAGAGAGAGAGAAAGGTCGCGGAGATAAAAATTGGCAAAGAACATTACGCGCGATCACAATGTTTAATGAAAAACGCTCGTAAGCCCGAGTCGCCCGAGTCCGGTATAACTCAGTCTAGGATTGAATCGAGAGTGCAACTCAGAGTGTGCATCGTGTAACTCTGGCTGGCTAAATCGTGACGCGGCCAAGCGGTATTCAGATTGCGCTCTTAGCGGTTTTACCCACATTTTTATCTCTTTCTCTCCCTCTTCCACTTTTCCTCGTCAACAGACTCAATCCACGAGAGAGTATAGACACACGCCGACAAAAGCCCACGAGAGCATTTCTGTAAGTCTCCCCCCCCCCCCTCCCCCTCTCTCTGTCTCTCTTTCTCTCTGTGAGACTCGGTTCACCCACTGGTCATCAGAGCCATTTGCCTCTGGTGTGTTCCTCTCTGGCTCTTCACCACTCATCAACCACTGCGCGGAATAGAGCCTGTGAAACTGAGGCCTATTATGAACGCACATTTTTTTCAAGCCAATTTCCATTTTCTCGTTCTTCTTGCCCTACAAAAGCGATTGCCTTCGAAGTTTGCCAATTAAATGGAAAGAAAAACAATGCTGTTAATGATTCGAACGAAAAAACGAGAAACTGCGAGAATTGTTGAAAAAAACAAATTGATTTTGAAGAGAAAGGCAAAAAAAAAAAGTTTTTAAGCATTCGAAAAATGTTGAAATTTGTTTTTTTCAACCGAATTTTGTTCTCCTTGCCCTACGAAACCATTGTCTCCGAAGTTTGCCAATAAGTGACAAGAAAAATAATTCCGTTCATGATTCAAACCCAAAAATCCGAAGCCGAATTGAAAAAAAAAATATATATATAAATTAAAAAGGAAAAAACGGAAAAAATCGTAATCTCTTTCGTGACGGAAGGAAAAAATTGGAAAAAATTCTGCCTGACGTCTAGCTCGCCGAGTAATTGCAGTAAAACCGAAAGTTTGTTCGTTTCAAAATAAAATGAAAATTTAACACCAAAAAAAGAAAAAACTTCTCCAAGTATTAAGAGAAACTTTTGAATGATTAAAAAATCGCTGTGGCATGCCAAAGCCGATTATATATTTCGTCCACATTATTAACTTGGCTCCGATGATTTTTATTGCATATATATAAATATAAATATGTATATTTACCGTGAGCATGTTTGGGTCTGTGTATACGACTAGATCGGTATCACAATACGGATGTATCATACGTCACTCGCGTTCAGCTCGCCTGAGAATGTCGGTAGACACGTACGTTACACCTAAACTTAGATATACATATATATATGTATATAATAAAGGTCCTGGTGTGGAGATCCACACGAGAGCGTCGATACGTTTCGCCAGTTGGTCCATACAATCCACACCATACTTATTCGCCACTACAAACGTATATAAACAACAAAATTTACAGAGGCAGAGCAAAGTGTGTGTGTTTATGTGTGCATAGACTTAAAACTTGTTCGTATAATATTTCTATCCTCTGTACAATGATAAAGAGACTCAGACTCGTTCGAATGTTATTACCAAACGTTCTCGTTTGTAGCCCTCACACAAATTTCGATTCAATCGATTTTATTTCTCCCTTACTCTCGCCCATCTATTATCGGCCTGCTCGACATTTCAGGATGCATCAATTCTTCTATGCACACTCAAACATATACTGTGTATACATATTACAAGAGGCATTCGAGGGCAAAAAACGAAACGAAGAGAGAGAGAGAAAAGGATCCGGGAGATCCACTGTCTACGCTGGGGATCGATACACCTCGAATTATTTTTTATTATTCCTGTCACCGTGAATTAAAAAAATCAAAAAGTGTAAAAATAATTAAATTATAAAAATAATTCAATCATGAAAATATTTTAATTACAAAAAAAATTTAATGATAAAAATAATTTGACTACAAAAATAATAATAAAATATAATAATTATAATGATGAAATTATAATAATTATAAAATAATATATATTATATTATTGGGTGATGGACTGTCTATGGTGAGGATGAATAGACCTCGAATAATTTCTTATTATTACTATCAATTTTTATTGCGAGCCTTCCGATACTCTTGTCTATTTTTATTGATCTGTCAGTCATTTGAATCGACATTGAGGAGAGATTTTTTCAACGTGTGGGTGGACGTTTTATCTCCAACATTAAAATAGATATTTAATTCATAATTTGGCTTTTTGCCATTAGATTTTTCTCGCGTCGAGCCAAGAGAACAATAGCATGACTTTACAATAAAAATGCGTGGGTGGGTATCACTCGAATCTCAAGAATCAACTGTTAAACTTGTAATTAGTTACTTCCAGGATCATCACCACGAGAATCTTGCGTCAATTACTCTCAATCTTTCTCCTAGATCTTGAAAAAACTGTCCTTACTTTTCGTGCTCAGTTCCTCCACGAATAGGAAGCAGAAAATTGTATAAAAAAGGTAGAGAAAAATTGCACGAAATGTCCGAGTCTTCCTTTCGATATTTCTGACCCCGGAGCCGCCAATTTTTTTTTTTTTTTTCAAAAAAATATTTCGAAACGTTTGCTGCGTGTTAGGAAACACCAAAAATTAAAGGGACGAAGAAAAAAATGAAAATCCCTCATTCGCATGTCCTCACATCCCTCTCCCGGACGATTCCGCGAGAGACAAAGTTGAACTCGTCTTCTTCTTAGCTGTGCTCTCTGTTAGCTCGCGGTGGCGAGCGAACAGCAACACAGCGACGAGAGAAAAGGAGCCGCGGTCTCTCCTTCGCAGCCTCTCGCTCTCTCTCTCTCTCTCTCTCTCTCTCTCTCTCTTTTCGTACTGCTGGCCGATCTAGCGAAGTGAAAGTTAGATGTGTGGGCACGGGATGCGCACGAATTCATTTTTTCGGCCTCTCTCCCGTACAGTACACCTCAAACCATCTTACAAGTACAGATCCATACATACATATACATAAACATACAAATCAACGTATACAACATCATTTTTATTTTACGACTCGAACGCGCGCGCCACAGTTCCCATGTACGTAGCCTATATGGCCGGCACCGAGATCTCTCGTCTTCCGCACCTATCTCTCTCTATATATATATATATATATATGTGCACACGTGATCCCCCCTCCCCCATCGAAACAAATACGGAGAAGAAAATTCCGAGCTCTTTGTCAACGTATTTATTTATTTTTTAATCATTATTAACGAGACGTTTTTTTGAAATTTTGTGCCTCAAATATTTCGACCCTTCGAGTACACACTGGGTCTGTGGGACCCTAACAATGTCCCGTCACCGATTCTCGGCATCCAATTCTAACGAATTTCCCTTTTCTTTATTTCTGCCAAAACATTTTTTGTGTTTCTTGTGTTTTTTAATTTTCTTTTCGTTTTATTGTTAATTGAATTGAAAACTTCATTAAAAAAATGAATTAATAAAATATAATTGATAACAAAAAAAGAAATTAAATAAAAAAATAAATAATATTGATAAGTTATTAAGTTTATTGTTAATAAAACAAATGTAATTTGTTTTATTAAGAAAATAACATTTTTTAGCGTTATTCTGGTAAAATAAATTCTTTTCTCGGTGTGGGAGAGCTCAAGAGTTGGGAGGTTTGGAAAAAAGTGTTTAAAATAATCGCGAACTGCTCTGGACTAAAAGTTAGGCCCTTTCGTTGGGCAGGATCGGGTGTCCCGATAGACGGGAAGGTCCGTGAAAAAAGGCGAAAACTTGAGTTGGCGCTCGTACGCGGGACGTGCGTGTGAAAAATAAACGGCGTCGCGGAAGAAAAGCGCGCGCGTGTGTTGAGCTCGGAGCATGCTCACGCGGATGAGAGGCTCGCGTCGCTCGCGGTGGCCTGCCTCCGTAACTTATTGACTTCGTGCCTCTGACGTGTCGTGTACACGGGGCCAGCAACGAAAGAAGAGAGCAACAGAATCGGCGAATAAGAGTGTGTGCATCGACAGGACTCCTCGGCCCGATTCCTCTCTCGCGATCTATACCGATGATACTGCAACGTGCGCCCGAGCGAGCTAGCCCTCTGGCCCACCGTTCTCGTCACAAGTCACACTCACACTCACACATGCATATACATAGGTGGACGAGGAAACGTGTCCACACAAACCATAGACGAATGGGCTCAAAACACGTCGGACGAAATGAACTCTCTCGAAAAGTTCTATATAGCTCTTTCAATTACTCCAATTATTATTTTATTATGTTATTTATTTATTTGTAATTTTTGAATTTAAAATTATTTAATGATTTATCAATTTATTAATTTATTATTTTATTTTTTATTGAATGAAATAATTAAGTGAAATATTTATATTTTTAATCAAATATTTATTAATCTATTAACGTATCAATTAATACATTTGTTAATTTTATTTATTCATTCTTATTATATTTCTTATTATTATTAATTATTGAATTGAATGAATTATTTATTTATTGAGTTGATTGAAAATAACTTGAGATGCTTGTATGTTATTCTTGATGAAGCTATAAATACCGATTAAGGGGGAGGGATCGGGGGCTATTTATTTTTTTGCAATTTTTGTGGTAGGCCCTTGAAGTAGAAGTATTGAAGAGTGTTGAGGAATTTTTTCAGATTTTTTCGTTTCTAATTACGGTTTGTAAAAAATCTTGGATCTTCATCGAGGAAAAAAACGATAAAATGATTGGGTTAATTTTCTGGGACGTGGACAGGACATTTTTAACGAGGGGATGGAAAAGCTTTGTGTAATTTGCAAAGAGGCAACGGCGAAAGGGTCGCTTCGCCAATATACACAAAAATGAAAGTGCTCGGAGAGTGTACGGGACTCCCAAAAATGTTGGCGCACTCGAGCAACGAACTTTTCTTTCTACGCTCGCTCCGGGGTCGAGGAAAACAATGTTCGGGCTTGCGGGAATAGTGCCTCGTCGAGCAAAACGAGAAATGAGAATGTGCTGGCGAGTATCGATCTCCCAATTGCCACGATGGAGGAAACAATGCATCGTCGACAGCCTAACAAATGGTCCAGCGCCTTATCATCCATTCCATATACATACACATCTCTTCATGTCTGTGTCCACGTCATTGTTTCTCTTTTTTCAGATAAACTGCTAACGCATCAATTTACGCTCCGGGAACACGCAAACGACGTCCTATCGCTTTATTGTCTAGCCAAACTCGATCTGTCCCTCACTCCACACTCCACGATATTCCGTAAATTAAAAAAAAAATGGAATTTATTTTTTTTTATTTTTTTTTTTAATAGAACAATTTTTTTTTTTATTAAAAAAAAATGTTTGCTTCCTCATAGAGGAAGCAAATCTAAACGATTCGGTGGCTTGAACTTTTTGCCATTAACCTCAAGAACTTTTCAGATCATGTGTGATTTTTTATTTATAATTTTAATCATTTATTTTCCTCTATGTCGTCCGAAGCTCTAATCGAATGATTTTTCATTTAGCATCTATGAGGAGACGTGGTAAAGCTTTTATATCGAATGGGCTAAAATAATTTGCTATCTGAAGGAAAAGTGATCGGAGAAATAATAGCTCGATCAGTGAACTATATTAATACGTCTAATGCAATAAGTTGGAAGCATTATGCTGGCTGCGTTAGTATGCAGCTGCGGTAATGTGCCTTATGCATATCCCATGGCTAAGAAGAGGATCCAACGACGCCAACCTAATACACGCGATCTTCAAGTACATACGAAGCCAATCAGCGATACTAATGGAGATCGATAGCTCGCAAGACGATCGATTTCTTCTCTGTACTCTTCGGAGTTCCGTATGAGTCATGAAATAAACGAGGGATTCGCTTTTCTTCTTCCGGAGCACTATAATAATGGCTATAAATATATTTCGTTGCATAATCAATCTGAAGAGATTTTATATTTTTACTCAAAAATCCAATTTAACTCGTAGACACTATTGCTCATTTGTATCCACGAAAATTTCGAGCGTAACAGATTTCCAAAATTTCTTTCTCCATTTTGGCCATTTTTGGAGGATAAAATTTAATTTTTTTATTTTCAAAATTATTGCAATCGATTAGTCAGAATATTTTACCCCTAAAAAGTCTGGTTCCAAGATTAATTTCATGCATTCATCGCAAAAATACAAAATTATGAAAAAAAAAAACAATAACATACTCTAAATTGAAGATCGTCCAGGGATCGTCTTATTAGGATCTTTAGGCTCAAGTGTATTGCAAGGTTTCCTAAACGTGGCAACGCGACTAACGCCTCGTCTTATCGCCTTGTGCAATCCTCTGCTCCGAAGGGAAAAGAGAGACACTGATGGTTCTCGAATGGCCATCGTAAAAAGAGAGACGCACAGATAAAAGGAATAAAAAAAATAAAAAAAAGAGAGAGAGGGCTCAAGAGGGAAACACTCACCGGTCTGTTTCTGTGGGTTATTACCAACACCGGGCCCATGAAAAGATGAAATAGCTGCACTCTGTCCAGTCTCGTGTGGGCCCCACCTGTACCCTTATCTATCTCGACAAACAACTCATATCCGTTGCGATTCTAAGAACCTCTGTATGTCCGTTTTCAAAACTTTGCTCTTTTCCTCAACAACGTCTATCGTCCGGTTCGTGGACATTCTCACATCACTCCCATTCAATATAGTCCATTCTTGTATAATTGTTTGACAAGCAGGCACAGAGAGAGAAACGAAAATTCTGACAATGCTGTCCATTCAGCTAAAATGACAGTTTCCCCTAAATTTTTCTTAAAAAAATTCAAAAAACATTGTTAAAAGTGGATAATATTCCAATCCACAGAATTATTTGTTTCAACACTTTTTCCTTATTTTTATTCATTTTTTTTTCAATTTTTATTTAAAAATTTTTTTTTTTTATTTTAATTTTTAATTTAATTGTTTTTTTTTTTCATTAATTTGAATGCAAACATTTGTTTTAAGCCAATTCAAAAGTGTCGACTGTCGATGAACGAAGAGCGGATTCGAAAATTTAAGGAAAAGATCGCAATTCTTGTGAATAATAAATTAATTCAGTATTTATAGGCAATGATTAAATTTTGAATGATTTTCGTATGAAAAAATAAATCTCCCAAATAATTATAAATTTTAAATTGGATGATTCGACAGTTTCATGATTTTTGCAATGATTTTCAATCATTCTGTCATCTTGACACTTGAGTCCTGGAGGATTAAAAAAAAGTAACGGTTTCACTCGGTAAATTCCGACAAGCGATCTGTCTCAAAGATCCCCGTCGAATCTGCGAAAAGCATCGAGACTCACACGGTGATCGAGACAGGAGAAAGGAGGATTCCCAGAGGATTTAGGGAGACACGGCACGATTTTCTCTGCTCGTTCATCTCTCACATATATATATATATATATATAAGAGAATAAGCGGCGTTCTCGCCCGGCAAGCGCAAAGAACAGCATCTCGCTATGAAAATCGGCCGATGTGAGACTCGAGATATGGCTAAACTGATGTGGGTCAGCATTCGAGCGAGTATGTCCTGATAATGCATACTACATATCTATAAATTTACTCTCTATAAGACGCAAATTATTGCCACGTCTCCTTGAGAATTTAGCAAAAAGGAATCTATTTGCATTACGACTCGTAACTTTCTACGATATTTTCTCATTTTCATCAATTATCTCGAAAAATAAAACGAATTATTGATAAAAAAAAAAAATAAAAAAAATTTTAAAAAAACGTTCTACGACGACGGTCGATTATAAATTTTTCTTTTTAGTTTTTCTTACATACAAAATGGTCCGCGAGCCCAAGTTGATGAAAAAAATTTGTTACACATTAAATAATAATCTATAAATCACTATTTGCTATAAATTTTATTTTATTTTATACAAATATTTCGTGTATATATAAAAATGTCGATAAAAAATAGTAAAAATAGTGAAAACAGTGATTTTTATAAAAATCACTATAAAAAATGTTAAAAATAGTGAAAATAATGATTTTTGACGAATATCTACGAATATTTCGTCTCTTAAAATAAAGGAACAATGTACTCTAAATTCAAGATGGTCCGAGGTATTAAAATATTCGAAATATATTGTACAATCATGAAAAATATAAAATGTCGAAAATTGCAACTTTAAACGCGTGCTTTTATGAGAAATTACTAAAAATAGTGATGTTTATAAATATCTTGACTTTAACATTATAAAACGTCTAAAAAATGTGGGAGCTATTATTTTCTTGATGTGATGAAAATTAGACGGAATCCAATCGATAGAAAATTCAGCATCGAACGTCCCGCTCAAGATTGGAATTAGAAACGAAAATGTTGCTCATACGTCGAAAGGAAAAAGACTTGGCTATTTAATGAGAAGATTGAAAATCGATATGAGCGGATGGAAAGAAGCGCGAAGGAGCTGGAAATATAAATTTGTAAATGAAAAAGTAGAGTAATGCAACGTTGGGTATTAAAGTTACGAGGGATGATCTGGTGTCGTTTGTGAGGGTGTCCGAACGTAAACACGTTCATTCTTCTCGCTCTGATATTCTTATTCTTAAGGTAGCTTTTTCTTATATATTGTTTGTTCGGTGAACGTCGGATGTTGGGGCCTGACGAATTACGGATCGTTTCACGCCTATAATATGCCTTCTCACGTCGCAAACTATGAGACCATAGTGTCCTTGGTATTATTGCAGTTTCAGGCTGGTCGAGAGCACGCTCTTCAACCCTCCAAAGAAGAGGACGACAGTCTCTCTGTCGCAGCTCGTAATGGCCATCCTGACGGGGGTGGCTGCGTGCCTCTCGCTCTCTCTCTGTTGCTCTCTCTCTCTCTGGCTCTCTCGGTAAGCGTAAATGACAAAGCCGAAGCGCCTCTTCGTTTCTTAAGTCCGGACAGCCGTGTTTCGAATAATACGTTTTAGGATTAAGCCGGCGATCTTTCGGACCACCCAATGGAAAGGAAAAAAGTCAGAGATATTGAAGGAAAATCGAAAAATTGTCTCGCAAGATTCGGAACACGTGGTAACCGGAAACTATACGACGATTAAAAATTGTGATTGATTTTCCACAATTCGGTGTATGATTTTTAACGAAAAAAAAAAACAAAAAAATAAAAATGAAAATAAAATAAAATAAATTTAAAAAATAATCATAAAAATAAATAAATTTAAAAATCGAGTAATGCCATAGAATTACGCGAAGAGCCAATAAAACATTACATCGTTGAGGAACTGAGAGAGGGAGAGAGAGAGAGCGGTTTTCGTGCCGAATTTTTCCCATGAGCCTCAAAGTGCGATAGATCGTGAAGGAAAGACTCGGGGCGCCCAATATTTGAGGATATCTCATTTCAATTGAAAATCAACATCGATAGAGGAGAAAATAAAAAAAAGTGTGTTCAACTTTTTTACGCGCGTTTTCTAATAAAAGTGGGTAAGTTCGTGTGAGAATGTGATGGAGAAAAAGAAAGAAAATTAGAGGAAGTAAAGGACAGAGACGAAGGGCGAGAGGGCGGAGGGGGGGGGATAATGATAGAGCGAAAGAGAGAGAGGGGGGAAGGTAAAGAGACGGAGGGATAAACGATTGGCCCGAAGGTGAAACGGGACTCGTGATTTGAGGGAGTGAGACGAAACGTTTTTTGGGGACCTACGCATGAGCCTGCTCGGGTAAGACCGACAAGATCCACGCGGAAAATCTAATGCATAAAAAAAAAGCAAAGAAAGGTCCGCTCCTGCCCCTAACGGATCCTGCTAGGGTGACGAAAGGCCCGTGGGGATTGCTTGTGAAATAAAATAAAATAAATAAAAAACGCGCTACGAAGATCGTCGCACACCAACGACCAAGAAAAATCTATGTGAGCCTCGTAAAAAACGAGGGGGAACGAAAAATCGGCCCTCCGTTTTCATCCACCGGTCTCTTGCTGTGATCATCCCTTACGTCCCAACCTTCCTCGATCCACTTTTATTTTAAACTCGCTTTTCAATAATCTAATCAAGAACAAAGCACCTTAATGATTCAACGAAAACCTCAGACAATAATTATTCAGTTAAATATTTTTTTAGAATTGAAAAAAAAAATTTCCAAAGACTTACAAGTTTTGTTTATTATTTTATAATTTATTTGAAGATTCTTTCGATTGAAAGGACCTTAATGATTGAACGAAAACCTTAGACTATAATTATTTATTTGAACATTTTTTTAGAATCGAATTTTTGTTTTTTTTAAGACTTTTAAGTTTTATTTATAATTTCTGAATTTATTTGAAGATTTTTTCGATTGTCATGAATCGATCTTTCCATAATCGGCTGACATCTACTAGTATCTTGTTTCACAGTCCTTTCGGTTTTTGTTTTTTCGATGATTTTTTAACAAACGACAGAGGGCAACGTGTGAGAAGATTTTTTTTACGACGCTGCAAGGAACATGCGATATTTTAATATATTGTCGATATTTTCAAATAAAAAAAATTGAACACACTCTTGAATGTATAAACTTCAATTTGGTCCCAAGAACAATCAGAAATATCAAATAGTTTTCTTATAAAAAATTCGCAAACATGAACTTTTTTTTCGGTCCCCCTAAGCTTCTCCCTGAGTTCCCAAAAAATGTAGCGACTTTTTTTTGTTGCAGAGCAATACGAAAATGTGTATTAAGTTTACGTCACGTAGAGTTGCTTCTTATCAAACGGTTTTTTCTCTGACGCGACTATTGAATCGGCAAGCCTTGGTGTATAAAGTTTGAAAAATCACAAAACGACGTGATGAAGCGTCATTAGAGTTTTCGTCGGTTGTGCTGCACAGCCTCACGCGCGTCGTTTTTTCCTTATCTTTATGATATTTGCGAGTATTATCTCGCAGCATACACGGCCCGGGATTTCATTATTGAGGGGGATGGCGAGTGAAGCGACTAAGAGTTCGTACCTCTCGGTTGTTGGGCGAGAAAAAAACGTCGAGAATGTGAGTTAGAGCGCGAGGAGCACTGAAGGAGGCGAAGGCACAGGTTTTTTTTTTTTTTGTTTCTTTCAAAATTAATCTCGCTGGCTCGCCATGGCTGGCCGTTTGGCGTGGAGGGGCGGACCGAAGGAAGCAATAAAATCCCCACCAAATTCCTCACATTCGCGGAGCCTCGTAAGCAAATGAAAAAAAAAAAAAAAAAAATTGAAAAAAAAGCAAAAAAATGTCGTTCGTGATCGCGTCTTAAAATTCCATATCTCTCGACGCCCTCGACGATCCTTATCAGTGGAATAATCATTATGCAATCGTAGGGTAATTATACGAGACGTAGTAGCCCACACGAAACAAGGTCAATCCTCTCATCGTCTCTCTATTAGATTTATAAAGCAAATATTAAATTGTACAATCTCGTCGTCTCTATTTAAAACCACGCTGCGACAAAATTCCTCCGCGCAGTTGCCCATTGTATTTTTATTTTCTTCTTTTTCATTCGTCCTCGTGCTTTCGACAATAAACGCTCCGAGTCCACTCTAAAACAATGCTCGCCTATCAGATAACTCCCTTTTTCAATACCGACAATGAGAAAGAGAGCAAGACCGAAAGAGAATATTCTCTTTCCTGACTCGGGGCTTACATGAGGGCTGTCCACTGCAGAACGAGCCACGATCTCACGCCGCGATTAACTTCAAACATACCCCCTGCGTATACACCCCTTCTCCCCCCTCCCTCGTTACATATTTTACAAAGTATTCATCCAACAAGGTTCGTTCGTGGAATTCTGGAAAATAAAGATTCAGGACGATGTTTTGGGATCAACAAACTCTCACGACCACTGGGATGAACATTTTTTATGAAAAAACGGATTTTTTGTTGAATTTTCGACTAAATTTTTTTTTTTTCCCTAAATCACAAAATTCGGTCATTGCAGCGAGAAATATTATTGTGGAAAGTCTCTGGGGGAAGTCAATTTTTGTCATTCCAATCGTAACTTTGTCATGAACATTGTCATAAATAATGAACATTTTTAAATCATCGAAAAATATTGAGTTTGACGTTTTCAACAAATAATTCTTTTTTTTTTCACAACATTTTATTCCGACTTTTTTTTCTACCCCATAAAAACCCTGATAATTTTTTTTTTTTGGGGAGGGGGAGGAAAGGGGTCAAGGGATGATTTTTATTATTTGTACGTGGTAGCAGTATCTCACGGTGAATTACGGCAACGTGGCGAGTGCCCGACGACGAGACGAAGACGCTCAGACATCAGAACTTTCTCTATACATCGGACATTTTTCCTCCTCCCACGTCTTCGTGATGGAGCCAAGCGCACCCGCGTCTTACATGCACATTCACGAACACACACATTCAGTTGTGATTCGTATACGTGCACATACGTTTGTACAGATCGTGGCACGAGGGGTCAGGAATGCCCTTAATAAAATGAACGACCGACCAAGTGATTTTGTAGGCTCGTTAGCTCTGATAAAATAATACATTAAGGAGGTTCGCTACGTACGACAATATTATCAGAATTTAATGAAATTCGGTGATGAGATTATTTGGCGAAAAATACGATGACACAATTTTTTTTTTAATTTTTTATCGAAATAGTTGTCGAATTATAAATATGAATAATTTTAATATATAAATTTATATATATTGTCGAATTATTTGAGTTTACAATTTTGAAAAATTATAAATATAAATAATATAATTTATTTAGTTTGATTATTATTTATTTAATATTTATCATTTATTTTATTCATATTATTTTTTTTTTCGTATGTATTTATAGAATTCATATAAATTATAAAAATTTGTATATTATTATTTAATACTAAAGAGTAGGCTCACCAAATTTCCAAAAATTCTAACAATTTCTGTTGACAGTTTCTGCTTGAAATAAACGAAAAAATTCAGTCACACGTGTCGATTATTCATAACTTTATCAATCGGGCTTGTGCATGGAAAAGCGATTTGAAAAAATTTGCAAAAAAGTGAATAGGAATAAATGAGTAAATGCCGCACTGATCAATCTTTCAATAAATCACGTACGATTGGCGATAAGATCGAGCGATTGTCAGAGGGTGAACGGTAGTTCGGAAAACCGGTAGCCCGACAACCTGTCACTAAGAGTCGCGTACAGCTTCAACATACACACCTTGCTAGAGCAAGAGAGAGAGAGAGAGAACGAGAGAAAAGAGTCGGAACAATTAACACTAATGAAATGGAGTAAACCTTCTCTGCGTGGTCGTGTCTCTCACGTACATTCTAAGACTTGGTCCCAACCTCATCAGTGGACTCTCTCCTTTCCTCTTTGCCTCTTTCTCGCGCGGTCGCCCCGCGTAAGATTCGACAGATAAGAGTCCAGGCAGCGGGCTCTTCATAGTTTCTTACACTTGGGAAGTTTCCTTCAAGACGAATCGAGCCCAATGCATAATTAATTAATGCAATACTCTCAACTCTAAATATTTCAATATATTTAACATTTTTTTCCGGAATCTCGTCACAAAACGATTATTTTCATCATCACGATATATATATATATGAGCTACACTCATGTCAAGGGTTTAGTTAAATAAATATCGAATGGGCAATTCATTTAATATGAAATATTAATTAATATTTATAATAAGTATTAATAATAATTAATTATAAAAAATATAAAATAATGAAAATCAAAATATAATAAGAATGAAAAATAATAAATAATAAACAGTAATAAATATAATAAATAATAAAAATAATTAATTATGAAAAATATAAAGTATTGAAAATGAAAATATTTTAAAAAATGAAAAATAATAAACAATAAATAGAAATAAATATAATAAATAATAAAAATAATTGTGAAGGACAAAACCCTCGAAATTAGTGGTCGCTCTAAATTTTTGCAATTACGCCGTTTCGTTCGGCAGAAATCGATCTTCATGTACATACGCATATGGAGGGAGGTAAGTTGGACGTAAAGTTCACTATGATACAAGGAGAGAAGGCAAGGGATACGCGAGTACCTCGGCGCTCGGTGTTCCGGTCACCCGGTCCCCACGGTACTGCCACGTTTCTCACAGTAGCCGGGCGCGTGTGCTCTCCAGCTCTCGCGCGCAATATACCTGGTGGCTCGCCCGAGTATCGTTAATTTTTTCCCAACGGAACTGAAAATATATTTAGTACGCACAGAACGATCCTTGATAACGATGATTACAATACCAATGCAAACAATCATTTTCTCCAACATTTTTACGAGCCTGCCTTTTTTTTTGTTTATAAAAAAAAACGTGAAGATCTTATTTTTTTTTTCATACTTTTATTTTTAAATTTTTTTATTCTCGATGTTAAAATCGACCGGTAAGAAATTTCTAGCTAAGGAGCGGGGACGGGGACGGGGGGACGGGGGGGGGAGAGGAGGGTGGGGAGTGTTCGACACTCGCTAGGAGCGAGTGTATGAGGACGAATGTATGGAGAGTTGGGGGGATGCGCGGTGGAGAGTTTGGCGGCGCGAACGAGGATGTGAGGGCGTGAGACTCCGGGAGTGTGGGAGAGTACAAGGCGCATTGTGGCTAGAAGAGTTAGAGAAGAAGTTGAGCTCTCTCGCGGGGCGCTCTCTATCGTAATGTGTATTAGTTAAATATACGTACACGAGGATCATATACAAGCTGTCCAAAAAGTCTCTACGCGATGGATTCGACAACATAGGGAGAGGAAAAAAAAATGTCGAGGAAAAGTGTCGATCGGAATTATTTCCGGTGACGTCGTCCAGTGCGGCGGATAAATTAATTGAATGGGGAGATCGAGTCGGATGGAGCAACGAAAAGAATTGAACACGGGAATGCAAATTTGCACCTGGACTTTTCAAAACTTTGTATTTCTTCGATGAATGCATGAAATTAATCTTGGAACGATACTTTTTGGGGGTAAAATATCCTGACTAATCGATTGCAATGATTGAAAAAATTAAAAAATAAAATTTTATCCTCCAAAAATGGCCATAACCAAGAAAGGAATTTTCGTGGTTTTAAATTAGCACCAGTGTCGTGTCTACGGTTTAAAAAAAAACTTGGTCTCAACTTTGTGACACTCTGTATATAAATAGAGTCAGGTTAGTGGTCCCGAAGTCTCATTTCTCGTGTGAACTGACCACACGGGTCACGTACCTATTATCATTTCCCTTGCGCGATGTAGGAGAGCTCCAAGCTTATGGGGAGAAAAGCAGAGACGAGGCAGCGGGGAGGAGGAGGTCGCGTGGAAGAGGCCACCTCGGGGTATATCTATGTAAAGGTGTATATGTACATATAGAGCGTTGAAGCGAGCGCGGCGAAAGAATGAAATCTAGATCGCCGGAAGTCACCTCGTAATTAACGCGCAAGTCGCTGTCGGAGGTTCTGCACGAGAAATGGAGAGGAGCTCCCCATAAGAAGAGGAAAAGAGGGGGGGAGGGGGCAAAGGAGGGGAGGGGGGGGACACGGAAGAATAGAAGAGTCGGTGGCTACCGACTGAGGTAAAATGAAGAGGGAGAACATACAGGACGAGAGCCAAGAGAGACTACGAGAACAATATTAAGGAGCTCCGCGAAGGGAACGAGGGAAGGGGCCCCGAGAAAGAGAACTCTGGAGGGGCTTCATGGACAACAAGCGCGCGGGAAAATCCTTATTGGAGTTCATTTGTATCTGTGGCTCTGTAAAAGATTTGTATACATGTATGTTTTTACCTGCAACCGCGCGCGTGACCGGTTAAAAGGTCGCTCTTGTACGGCCCGAGTCCTCGACCAAGATGACCAATATACCTGGTGACCGATCGGTAAACACAGCTCGCTTTCCATTCGAATGGATGTTTTAGACTCTTGGTCCTTGTTTGAATTAACTTTGGGGACACTTGGTAGTGGGATTTAAAAAGAATACGGCCTTGAGGAATTTCATAGAAGAAAATAGTGCTTCTGGATGCGACTGTGAAGTTTGCGACGTTAAGATTGAACGGAAAATGATTTTGCCATTAATTATTTATTGGATTCTGGAACTTATGGCAATTTTTCGTGGGTATTTAGTTCTTGGAGAGCAAGGGAGGATCTTTTTATTGACCGGAGCAAATATTGCGAAATTATAAGTAGTAGAAAAGTAATAATTGATCAATTATTAATATTTCATTCATTAACAATAAATAACAAGAATAATTTATTGAATTTTGGAAATTATGGACATTTTTTATGTCGATTTTGTTTTTGGGGAGCTAGAGAGAATGTTTTTATTGCCCAGACCGAATATTACCGAATAATAACTGATGGAAAAATAATAATTCATTAATAATGAATATTTAATCCATCAATAATAAATAATAATAATAATATATAATAATAAAATAATAATAAACTTCAACACGACTGTTTGTGTGGGATAAAATCTCGAGGGTGCGTCGCGTTCGTCGACCAAGAGATATTTTATTTTCCTCTCGTATATGTAAGACCAAACCTGGGGGGTTCGTGGGAGAGAGAAAATGTGAATAGGGAAACTGCATGGGGAGGAGATGGCGGACATGCATCGACGCAATGTGGAAGGAAGGATGATGACGATGACGTTTCGACACGAAAAACAGGGAGTACAACGGGGTACGTGACTGGTACAGAGTGCGAGATGGAATGAGAAGAAACTGGATGGGACAACAGAGAGAGTAAGAGAGAGAAAGAGGAGCAAAGGTGGAGAAGCTGAGTTTTGTAATGCGGAAGGGTTGCCCCCGCATCGGAGCCAGGCTTAAGCGCTCTTTGAGCACGATCGGACAAACGGATGGACAGACCGTGGCGTATTTTCATCATCAGCCGGGCACACATGTACTCGTACACGTGGGATATAGTGGCAGCTGTTGTTTTGTTGCGCAAACGGGATGCCTTGTCACTTTTATATATAGACGAACTGGTAGAATACTAAGTTTGGGGTTATATGTCCAAAGAAAGAACGCAACGTGTGCGCGGGTGGGCATCCCTCAGAGAGAGAGAGGGAGAGAGCTGCCGGCTTACCCATCCGGCTGTGCCATAAGTTGCCCTTGAATAACGTGCTTTATAAATGTTAAATAACAATAAACATTTGCCAGAGGGATCTTTATTCCATATTTTATCAATCAAGGACATTTGTAATTCTTCGTTTAAATTTTATCATCTTTCGAATTTGACGAAAATCTGAGATTCTTGAAAAATCTTCCAACCTCATTATTTTCTACAAATTTTGTATAATATTGCATACAAATTTTTGCTTTCTCTTAACTTTACGAAAAAGTCATCAACATCACACCATTTTTTTCATACTTTTTTGCTTTTGTTATGGCTTATCGTGACGACATTTTATAATCTTGATCCAATCGCCTTAATTAGAGTACCCACTCAGGTTACAATCACCACATGATTTCGGATAATTCAACGTGCTCAAACGTCCAACATGTTTATTTGAAAATTTTCAATACGAAATATTTTGACGAAACTCGATGAATTAATATTTCCGATAATAAGCCACACGCACCCCGTTTTCTGTCTATCGATTACTTTGAATTCCAACAGAAAATCGGCTTTTTTCATTATTCACGTCACATTGAGGATGTTTTCTTAATTTATATGTTTTTTACCTACCCGTGTGGATATTGACAGAATAATTAGCAATTCAAAAGATTTACTCAACTATTTTTACTTTATCTCCAAAACACAAAGAAGCCTCGATTCCTTTTCGATAATAATGGCTGATGCAATCATCTCATTAATTTCATGAGACGTTTAAAGCGCCTGCCTTGTGCTTTACAGTCGAACTTTACACTCTTCATACTGTGGAGACATTTTTTTTTTTAATCCATAGAATTCCTCAAAAAATCTGCACTATCTATTTAGTAAACAAATCTTTTGGGTTTTTTTTGTTATTTCAGCTTATCCAAACCAAAGACTTCTTGCTCACCACGGAATACCTTTTTTTTAAAGGACTTACAGGAGATCAACGACAGGAGCTGTGTAGAGCTATATTTTGAAAAATAAAAAATAGCGATGGACCGGTGAAAGATGACACTATATTTACTTCCTTAGGCTTTTTTTCGTCAAACAAAATGCCGATCCAGAAAAAAATTGGAAAAAAAAACAAGTTTTATTTTTTTTTCAATTTTCATATCGAAATATTTCTAATTAAAAATGGTGAAGCTTTTCGAAACCTTACACACGTCTTCGTGTAACATCGAAGGAGCTTTAATCAGTTTTTCAAAAAAAAATCCGGTCGTAAAATTATTTCGAAAAAGCGATCGACTGAAAAGAAAATTTCGTTGGAAAAGATTGACATTTAGTTGGATACGTTCGGGCAAACGTACTTTTCCAAAAATTACTAAAATTTAGTCACTGTAGCGCGAAGTGTTGACGAAAGTTTCTCCGGAAAGTAAGGTCATGTTTCGATGACACGAAGCTCGAGGATCAGGGTAACAATCGGGCTGTTGTCAGTAAGCGAATTCCGATTCTATTATTCATCCAGTACATCCACACGTCACACAGAATATTTGTACAGTTGTTTCTGTTAGTCAATTCAAGTTTATCGGCGTTATTATTTTTTATTTAATGGGCGATTCTGACTCGTGATGCGAAGCATAATTAGGGCAGGGTAGGGATAACTATTTCCTTGTATAAATGGAGTAGTCATTCCCCGACGAAATAAAACGTGCCAGTAAGAATTCACCGTTCGTGTCAGACAGCGACTGCTGAGTTGTTATTTTTGAAAAAAAAAAAAACTTCCGAGCGTTTTCCGGTGATCGCAATGAAGAATTTACCTCCCAACTGGCCAGGTAAATTCTTCGTCCGTTTATTTCTCCTGGCAATTCTCCTTCTCGTGTTTTCTGCTCCGAAAAGTTTGGTCCATTGTAAACCATATTCTGCTCGAATCTCAAGACCTAGGATATGCTACGTGACTTTCATGTCGCGATTTAGCGGACCGCTGATAATACGAGTCCGCAGGTACTGTCGCTAAACTTTCCAGCAACGAAATCCAACAAATGTGTGGACTCTGTGTCTTCGAGTAAACGGAGCTTTCTGCGTTGAGTATGCATTTTATAAAAAATTCGCTAAATATCAACATTTTTATTGTTCATCTAAATTCAATTCGGCTTTGATATATTTTGCCTACAGTAAACGAACCGGAGCTGTGCGAGGATTCTACGCTGGAGGGGGAAATCAAAACTTCTAGGAAATAATCGTATCGTCATGTAACGTGAACGGATAAATATTTTTATGAACATTTTCGGACTACAGTGTCTGTGTGTACGACGGAAAATGGTAAAAAAAAATAAATTTTTTTTTACTTTTAACTTTTTTTAATTGAACAAAAAAAATAATATTTTTTTTTTTCACTCTCCCAAGTGAGCCAACGCGATAATCGTGTAAGTTACGAATAAATGTACGTGTTCAGAGACTCATGGGGGATTTGGAAAAGAACAAATAATGACGAATGAAAAAAAAATCGGCAAATTCGTGAATTTTTTTTTTCTCCATTATCAAATTTTTTATCGTCGTGGAATTGGCTGGTTAATATTTGCCATAAAAAAAAGTGACAGCGAATCGAGTCCGATTGGCGAAGAGCGGAGCACGTAAGATTGCTAATAATAGAGGAAAAGTAAGAGCGAAGAATGTATGAGAGAAGGGAGCAGGGAAGAAGGAGATTGAAAGAGTGGAGAAAGTCGTTGGTACGTGGAGACACGAAAGAGGCGACTATATCGCGGCTATATCTTACCGCGCACGAGAGATGTGTATTTTTTTTTTCCACGATATTGAGAGGAGGGATGAATTTACCCCCTTGTGGGGTTTCTGCCTTGGAGCGAATGCCACGGTACGAGCTCTCTTCGCTTGTGGTGAGAAAAAAAAACAGCAGCGTTTTGGCCAAGAAGCAAGAGAGAGAGAGAGAGAGAGAGAGAGAGAGAGAGAGAGAACGAGGGATGAGAAAAAATAGAGGTAAAGCGAAAAAGAATGGGAGAGATCAGGGGTTGGCGGGCTGAGCGCGCGTCACGTCAAAATTCTGAGGGCTGCTGGGCTATTAATAAATTTTTTTGCTGCTCGCACCCCTACTTAGCATAGGCAATGGAGAAACTGTGGAAAGAATGAGAAAAATAAATAAAGAAAATGTGTGTGAGAGAGGAGGCACGAGAAGGGATGAAAAAAATGGGAGGGAAAAAAGGTCGCGACAGGCTGGTAATGCAACCCTTTGAAAATAGTCGCATGAGAAAAAAAATCTGAGAGCGACTGCGTCACGAAAAGTTAACCGACGAATTTTTGGCTGGACCTTCTTTTTTTTTCCTCGTTTTTTTTCCACTCGGCCATTTTTTTTCGGCCTCTATTACGCTGCGACACTAATTTGGGTCAAATCGCATCGCTCGATGGAAAGAATTCGTCGATCAGGAGCATGGAAGCTTAAAAAACAACAACAAGAACAAATGCATCGGAAATATTGAAATGGCAGAAAGCGAGACAAGTCGTGAGCGAATATTCACACGAGAAACTACCCCAACGTAGAGGGGGTTGAAAAACCCATTTCGTTATTACTTGCAACGTAATTAATTCGTTTCACCTCAGGGCTCGTGGCTGTCCAGAGGAAAAGATAGAAAGAGGGAGAGTAATTAATCCTCGTTCGTTTAAACGAGTGTCTGTCTGTTCATGACTCGGTGTGTTGGCGTGTTTGTGTATCTGGGTTGTACCAAGCTCTGGTGAGATCGACGTTACGCCGCGGCGAGCTTGACAAATGCGAGTGAACATTCGCACAAGCCCCCCCTCCCTTTTTTTCTGCTGAATCGCCTCAAGCCTCAGCTCCAATCCTAGATATATTTTCCCGTATCTCAAACGAGCATGTTACCACGGAACTTCAACTATTTTTCCAAACCCAACCAGAACCTCTCTTCGTTATCTATTTTTTCCATTTTCAAACTATTCCATTTAATTACACCACAAAAAATCATCACCATCTCATGATTGAGCAACCCACTTGAGATAAAATAATTGTCGTCGAATTACCTTGGTCGGTCCATCCAATAAATTGCTATTCCAGACTCTGGTTTTTCCAAAAGACGGAAGAAAACTTTATTATTATTACATTGATTGATTTTTATTTCATTTTTTCTAAACACATTAACGACAAATTGATTTATTTATTATTTTTTCATTCATCTATTTATTTATTTATTCAGTTATTTATTTATTCATTTATTTATATATATATATATTTATTTATTTATTTATTTACTTATTTATTTATTCATTTCTTTATAAAAATCACTATAAGTTACAATTTTCAATACTAAATGGCTCATGCAGCGAAATGTAATATATGGTCAATTTCTCGATGTTTTTTTCGTCCCTATGTAGGATATACGAGAGTCTAATAATCCAGCTGACGCGATCTCGTGACACACAAGTTGCCGCGATAATTTTTCGTACAGAGGTTCATGCTCATGAATCCGAACCGGCAGATTCATTTTTCTCTCGCCCCGATTTTTTCCCTAGATATATATATATATATAGGCGTATAAATATAATAGGGAAACTCGTCTGTCGTTGGCTTAACGTGTCATTATCGCTATGTGGACGACGGACAAAACGGACGAGTAATTTGACTAAGGCACGAGCGAGTCTTCCATTCACATAAAAATCTATATATCCGTATATTCCATTTATATATTATGTAATGCTGAGGGATAGACAAAAAGGAGAAAAAAGAGGGCGATGGACAATCACGTTTTCACGTCAGATTTATCCCCCCGCAATGAAGCATTTTATTCCTCGCAAAATCGGTCTCGTCCACGTTTATTCACGTACAGATATAAATATATATATATATGTATTCTTAGCAAACGTGAAAGTGTTTTGTGTGGTGCAAACGAGCTAAAACGAATGCGTTTGCATATGGCGATCGCATATGGTCAAACGGTCAAAAAGAGGGTGGTCCCATAAATGACCGAGCAGTGTCCGATGATAAATTCATCCTCTGTATTGTCGCGATTGTATTTTTAGGAGAGGTGACGAAAAAAAAAAAAAAAAAAAACCAGTCTCCGGTATAAAACGATACACCGATGTTATACAGCAAACGTCATTTTTTTCACCATTTATTCGATATGTTTGACCTCTTTTTTTTCCTTTTTTATGTCATTATTATCGTCGACATAATTTATAGCGAAGAACCTGTCGATGGAACGGAGATGTCGTCATTTTTTTGTTACTCAGACTTCTCCTTAGATCGAAATTTTCGTTGATATTGTACATTTTTTAATATTTTTAAAATATTATAACAAATTTGGTTTTTTTTGTGTATTTGCATATTTGTGATAACAATTTTTTTTATATTTTATTATTTTATTCGTTTTCATTTTTTTTTTTTTTCTTTTTATATTCTCATTTTTTTATATTTTTATAATTTATATTTATTTTTATAATAAATATTTTGTGATATTTTTTATGAAAAATTCAATTTGTTTATAAATGAACAATTTAATTAGTCAAGAGAGGTTCGCGAACGAGGATTCGCGATTTGACTAAGATAATCGTCCCTTGCAACTCTTTTTCTGGCGCGCAGCATAAATTCGTATCGTAAGGCGCGCCCATCTCGAATTACAGAGCAAGTAATTTTATAACCGTAAATCGTGGTCTCTCAACGATCATTCTTTCTTGTACGAGGATCAAGAGGAAAGAGACAAGACGCGGAGGCTCCGAACGAGCCGAAAGTTTGAGGCTAAAAAATCGTGGACGAAAAAAAAAAAGAAAAAATTTACTCGAGGGATCGTTGTTGCCGAATGTATGAAATAAGCAACGAAAAAAAAGCGTACAATCTCATGCTCATAGGGGAAAAAACAAGGTGTATAAATTGTATGCAAAGAGGTGGAAAGACCGTCGCGCTCCTTAATTTAGTTAATTTAGATTTTATCCGTTAACCCATCCGGGGCGATGAAAAAGGGATGAAAAAAAAGTTGAGAAATAGAGTTTCGCGGCACGGTGACGAGAGGGACTCGGAGAATACGCATTGCTCGATATCAGCGTCCAAAAAGAATTGTATACAAGTTTTTTCCTACCCTAAATCCTGATACTTACGCCTTTATGTCTCTTAGCAGTTAGTTTGTTAATATATATGGATACAAGGGTGTCTAGGGGCTTGTATTTACAGAACGAGAATCATAGAGGGACCGCGCAGTAGATCTGATGGGCACAAGGGTTAACGGGTCCTTGCGATTAAGGGGCTCCGAGAATCATCCCCCTCCAAATTATTATATACTTATTTAAGGCTCAAGTTTTTTATTTCGATATTTTTTATAGACTCATGAGATACAGGCGGAGCATTCGGAGCCCGGAAACGGGACGTTTTTTTATTCAAGCTGGAGGAAAAACTTTGGCCAACTCTTGTACACGTTCCGCAAGTCCAAACTTTTTTATTCACATTTTTTTCTTACCATTGTCGTTTTTTAAGCCACGAAATTTTCGAGCCGTTTCTCTTTTTATCTTCTGCCTCGTAATCCGGCTTGCCTCTTGGTGAGACCTTTTTTTCACCTGCTTCATTGTAATCGGTGTGAAATCATAACCGATCACCCGAGCCCTAAAACATTCCTTGCGACGATGAAAAACAAAAATTAATTATACATGTGGGCCACGATTTCGCGTGTTTTTCGATGCACAAAAAATATCCCCGTTGGGGATTTTTGCTACCGAGTTGTACGAGCCCCATCAGCTTGTCGAAAAACGTCTGTACGAAAAACAGACGAAATGCAGAGATGAAAAAAAATTTAGAGGGGAAATGAAGGAAAAAAAAAAGAAAAAAAACAATGAGCAGAATAGAAACGAAAAATCTTACCGAGGCTCATCGTCTCTCCCGTGGTTACGAGCTAAAAAATTTACGGTTTTAAAATCACGCGAGAAATTATTATGCTCGAGAGGACCGAGAAACGAGTGCATGCCTATAAACGCTCGAGCATCAATTCAAAAAGGGCACACTGTAAAACCCATTCCTTTTTTTTTTTACAAATTTTTTTCTTCATCCTCCGGAACCTCTCGCAATCAACAAAATCTCATTGCATTACTTATTGAACGCGTATTAGTGTCAAAAACTGCAAGTTCGTTACAGAGCATCGGTTAATTAAATATTATTATTAATAAACCAAGATCGATAAATTTTTTGGTTTATTATGGTTTTTGTTTGGGTTTGTTTAGGTTTGCTTTGCTTTGTTTTGGTTCGATGAACGTTTTTTTCATCGTTCTTGATTGGGTTCGATCATTTTTATCATTTTTTATGGTTTTTGTCATAATCTGACAAACGTTAATTCTATTATCAGAAAAAAAATCTCATTTCAAGGTAAAACAACGCTGTTTTAGTGAAAATGGGAGAAACGAGATCAAGTTTCGATTAAAAATAATGCATTCCTGCTCCGTTGAATAGAGAAATAGTAGGGGAAGCAACAGAAAAAAAGCGTAACTTGACAGGAAACACGCGACCGGTCACTAGGAACTGACCATCGATATTCCCCGCTGCAAAGACGAACGTGTCGACTCTTAACAAGGAGAAGGGCGTAACTTTGGTTGTTGTCAGGCTCAGGATCAATGAATCGACGTCCTTCAGGTCGAGGGACGCAGCGTGTGACGTGCGAATGTGCAAGGGTCCGCGGGGAACAAAAGTTAGGGAAAAAAAAGTTAGCTCAGCAAAAGTTCGAGTGCGCGCGACCGAGATGCGAGCGTGTGTCTGGCCAAACGGAGGGTGACTTACATCGGACATGTGCAATTTGACCTGTGACCTTGGACCGTGCCAAGCAGCAATGAAACTCATGGACAATCGAAACGAATGTATGCAAAAGCCAAACGTGGAGACACGGACAACGACACCGCAACGAAATATATTTTGGGGTAAAAATAATACAATTTACGGGATAATGGGGATGCAGAGCAGGAATGAATGGGGAGCGAGAGGCTTGGACTATACTGTTTGTGCCTTGTTCATGTGTTTTCTGAGCGATGCACGCGCCATCACATTTGTACAAAATGTTTGGCCAAAAAAAAAAAGACTCGAGCTGAGAAATTCAACGCGTTGAGTCTCAGTCACTTACGCCCTTTTAAGGGCCCAAATTTCCTGCGAGCACTATATTCAAATGGGGCGATTGGTGGATCACGAGTGAGGGGAAAAAATGAGAAAAGAGATATGCCCAAGCGAGTCTGTGGGAAGAAGCGAAAAAATAGGGCGAACCAAGAGTGTGAGACAGAGAAAACTAGAGGGATGAGCCTCCGAGCAGGGGTGAACGGGAACAATGCAATGTCCAGCCAAAACGTTCGATATTCCACTCAGGGCAAGTGAGAATTCAATATGAATATACGAGAGAACCAAGTTCCTTTCCTCTCGGTCATTTAAATCATTTTTTCTACCCTCATCCCCTTCTCCGTCGGTCACCAAAAGTTTGCTACCCCTCGGAAATACCACGACTCTTTTTTTTTGGCCTTCGTCGCGCCCAATTCCTTCTGCTAACCTCGTCGAGAGAGTCATCTCCTTTTTTCCGAAGCAGAAGCCTCGAAAAAAAATTAGTGGACGGGAAGATAAAAAAAAACAGACGGATTCTCGTATCGTGAGGACATCATTCTCACGCATTTCCTCCTCGAGCTTGTAAAATCAGCTGCGGAAAAAAATCCTATGCGCGTCAATGTATTTTTTTTTTCTTTGTTTTTTCATGTTTTATGGATTTTTTGCAAAAATTCGTGAGACTCTAATGTCTCCGTAGATTCCCACACAGTTCCCTGAAAAATGGGACACCATTTTTGAGAACGGAGACGAAATTTTTTTCGGAAATTACAAAAAAAATCTTTCCGCTCCAAATAGAATGAATGTCCCTTCGAAATTTTTCGAGAAGCCCGAAGAGTCACAGAGAAAAAGTAAATTTAAGTTACTGGAGTTACTTAAATAGCCCGAAAGCTGCACATCCGTCGTAATGAGCGAGCAGGCTCGACCAACGTCTAACAGACGCTTCTTCTTCTTCTTCTCGCTCGTCCAAGATCCCCTCGAGCTCGCTACTGCACGCCCAACTATTTTTGTTTCGACCCGGACCCCTTGCTCGACCAAGAGTGTCTTTTTCTTCTTTATTACTGACTATGCCATAAAAAACGTTTAGAGTCCGGTCCATGAGCAAGACAAAGAGCTTGTCCTTCTTTTTCAGCACCAAAACATTTTCCATTTCCCCTCCTTTAATCCATCTCATTTTCTCAAGATACTTTCCTCCGACACGCATTACACATCCGTTCGAAATTATTCACGTCCACACCCGCTGTCGCATCGGCCAGAAATAAATTTGTAACGTGCCTGTAGGGACAGTAAGAGGGTGAGTGCACTTCAACCCTCGAGTGGTCTGTCTTCGGAAACATTGAAACAATCGTCGCTTTCGGTATAAGAAAATTCTTAACTTTTTCCACTTTGAAAGGATTTTTTATGACCACTCGAGATCCGGAATCATGATTTGTGTTTGATTAATTATTGACCGAAATAGTTCATTATATTTCAGATACCCAAACAAGTCAAAACAAACCCAAACAAACCTAAACAAGCCCAAACAAGCCCAAAGAACTTCATGGAATAATTTTATTTTTTACTCTTTTCCATTTCTTTCGAAATTTATTTTCGATTCGTGTGTTGTTTAAGTATTGAACAAAACATTTCATTATATTTCACGTACCTGAACAAACCCAAACAACCCCAAACAAGTTCATGAGAAAAAAATGTTACCATCATTTTTCGGAAAAGTAATCAAACTGCATAACTCCACATTTCACAACATGCAGTTGTCAAAAAAATATGTTGGGATCACTGTGAAAGCAAAACATCGTGAGCTCTCCAATACAAACAATCTCTCTTCTGCGTCCTTGCAGTAATACACCTTTGTATGGAGAGAATGTGTGTCAATTAATGAAGTAAGCGTCACATGTGCCGGATTATTGAAGCGCGAGGTGGAAAGACACACCTCGGGCCAAGATTTTCCAGCGGCAGGTAAACAAATTCCACTAATTAAATTGAAATGATGAAGAAAAAAGAGAAAATGACGAAAAAAAATACAAAAGAAAAGAGTTAAGGGATGACTGAGTGATTGTATTGAAATAAAAAAAGAAGACACCCGGTAGAGTCATTAGATATGTAATCGTCACGGAGCACAGTAGGCTGATGGTCTGCGTGCGTTTAATTTGCACCTTTAATCACGGCTCGGTGTGAACTGAGGTGAGCACGCCAATTCGATCTGGCCGATAATAAGCCAGCCAATTGCTAACTAAGGGATAGAAAGTCATTGAGCGAGAGGAGTGTGTTTACATTTTACGTATTCGCGGCGACACTCTGACAACTTTACCGACGATCTTAAATGTTTATATTTATTGCCGCACGTACTAAATCGCGCGGATCTATTGACTCGCTAATTAATTGCAGCTTATCGAGAGAATAATTAGCACTAATGTGCGTTCAAATCGTACAGTCGCGTAATCCATACCACGTACAGTCGCGATTTTTAGGCCAAAAAAAGCTCTAAAAAAAAATTATTAAATGCTAAAGGCGAGAACTCTTCAGCACTGCATAGGGTGATGTGGTCTTCATGATCTACAGCCATTTTTGGATCCAAACCACCCTACAGTCGACCAGAATACCATTTTATATAAGATTTTATAGGGAAAAAGTCTGTGGAAAAAAAATAAAAGGCTCTAAAAAAAAAATTAAAAAATGCTAAAGGCGAAAACTCTTCAGCACTGCATAGGGTAAGATGGTCTTGATCATCTAGAGGCATTTTTGGATCCAAACCACCCCACAGTCGACCAGAATACCATTTCATATAAGAATTTATAGTGGAAAAGGCTGTGAACCAAAATGAAAATGGGACATATTCTTGAATGTATGAACTTCCATTTGGGCCGAAGCCCAATCCGAAATTCCAAACAATCTTGTCATAAAAAATTGGCAAAAATGATTTTTTGTTGCTGTTTATTTATTTTTGGAGGTTCGATGACAAAGGCAAAGAAAAAAAACGTGACGTGACTAAAACAATTATATGTCCGTAATATATTCGGTGTAAGTCGGTGCCTTGCCCGAGAGTTCCATTTCCATTAGTTTATACGCAATGGAGCAGCTTTAATGTTTCGTTTCTTCAGCCCTTGTAACGTTTTTTCTTGCCTCAGTGTGTGTGGGTTTTTTATCCTCCACGTAAACAAGAATAAATAGGAACAAGTGTTGGAGAGTCGGTTGAGTATTTTCTTCGGCAGACTCTTTATTTGCGTGAGGTTAAAAAATGGGGGTGGGTCGGGGGTGAGTTTAACGAGAGAATGTTAAAGGGTGAATCGGACGTTTCGCACGAGCAATGCTGAAGGACATACAAGGGTGAATGTGGCAAAGAGAAGCCCACCGGGGAGAACACACCACGGAGCAAAGCAAAGCAAAGCGGTGGCGCGCGGAGAGCCCAAAGGTATTGACCGGTGGCCCTCTTGGCACAGCTCGGTACCAAGGCCCCCCAAAGCCGCAGCAAACCTCACCTCGTTCTATACACGCTTTTGCTCCTACCCTTTGCCCCCCCCCCCCCTCCCCCTCGTAGGATTATCTATACATACATATACCAATGTAACAATCGACTATGGGCTATCCCTGGCTGGCACCGACTATCGAACAAACTGACCAGTAGTCACGATATCCACCACAACCCTGTGCTACTCTCATACCCCTTGCTCTTTTCCTCTCCTCACCATCGAGGAGAAAACTCTATATACACCGAATGAGTTTCACCTGTTTGATTTATAAAGCCGCTCTAATGGAATATCATCAATTTATTCATTTTGAACAAGATTCTCCAATAGACTATTTGTATACGACGTGATCGTAGCTCCGGAGACTGTTTTCTAACTTTATACATACAACTATAGTATAATATTAATAATAAATTTATTTATAGATTGATTTATGTATTAGTGATAAATTCATTTAGAAATTTATTCAAATTTACAAAACAAAATTTATAGATATTGATGAACAAATATTTATTTATATAAATTAAAAAAAAAAAATTTTTTTTTTTTAATCAGCATGGACGTGATTTATTTTTGTTGGACTCGCATTTTTGTCAAGCCTTTTCGAGACTGCAACGAAATTCCCTGAGCAAAGAAGAGGTCCGCTGGTGTTGCATATCCTCGAGGCGTGCAGCCCGCAGTTTTTTTTTCTCACACGCTCGACGTGCAACGAGAAGTAAGGAGAAGGAGCGGATGCTGTATTGAGAATTGAGGCTCCGCGCGGAAAGGGCTCGGTTATGGGCAAAATAATACGTGAGAGATTGGGAGAACGCGACAGTTGCGCAAAAGGGTCGAAAATATATTGGTGGTTGGTGTGTTGCACGTGGAGAGCTGGGCAGGAGAGAGTCTTCCTTTTTTCGAGACTCTTTTGATTTGGCTCTCGGCCGGGCCGCTTTCTTTGGGGCCTCGAGGGCTTTCTATAAGGCTCGTGGGTCTTATGGACCCGAGAGAAAGAGAGGAAAGGATAAAAATGATAAAAAAAAGACAGAGTAAACGGAAAAAAGGGTTGGTAAAAAAGCGATCGACCAGGAGAGATAGAAAAAGATTTGGGGGGTTGAAAAATCCACCCCTCCGGTGGACCGCATCCTTTCCTTACCAGCAATGGGGCTTTTTCTCTCATCGAGCCATGCCAAGAGTAAGAGCAAGATACGAGAAGAAAATACAGGACGAAACAAACGCTAACGTGTGCGACAGAAAGATTATGGGTACGCACAGTTTTTGCAGCTGGTCTCATCCGACCAAAAGGATTCTGTGACCCACAGCCTCCACCGAACGAACGTGCACAAGAAAAAAAAAAAAGAAAACCGAGCGAGCGAGTGAAACAGAGAAAGAAAGTCCTTTCTTCTTCCCTGGACGAATAAACTCGAAAGGACCTGCTCCAGGCCTCGGCCCCTTCGATCTCTCGTGTGCGCTCTTCCATCATATCTCTCTCTATCGTAGTGCGACCTGCCACTAAACCTTATGCCCTCGATTCACCTTTTTACGGACTCATCGAACGGAAAAGCGAGCTAGCACAGAGTCCGTGAAGAAAGAGAACCGCGAGCTCGGGAAAAAGATGGAGGACCTAGGACAAAACCATTTTTCTCACTTGTTATTCGTCCTCGCTTTTGTAACGCGACGCTCGGTCCAACTTTTCAGATCCTCCTGCATCCTGGATATCTTTCGGCCAGCATCCCTCTTCCTCGACCATCTCATGTGTGTCCTACTAATACGCACCGCCTATTGCCTTGCCCAAGTCCCTTCTCCCTGTGCTCCTTCGTCTCTCCGATCTCCTACAAACTTAAGGACGTATGTCCGACTATTTTTCGCAACGACACGATGTCCCATACGCCCATGAGCTCAACAATCATTCGTCCCATTTATCCTGCTCTCCTTTTTTTATTGTCTCTTCCTCTTCAGATCCGGACGATAGGATTTATCCAAACAACGATCGAGGGACCCCCTCCCTTTTTTTTTACCTCTCACGTGAAGCCCTTCGCATTGAAAAATCTCAATTCCACGAAGCATGATCGAGGAAATTCCAGGCTAGTGCTTTATATCTTGAAAATCGAAATCAGGTCAGCGCTCTTTTTGATACAAACATCGTCCACTATTATTCTCATACAATAGAGCATTGAGTCAATTATTGTCCCGCGGAATTGTCAGAACATTTTTTCTCTCCCACCAATTTGTTTGTTTTTTTTTTTTTTTTTTTTTTTTTTTTTTTTTAATTTTTTTTTTATTTTTTTTTTTTTTTTTTTTTTTTTTTTTTTTTTTTTTATTTAATTTTGTTGGTTTGTCTTTTTATCTTTTTCATATTGTCGTATGTAGCCAAGCTCCTTAATTCTTACACCTCGAGTAAAAAAATACGAATTCTCTTACGAAATCATCTTCATTAAATCGTCCACTCGAATTTTTCAATAAAAATTTAAAAACAAGTAAAAAAAAATGTCTTGACATGTTTAATATTTTTTGAGTAGAAAAATATGATAAAAATGGGACGATATTTATGATTGGAGTGGATGATGATTATCGATGAAAAAGAGCCTGTCGTTGGATATATTTTCAGGGTCTTCGAGCCCAGTGTGCCCGAGACATTTATTCGAGCAAGTAAAAATTGGTTCAAAATTTGTGAAATGACGGAATCCACGCGATGTACCGAGGACAAGGCACAAAGTGCTCATTGCTTGTACGTCCGAGAGGATTATGTCATATGGTCTAGCACCCCAGGTTTTCGTTCCAATGGAATTCGTTTCATCGAGCGAGAGAGGGAAAGAGATGTGAGAGTGGGGGAAATGCTGGGAGTCGCGACGGTGCGAGGATATTGTAAGAGATCGCGCGCAAATTGCTCGGACTATATTTTCTATGAAAGATTTAAAGAATAAAACGTGCAAACGCGGCGAAGGGCGAAGCTCACTAAAAGGAAAGTTTTCGGGTGAGGAACGACGTTGCTTTTCTTGACTATCGGCCCGGAGATTCACGCTCATACAAATAAATGTGTGTACTCGATATTGGATTACGAACGACACCGTCTATTCAACTTTTTAACACAAAAACACGATTAAGGGACTTTTCTCATGAAAAACGAAAAAAAAAAAAATGATTTTTTTTTCTTTTTTTTTTTTTTTTTTTTTTTTTTTTTTGGGCGTTGATATTCCTCGTCGTCATTGCTCTTCGCACCTCCGTGGGCCTCGTAACAGAATATGATTCATTGTTTAACGGAGCGCGGCGAGGCAGTCGGTCGGTTTTATGATTTTTTTGGACGATGAACCAATGAGGTCGCTTCTCGTCTTCGTTCTCGTCGAATATACTTGGAATGTGATGCTCGCATACGTGGGCTTTGCGGTGGTTCAAGTCGTCACCCTGATAAGCCAGAAAACAAAAGAGCGAGATGCCACAGTCCATAAAACTCTCGTGCCCGAGACTAGCTCGCCGTATAGCAACTTTATCATCACCGAGACAAAATAAAATTGGGACTTTCTGTTGAGCAACCAGTGCGGAGAGATGGAACAACGACTTAATGATATCCTTTCCCGCCACGTCCTAATAATATCTTGAATGATCGACAGCCACCCCACAAATCTCAGAATTAATCATTTTTTTCGTTGCAACATTAACAGCAGGTGGGAAAACATTAATTACTGTCTAAGCGAGAACCAAGCTTTTCGGATGCTCCTCATATTTTATGGAGAGTCTAGCTGATGGATCAGCCACCGAAGGTCACTTTGAATTTTTGATAAATTCAAATGATCCGCTGTCGTTTGACTAATCAGAAAAAAACTGTGTCAGCGGACACGGGATTATCGCAAAAATCCGCTGACCGAGGCGTTTTTTTTTTATTGCGGGCAAACCGCGTGTCGAAAATATTGAATTTTGAAAATTGCAACCATCTCGATCACACTCACGCAGTGCCTCGAGATAGAGCGAGTGATCCCTCACCTTGAGCTCTCGGGCTCAAGTCGAGGCTTCATTTTATATTGTTTTTTACGTTGGTAAAAAAAAAACTCAAACATAATAATCCTCAGACTATTGAAAAATGATGAAACGGAGTAAACAGTGTGGCCGAAATATTGAGTTTCATTCAAACGGTCGTGATTTTATTAAGTGTCAAATAATGGGTCATTAAAAATGAAATATTATGGAATTCACGTCAAGAAACATTTCGAGAAATAAAAAAAATATTTGACATTATTATAAATCCATAAATTTTCGATTAATCATTTTTCAGAAAATTGTACAATTATTAAATCCCGAAAAAACGAGCCCAACCAAGATACTTTGCTATCGTTGGCATCGAACAGACGGTGAAAAAAAAAATTTGTTGATAAAGATCGAAAATAATATAAAGAACGTTCGAAAAGCCTTCGCGCGACCGTTTACGAATTCGGCGATTTTCGTAAAGTTTCAAATGACTGACTCAACGGGGAGAAATAAAATAGTACGTTCTTATCAGCAATCACGTTATAATCTCTCGTTGTCTGTCCGCGGATGAAATGTTAGTTGTGAAGGAAAATTTCCGAGTGCGTGAGTGACGATGAGTATAATTAAAAAGAGGATAGAGCGTCAAAAGTGTCGAGATCGAGTAAACATGCCCCGGCAGTTTCTTGCCGAGCAAGCGGATGTATAGATATTAGTAACTCAGAGAATGAAGGATCCTTCAGAACGGACATCATGAAATTGCGTACGGTACGAAAAAATAAAAATAAAAATAAAAATAAAAAATAAAAAATAAAAATAAAAATAATAAAATTAAAATACAAATAAAATTGAATAGAATTGAATAAAATAAAAATTAAAATTGAAATAAAATAAAAATAAATCAAAAATATAAATAAAATTTTGAAAAAAAAGGGAGAAGAGTGAAGTTTAAGAAAATGTTGTCGTCTGTTGGAGCGATTGCGATGTGCAATAAATAACGAATTTAAATACCGAAATCCCGACGTTCAATGCATCCGTTTCTCATTTGTTGGATCCAACGTCGTATCAGCGAGAGGCGGAGAACCGGAATTTTTCGTTTCGTGGTCATACAAAGAGAGAGAGAGAGGGAGAGAGAGGCCGTTCTTGGAGCCAGGCAGCCTTACAGTCAAAGCAGGGAGCAAACAATTGTACAAATAGCGCCGTATTTCATGATAACACACATGTACAAACAGCCTTACGTAAAGCTTGGCAATATACGTGATAACAAAAAAAAACCGAAAAAATAATAATAAAACGACGGGGAAAAAAAACTGGACTAGATGAAAATATGCGCAGCAAGATTTTTCACGTTTTTTTTTTCTTCCATTTCAGTATTCTTAACATTAATAACGCCATATTTCGTTTGCTCGAGGAAGAGGCTATCGGGGGAGTACGTACACGTGTCGCCAACACTTTTCGGAGACTTTCGGGTCAGCCTAATATTGTCTAAAAAAAGATACGTGGTCGACTTTTATTCCGAAGGTGATAAGTACACGCGTCGTTTATTCCAGCCAACAAAATATATTTGTTTTCACGCTGTTTAACCAGCCAACTTTCTTTATCCCACTTCATGTATTTCCTTCAAGTCATACTCTCGCTTTTCTTCGTTTCGGCAAATTCAAATTCAATATTTTCATTTTTATTATTTATTTAATTAATGATATTAATTTTTATAATAATAATATTTATTCATCAATAAAAATATGAATTTATTCATAATAATATGAATTTATTAATAATAATATTTATTTATTGATAACAATATTAATTTATTAATAATAATATCATAATAATAGATTAATTTATTAATATTAATTAAGGGTCTTTTTGAATCTTCCAAGTTTGTGTGGCGCGTGTTGAAATGACTGGGGGACAAAAATGTTTCTCAAAACTTTGTTCAACCAGCGGGGGAAATATTTGACAAGATCATGGTCTCGTGCAATTTCAATTTCGCGTCGTTTATTTTTGAGATCGGCCATTTTTTATTTTTGTTTTTGCGGATCAACGACGCAAGAGCTATCGATTTCTTTCAATGATTCTTCGCCAGGTAGACAACACTCCGTGCTCGCTCGTATTGCGGGGATGACGTCGTGCAGGGGCCTTTCTATATATATTTTTCTTGGGAACCCCTATGATCTCGACTATTGAATTTAATGAGCACGCCAATCTACCATCGCCCAAAAAAACTTTGCATACGCTCTTATGCGACATCGAAGAAACTTTATTTATTTAAAAAAAAAAAAATCGGTCCTAACATTTTTTCGAATTTTTTTATTACTTTTTATTTTTTATAAAAAATACATATTAGCTCGGGCGATCTTGAATTTGGTATATATTGTTATTAAGTCCATTTGCAACATTTTTCTTCGTGGACTTGGGGTCGCAAAAAAAACCGGAAAAAATAGAAAAAAAAAAAAAATACCCGTCGCCATAGAATTAATTTTTAAGGTCGATTCGGTCAAGGAAACTTCGAAAAGAAGAAAAAATTAAATTATTACTTAAAAATAACCTTTGGAACTCGAAGAGAAATTTCGAAGAGAAAAAAAAAGAATTGCGATCAACAATTTGATGAACTCGATTTTCATGGCTCGGAATATTGATGCAATTTTTTCTTCGATATTCGAAGTTTGATCCAGTCCACAGTGGATGAGCTTTTATACGAGGAGACACGGAAGAAAGACAGGGGAGCGCCCTCTCTCGGGAAAAGTGGGAAACCGTTCAGGCGATTCTTGGCCCTTAGTCGGACGGGCATGCGCCGGTTGTTAGGCATCTGTCGTATCGATCGTAGTTGGACGGTCTCTACGCCGAAGAGAGACACGAGAAAGGGGATAGAGCTCGTTGGTAAGTGAAGGGAAGGGCCTGCTGGACGGGATGAGGCACAACAGGGGCTGCCGAGAACATTGAAACGTGTGTGAACGATGCTTTATCGCCAACAGCATTACTCGCCGGATCCTGTGGCTAGCAGGCAACCCAACTTACATGAGATTAGCCTGGCAGCCAATGAAAAAACTCCAAAGACTACACACACTCTCCGGACAACGTCAAAGACATTTTTAATACATCGAGATACATTCATGTATTTTATGAAAAGTATAGAGGGAGAGAAATCTCTAAAAGGGGATTAGAAGTCTCATCTTTTCCTGAGAATATCCCTGGACCAAGATTTTTCATGAAATATACATTCACCCTCGAGCCATTGATGGCTATTCGTCTTTTTCGTTATGCAAACCCTCCGAGAATCCCACCACCGAAGCATCAAAATAATTCAAACGTTTTCTATGAATTATATATTCTTTGCTCAATGGATTTTTTTGTCAATGAAGTATTTTCTATTTTAATATTTATTCACGAGCCTCCGACAGCTTGATATTTATAATGTATGAGAAAAATCGAAAAATTTACGAAAAAAATTATTTTTTCAAACAACATTTTTTTCCACCAAGCCCTGACTTTGATAGCCAATGACATTTCGCCAAAAATACATTTTGCGACAAATTCAGGGAAAAAAAAAATTTTCGTCTCTTTACTTCGAGGCAATAAAATAAATAACTTCCAATTACTTAGTTCCGGGACCGGAAACGAAGTTCTTAATAATTAGGAAATGAAACAACAGTACGACACGAATTTCATTCATATTTATCCAGCGGGTTCGCCGCGTAACGACGAAGACACCGGGCGCGAGGTATATTTATTGCTAGAGTTGAGGAAGGCTCGGCGATATTTCCATCCGCGGTGAAAAGTTTTCAAGGCCGTGAGAGAATGAAGGAAAAGAGTAAAGTTGGCGGGTATAAAGCGAGCCCCAATTACGTCGGTCATGATGAGAAAGCTTTTCCTTCAATCGCTTTCTCTTTCATTGTTGGGAAAGAAATAATTCGGGAGAAGAAATAATAAACAAAAATCTGAAGCGTTTTGTGAAAAATTTTCGATTTTTTGTTAATTTTAAAATTTGTTGTTTTTCCTTTTGGAATAATTGGAATAAATGTTGGAGCGAGTTTCGTGAACTCCCTTAAATAGGGATCCTGTGAAAAAGTGTATCCATGAACTCGGGACGTCTCCTAACCCCTTTATCCTTAACCTCTTCAATTTTTCACTCGCTAGTTCGCCCACAATCTCGCGTCAAATCGAGAGTTCACTTTCAGCGCACTTTTCACCGAGTTGGCGTGAAGCCAAAGCGCGAGAGACGCGTCGACGTGGTTTTGTCTTTTTCTCTGGGATTGCCGAGTGCCTCGAAGAGTAAAAGAGGAGAGGACGCGAGGAGCAAGAAAAAATGAAGGAAAAATGTTGTTCGGGGTGTAGGAAGGAACGGTTTCTTTGGTACGGCGCGGCCGGGAGGGTTGAGTCGCGAAACTTCCTCTTTAAGAATCGAGCCAGCACGCGGAGGTGCAAGCAGCCGTTAGGCAAAAACGACCACGCGCGATCAAGCTCTCTTCCGCAAGTGAAAGTCTTAAGAGCTCCGCTGTAACTCGTTACCTTCATTTTTTCTTATACCCTTCCACCTTTATTTTCCTTTTTCTTCATTTCCAAGAGACCGCCACTTTTCCTTTCGAAGAGCGAAACACAAGTAAGGCTTCGTTCTTGGCTTTACAAATTTCATTCGCTAGTCCGTTCAACATTTCATAACGTCTAAATATTTATAAGACGAAAATCTGTGTATAAATTGAGACTGTTTCTTGTATAAAACAATCAACAGCATTTTCGACGATTCAAGTTTATATTTGTGAATGAAACAAAACGCGAGAATGTTCATCAACATATTTATCATTCGGAGCTCGACTTGGACTCATTAAATATCAAAATTCATGGAAAATTCAAACGTGCACTATAATAATGAGCTTATGCTGATGCAGTGATCGAGCGGAGAGATGATTATTTCTTTTTCATCAAATTTCAGTGTAAGTTTTGTTTTATTTTATTGAATAAATAATTTTGTTATAAAAATACACGAACATAGAAATATTTATATAAATATAGTTATATATTGTTAATACAATAAATATATTTTCTATATTTATAAATATTTTATACATTTATATTATTTATTTATTTATTTATTAATATTATTAAGATATTATTATATATAGAATTTTTTTTTTCTTTTCAGTCAGTCATTTCAAACTTTACAAAAATCACCGAATTGATCGCGAAGATTTTTTGGAGGTTTTTTATATTATGTTCGATTGTTCATTGATTATTGGCTATGAATGATTCTTTCGGAGGCTTCATTGCTGCTCCTTTGATCATCGTTGTCCGGCAATCCTAATATTTCAACGGGAATTCGTACACTGGAAATAAATTATTTTCTCAAATCGTCGATATTTCATCAAACACGATAAACTAAATATTTTCTGAATAATTTCAAAATGTTCATTATTTAGTCAGCCAATTTTTTGTCATGAAAACCTCAAAAATAAGTTCCCGAAGGACCTTCCTACAATATTTCTTGCCGCAAGGACAACATTTTTGTGATAATTAAAAAAAAACGTTGAGTCGGACGTATCGAAAAAAATATCGATCCTCCCGATGAAATTTTTGTCCCAACTAATTCCTGGGACAGGCTTGCCATGAAAATGGTTAAGGTCATCGATCCGCCGGTATCTCTAGCTCGAAAGAATTCAAATCCTTTGCTCCCCCGATGTGGACGCGAAAATAAAGAATTGCGTCTAAACTATACCGAGTTGGTACATGAAAAGGGTGTTTTCTTGAGTGCATAGGGCGCGTTCACATGGACGTTACGAGGGTTGGTGCGGTGTTGGTTGAAAGGTCAGCGCGCTGTCCAATCGAGAGCGAAAGAAAAGAGAGAGAGAGAGAGAGAGAGAGAGAGAGAGAGAGAGAGAGAGAGACTCGGGGATAGAAAAAGCCGGAGCAGGATAAAGGAGAGAGAATCTAATGTAAGAGCGGGAGACCGAGGGGCAAAGTCGAAGCAGAGAAACAGCAGAGGAAGAGGAGAAGAGAGATCATGTCCCGTGACGACGATGCTGCTGGCTGGACCTGCGCGCGAGGGGTAGAAGGTCAGACGAGAGGACCGGATTGGCCGGGACAAGAGTCCAGGGGGCGGGTTCTAAGCTGGTTTAGAGGGGTAGTTCTAGTAGTATAATGTATAGACTACACACACATACACATACGGACGCACACGGACACATATAGCCACATATGGATATAAATATATAAATATGTGTATATGCAAGAAGGACGAGGAGGAAAAAAAAGGAATTTTCGTCGTGTGATGTGTATAGGGGGAGGGGGTGGAGGGGGGGGGGGGGAGAAGGCTCTCGAGTTAATTTGACCATGCAGACCATTGGTTGACCCGTGAAGATGAATCGGGTGAACGGCAGGTGCGTCGAAAAAGATAATTCATTGTCGCGGTGTGGTGAAAGTTTTTCTGTGGACGCGCGGCACGTGACGCGGATCTGTTTAAGGAGGGGAGGGGGGGGGGGGATGCAATTACGGTAATGCATTTTGCAAGGAAGAGATTGCGAGGACGTTGCGTAGGGTGCGGAAACGCAATTACGTTTTTCTGGGCAATGGAACGGTCAAAAACCCACAGGGCGCGGTAAAAAGACGCGGGGGATGGGATCGCGAGGATGGAGGAAAATGGGAGAGGCAGGAATTAGAGGGAAGAGAATACGATCGGAAAATATCGCGGAGGGAATGACGGGAATATCGAATAATAATAATAATAATAATAACAACAAACGATATCGGTGGAAAGATTGTGGAGAGATAGGAGAATACGAAGGGACACGGTAACGCGAGGGTGAACGCGCCGGGTCGTTCGCAGAACGAATTCCCGATCGCGTTTTCCACTAGGAGGGCTGACGAGGAGAACGTCCTCTCGGCGAATGGCCGAGGCCGCCCGGCCGCCAAACAATCGATATATGCGTTCAAAATGGCCGCCGGGACACCACCCACCCTCTAGTTTCTACTAACATCCCCCCCCCCCCTCCTCCCGTACATCCCCGCACGCTCAACGTGCCGTCATCCCCCGGCTTTACCCCTCCGCGCTAGTCACCCTCTCTCCTCACACCCCCTCTCGCTCTCCACCACGTTCTGCTTCTCTCCTCTATGGAGGCTCAACCTCCAACGAACATTTCCAACTCTCCCCGCAAGCCCAAAGGAGCACACTGTACACGAAGAGAACCTCTCACGTATGCTGCTTCCCAAAGTTCTTTAGCTTCGGGACTCACGCTTCGCCGCAGCCTACGAAACGAAGCGGAGCATACAAGACGAGAATGAGGGAGAGCCACAGAGAGAGAGAGAGAGAGAGGGAGAGAGAGAGAGTTAAAGGCACAAGCAGCATAACCATTCCCGGGATCCTGGCTCAAGGGTCCACGAGAGAGGAAAAAGAGACCAGAGGATGCAACTCTCTACGAGAGAGAGAGAGATCTCTCTCTCTCCTCTGTTCGGTCTCTTCTTGTACTCTGCTCCCCTACGCTCGCGGGAGACTGCCTCCTCGTCACTCCTTTAGCTCCAGCATCCTCCTCCCGAAGAGTCAGACCCCGAGAGGACTCGCTATATCCACTCGTATAAATGCCAGTCGACCAAAAACTCTCCACATTTTAAAATTGATATCCAAAAAGGAATGCTCGCGCTTGATAAGACCAAATTCACAACACATAAAGCATTTCACTCAAATTTATTCTCACAAGCGTTTTCATGACTCAAGGCAGATGTACGAATTTTCCCTCGCGCCATATAGCAACTTTATCATCACCGAGGCAAAATAATATTCACACTTTCTGTTTAACAACCAGGGCGGAGAAATGGAACAACGAATTCACGATATATCCTTTCCCACCACGTCCCAACAATATCTCGAACGATCGACAGCCACCCCACAAATCTCAGAATTAACCTTTTTTTTTCGGTCCAACATTAACAGCAGGCGGGAAAGGATTAAATACTGTCTAAGCGAGAACCGAGCTTTTTTGATGCTCCTCATATTTTATGGAGAGTCTAGCTGATGGATCAGCCACCGAAGGTCACTTTGAATTTTCGATAAATTCAAATGATCCGCTGTCGTTTGACTAATCAGAAAAAAACTCACGTGTCGAAAATATTGAATTTTGAAAATTGCAGCTATCTCGATCGACCCTGATGTAATCGTCGCTTGGAACGAATTTTTCTAATTTAATTAAACAAAAAATAAATAATTTAAAAAAACACACACACAAAATAATTCATATTCTGCGTAGATCGATCTATTCAGTCGCTCGAAAAAAAAGAGCCTCTCAAGTTACCCAAAACGAGCGTCAAATAAAAATAAATTTTAATAATTCGATTAAAGAAAAAATAAAAGAAAACACAAACTAATTTATATTGTGATCGATTCGATAGCTCGAAAAAAAATGAGCCTCTCAAGTAGCCCAAAAAGAGGGTTAAATATAATGTAAATGGAAGAAGAAGGAAGTAATGAAATTGGCATAAATAAAAGTTGAAGATAAATTGAGTAAGGAATCGGGATCGTGGCGGCAATTAGAGAAATGAAAAAAGCGAGGAGTTTGTGTTAAGAGCGTGAAGCACATTGGAGCAGAGAAAGTTGGAGACGCGTGCCAGAAAGAAAGTGAGAGGAAGAGCGGAAAGAATTTAGCGTTGGGTGTAGAGAGTGGAGAGAGTCGGTTCTGGCGCCTTGAGGGTGAGAGTGAGAGAACGGGGGATAATTCTAGGGGATGGAGTTGCGCGGCTGAGAAAGAGAGTCGACTGGCTGGCTCTTTTCGCGAGACCTCTGACAGTTTATTAAAATATAATAGCGTTATCAGAAGCAAGAGGGAGGGCAAGAGTGAGGGAGAGAGAGAGAGAGAGCAGGGTGTGATGCCACGATAACTCGGGAGTTAGGGGAGGGTTTGAGAGACATAGAGACGAAGAGCAAGAGCGAGAACGGCATCAGCTTTAAGAGGCAAGTTTTCTTAAGTGTTCTTAATTAGACGGTACCTGTTGCTTCGGAAAAAACGGGGTCACGGCCGCGACCAGCGCACCGAGAGAGACTCTCACACCCTCTTCGCTGGCTGAGACGTCCCGAGCCACCCCCGAGCCTCCCTTTTCCTTCACTAGACTCCCGAGACTCATTATTTTCTTCTTCTTCTTCTACTTTTCTTCCTTGTCTATTACACCACTACTACTTCCGCTTTCACCGTCTTTTACTTTCTCTCCCTCTTTTCCTTTCCCTTTCCATCCTTGCCGCCCCTTCTCGCTTGCCGGCGTACTTTCTACATAGTCTTTTCTGTGCTTCTTCTCCTCGCAAGCTGCGCTGCACTCCGCGCGTCGAATATTTAACAGATTACACTTTACCGGTGCCACCGAGCTCCCGAAGCAAAACCAGTCGCGTTAAAGAACCTCCACGCCGCCAATGATGAAATATACGACGACTAAGAATATGTTGAGCATCAGAGATAATCATGGACGCCATTCCAAAACGCGTGAAAATACTTAAGCGCCCCCAAACACCCCAATTACCGGATTCAACCTTTTTTTTTTCTTAACCTTTGTTTTTCTAGCATTATTGCCATTCACACGCTTTTTATCTGTCAAATTATTCATTAAGTTTATTATTTTATTGATTTATTTGATTAATCATAATTATTTTTTGAAAAATTGTTTTTTTTATTGATTTTTATTCATTTATTTATTTAATTAATTAATTTCATTTGCTTTTTATTTGATTTTAATTTGCTTGGATTTATTGATTTGTATGATTCATTTATTTCATTGTTTTCAATTGATTTTGATATTTATTTATTCAATTGATCAATTATTTTTATTTGTTTTTTTTTTTTATTCTTTTGATTTACAATTTGATAAATAATTTTCATTTAATTTTTTATCGATTTGATTTATTTTGATTTGATTATGATTTATTGATTTCTTTGATTAATTGATTAATTTAAAAAATTTGATTCTCTGATTGTTCAAAAGTTTCATAAAAAATTTGTATCGTTGAAAAAAATCGTGTCAAAGCAAAAAAGGGAACATCTGAGAGATATTTCGAGTGAGGAGGATTTAGTCACGTCTCTGACGTATAGGTACGGATCGTTGAGTAAATATGATAAACCAGGCGGGACTTTTTATTTGTGTCAACTCGGGAGGAAGGCAAAAATAGGGAGAAAAAGAGAGAGGGAGGGAGGAGGAGATGTATCATTGTGAAAATCGATAGAGGAGAGGAAGAGACATTTCGAGGAGAGAAATCGATCGGTAGAAAAATGTATTCTCGGATCGTCACAGCAGAAGAAGGGCGGAGACGATATATAAATACAGATACAGGAGAGCAGCTGCTCCGTGCAGCATCCGTTCCACATATGAAAATGTGCATATTAAAAAAAAAAGGATGTAAAGAAAAAAAAAGAACGGAGTGAGTTTGTAGCGAATGAAAAAAAAGATGCAAATTTTTTGTGCAACGGTTTTTTGGGCCTGGATCGATTGCCAAGAGGAAAGAAACCCCGAGAGCGAGGGAGAGACACAAGAGGAAGAGAAAAATGCGTCAACGGTATATCCTACCTGAGTCAAATAAATTTGAATATCGATGCCTATTGAATGCCGATCGAAGGGTTTCACCAACGAGTTTCTTTTCACGGATATACGAAAGGGTTGCAATTTGAATATTCTCGCCGGGGTAACTAGGTATCTTGGGGCTACCCCGAACTCTTCTCCCCCCCCCCCCCTCCCATCCAACCCCCTTATTTTTCTCTCACATCCACAGTTCTTTTTTTTTTATTTCTATACTTTGCGAGACGCATTGTCACCGGTACCAAAACCTAACACCCAGCCACCATCAGCCCGCGGCTATTCTATCCATTATTTAAGTAATCAATGTTATTGTGGGGTCGTAGCCCCGCGTTTCTTCTAATACCTTCTCTGATTCTCTACACATTCATCTCCTACTATGCGACCTCAACGTCGTGCAGGTATTTTCAACTCTCAGCCAAAATATATACTCTTCAAATTATTCCGATTCGATATTTCAGTGTCACGACAAATCTCCTTCGTCCATTAAAGAGCTTGGCTACATACGAAAATATTATAAGAATTTTAATCAAATTTTGGGACAATATTCTTTAGCGTTAAATGCATGACACTATTTTTTTTTTTTTTTTTTTCGTCTGCATAGTTGTCGAATTATTGAAGTTTGCAATAAGCAGAATATTTATCTATAATATATCTGAATCCTATGCTTAGGCATGGAAAGTCTAGTGTCGAATTACTCGAAAACGATGGAGAAATTTTTTTTTTGAAAATTTGTATATTAATATTTAATACTAAAAAGTGGGCTCATGAAATTTCATCAAATTATAATAATTTTGAATTTTCCTATGCTTTTAATCCTCCTTAATATTTTACAATTTTTTATTTAATTGATCGTTAACTTATTCGTAAATAAATGCTGTCAAGATAGGCGAATAAAATGAATGTTATTTTTGGGATGTTAGAGATTATAATTAATATCGATTCGGCTCTATTTTCAAATTTTCGAAAATGGATTTTTAGTAGAAAAAAAAATTCCATCAATTTTAATTTTTTCATCACCGATTTGTTTTTTTATTTTTATTTTCCGTAGGACAGAATTTACGGTTCGAAACAGTTCGACAATGCTAATCAGTTTTATTATCCCTTTTGGGGACTCTTGCATGAATTAGCAAGAAAATTTGGTGACCTCCTGAGAGCCGGAACAAAGGGAACTCTTACGGAGAAGATCGAGACGCTTCGTCGTCGAAAATGAAATAAAAATCGAAAAAAATAAATGAAATAAAATTAAAAAAAAGGAAAAATTCGGTTGAATATTTGACAGGCAAGAGTTGAGCGTGTCTCGGTGTGAGAAAAGGACTGCGGGTGCGTCGGCCGTCGGCCGGGAGGCCTCTAGAACGAAGAAAGGGTCCTCGAATATAGTAGGATCGTTTATAATGCGCGAGCGAGAGAGATAAGGAACAGTGTGTGAAAAAGCGAGATAGGAAAAAAGGATTGGAGAGTACTCGCGCTATCTCGAAAATCGAGGTGGCCGATCGAGTGCCCTCGAAGATAAGGATCATGGATTGAAAAAGGTGCGAAACCCTAGGCATGCATGGCTGACCTTATTGTCGTTGCTGGCCTGACGTCTTAACTAAGTCCTAGATTCCTATTTCGTTATTCCGAATAACGGCTCAACTGGTAAGATTAAAAAAGCCGAATTTAATCCAAGTTAGGCCTTTCTATGAATCAACAGTCGGTTCGGAAAAAAGGGTTAACATGTGAAGTGTTACGTCCCATCGTTGACTGTTACTCTGACCTACTGCTCTATAATGTTTCCTGCACTCATGCATCCAGTCTGCTTGTTGCAAATTTTTTGTCCCCCATCTGTCCGGAGCGATAGGCAATCGCGGCTCAGCGAAAAAAAAAACAAAAACTCTTCTGCCAACCACCGAATCTTCGCTCTCGAGTGTCCTCCAACCTTTCGATCATTAATTCGATTTTATGCACCGCAGTCCAAATGAACAATCGACTAAGAACGTCAAAACTCCTTAAACTCGCAATTTTTCGAATTTTCAAAAAAATAATCAAAAACTGTAAAAAATAAAATATAAATTTCAAATTTCAATTTCAAAATAAAAATAAAATAAAACAATAGCTAAATTACCAAGTTGCCTCGTAAATTCCCAAAATTGCCATGTCCTCAATTAAAAATTCAGCACAACGAACAATTATAAATAAAATAAATGAAAAAATGCACTATCAACCGATATAAATTGCCAATAACCGACGCAGCAGTCCGTCGGGTTGTTTCCAAGTATAAGACACCAGACCCAAAGACCCATACGACAGCGTACCTGAAATAGTGTCGATGAGACTGGATCGATGGGTTCAAAATAGAAGTGGAAAATGTAGTATTTAAATAAATGAAAATATCTCGATGTAGACTAATGAAATAATGATATCATGGGAAATGCATGTTTGCTTTTGGAGCTGGAGTCGATACGCAACAGAAATGCGAATGTCGTATAAATCATGGATGTGTCGAATTCGATTTTCCACTGTGGCAGGTTATCGAGTTGGGCGATGAGACTGTCATCGCTCACTCGTCGTTAGGACATGACTTTTTATGCACGTAACCATTAACAACAACAATAATAATAATAATGATAATAATGGTGGAGAATAAAATGGAGAAGTGTGGTTAACGAGGACGAGTGCGTCGAGACTGAGATAGAAAAGTATGGAGGATTGGAAAGGAGTGTGCAAATCATTAATTATCGTTGGGCCATGGCATTTCCGGATGGCACGACAGTTGCTTTTTTTTTGGGGTCCTTATAAAAATCACATTATCCTAACCAAAATGTAAAAGGAGGAGAAAGATCGAACACACGTATGGACAAGGACATAATAAACATTGGCTTACTCGTGGCTTCGTATGTATCGGGCATCATACATCGCCGCAGGTATATAAACGTGATGGAAAGTGAAAAGATTCGGAGGGGCAAGATGCCAAGTGGTGGGGGATTTTTTTATGAATATCCGCGCATATTCAGGTAGTCACTAAGTTCTCGCACGTTTTCCATACGACAGGGGACCCAACGAGGACCCCAGCTGGGCTCGAAAACTTCTCTCACTCTTCGCTATACACGCACCTCTAAAACACTATGACAAACACTCACGTAAACAGAATGCAGAAGACTTGCTCAGGGAGAGAGAGAGAGAGAGAGAGGAGAAAGATAAAAAGGTTCAAATTGGAGAGAAGGAGGGATGGATGGGGACCAACGAGCACCACATGCTGGGCCTACTATACAAATCAACCTATGGATGTATATGCATATGTTACCGACTCGGAAATATGTTAACCCTTCAGTTTAGTCTCTGGATTGGTGGTGCACTGACAACACCTTCAAGAATCTTGCTAACGTTGTTTCTATTTTCGATCAGACTGAGGTCAAAATTGTTTGTTTTTTTAATATTATTTCGGGGCATTTTTGTGGTTACCGAATCGTCGATTGGGATGGAGAACGAAAAGGACTGGAAAACTTGGCGATCTCCCATTGGGTTTGTCTATTTTTTAAATCTTTTGAATAGAGTATCATGATAGGAAGGTTCGTATTGAATTTGGAGAATATCGGTCGAACGATTGAAATTTAATGATGTTTCGAATTTGACGAAAATTAGAGATTTTTGAAAAATCGTCCATTAATTTCTGCACATTTTTGAAAAATATTTTCCATAATTTTCAACTTTCTCTTTACTTCCTAGTTTGTTTTTTCTGTCTTCGTGAAAAAAATCGTCAAGCCTCGATTTACTAGAAGAAACAAGAGTGCCCGTGAGCCCAAAATTGTTTTTTTCTCAAACGTTCAATATGTGACATCGGGAAGTGGTGGATAAATAGTTGAAAATTTCATTAACCGCATGACACATTGGCAATGGGAATGGGAATAAAAAAAAGAGAATCTTCGGGATGTTGAAAAAGTTGAAGGAGTAGAAAAAAAATAAGTGTGGAGGATCGAGTCTTGGAAGTTTGGTGGATTTCTCACGAGACTCGTGGCCTCGAGAGCGCGCGTATCTCGGAACATATCTCGATTCGATTTTCTTTACCAACGATAAAAAATGTCCCGCGTCACGAATTTGTCTTTCTCGAGCTCGTCGTCCTAAGAGACGTAACACGCACACACACACACATAGGCGGAATAACGATATACGGTAGAAACTCAAGCCGAGATTTGCCACGAGAAAGAGAAATGAAACTTTTTAATAGAGTTCCGGGCGTGATTTTCTGCCAACCAACGAGAATCGTACTCGCTACGTCCTCCCTTTGCTCCCTCCTTATTTTGTTTGTCCCCTGTGCGTCATGATAAAACAGCTATTTCGCAACTTGCCGAGGAAAATAAAATGACGCATGAATTATTTCAAATATTCATTCCTTTAGAAATTTACATCGAAATTCTTCAACTTTCTTTCAGCCAATAACGCGTCAGCAATCATCTCGAATATTTATTTATCAATACGCAAATATAATAAATTGTATTTATGTAATTTATTTAATTTATAAATAATAATTTACTATAAATATAATAAATAATATTATTATATTATAGTTATTAATTATACTTATATGATTTATTATATTTATATAATAAATATAAAAAACAACACAATAAAATATAATTTTTCAATGAAATATAAAATATAATAATTCAATATATTTTATTTATTATATTTTATATAGATTATTATATAAATATAAATTATATAATATAATAAATAAATAAATATAATAAACTATATAAATATAATTGAGTTTATTTAAATTTTTCATGAAAATTTTGATGATGATGAATTTTTATGAAAAATTTCGAATCGAGGGTTGGCATAGAATGTCCTTAAAGGAGTCAAATATGAAAATAGAGCGGTTGAATGGAGTAAATAGTGAGGAAAGAAATAAATTATAATCGGGGAGTTGAGATTGTTTTTGTTGAGAATAGGAGGAAAAAAAAAAGTAAGAAAGTACGTGGAGTACATAGACGTTGAAAAATTTGTAAAGGTATAAGTACATTTTATAGTAATGGGAAAATATATTCGAGGAGTGAAGAGGAAATAGAGCCGGCGGTGTAATAATCGTTTTACAATATGATCGAGTGCGGAACGTGACGATAAAGTTCTCTCTTGGCGAGAACGAGGGCGCCCCGTCGTCGAGTTCTCTCTTTCTCATACTTTCACACTTTTTTTCATTCGCTCTCTCTCTCTCTCTCTCTCCTTCTTCCTCTTACTCATTCCTTTCTGTGCAGGCAGAGGCTCTACGTCGTACCTTGGAACATCCTACCTCGAAATCTCTTATTGCTCACGATAAAACATTTTATTTCTACCTCTTTTCTTATACAGATATGTACGCATATATGGGAATAGAGTGTCTATGGCTAAAAGTATTTTAACGGCTTAGGTGTTCGTCCTCTTGTTGGCTCGCGCGTTGTATTACCCTACGAGCTGTTATAAAAGTCCTTGCAAGACAAAGTGCCCCAGCAATCTAATGTCTCAAAGTATTCCATGCGTATCAACGAATATTTTTCCTTCTCTCGTCAATCGACCCCCTGCATTTATTGACGAATTTTCTTTTTCTTTCTCTCCCAAGATATTAAATCGGCAACTCGTGAAAAATATTTATAATTCTTATAAAATTTATAAATATTCGAAATATTTATAAATATATTTATAATAATTATAATATTTATAAATATTTAAAATATTCATATATAGATTTATATTATTTATAAATTATATTTATAATATTCATAAATATTAATATTATTATATTTGTCATATTTATAAATATTTATAAGGCAAATTTTTGTGCAATGTTTTTCAAATTCTCTCGACGAATTGACAATATTGAGATGGGAAATTAATGTGATTATTGTTTGAGGATTTTTAAGTTTTCGAAATTCATTTTATTTTTAAATGAAGAAAAGAATTTCAATAAATCGTGGAATTTTGACGATTTATTGAAAAATGCACGTATGAAAAATGAAGCCGATCGCGAGAGGCGAAAATCTAGTGGGAAAATGGAAATCCATGGGCTGGCGCGCTGTCCGTCGGCCAGCACACACCCCATATTCTAGTAAAATGGCGCCCGGCCATTTTGGAAGAACCCACCCCCTCTGCGTGCTCTGCGAATCTCTTCTGGTCCACGCTCATGTGCGATTCACAATTCTTTGTGACTCTCTCTCCCTCTCTCTCTCTCTTTCTCGCTTTTCTGATTTTATTCCCGCGTCGCTCTTTCTCTTCTTCTTCGTCAATTTAGTATCGAAAAGGCTTTAACGTTCCTCGCTATATTCCTCATTCATTCTGCTCAATTGCCCCGAAAGGCTACTGGTCCGGACCCGGCCACCCGCGGAGTGCGATTGACCATTGGTCAGTGAGCTCTGCTTGACCATGATTAATTCAATTTTCATGTTTCTCCTTTCACGCGACATATACACACAAAACGGGGTCGGGAGAGCAAAGGTTGAGTGATTAATCGAGCGAATAAACTCCGTTTGTCAATACCAAAGACGAATCAAAAAGTTTTTCTTTTCTATTCATTAGAAAATTGCGGGAAAATCAACTCCTTGTCAAATCATCGCTGTTTTATGCGACTCTCAAGTTTGCAACGTTGAGATTTAAGGAAAAAGAAAAAAGGCCATAGAAAAAACATTAAGTTGGATTGAATAATGAAATGTTGAACTTTCAATGCGTAACATGGATGAGAGAATCTCTCTCGTCAAAGTTTGCCACGTTACCCGGCAAGTGAAGTGAAAACCGATAGAATTGAAAAACGGCCAAACACGTAGATCCGAATATTACAGGAAAATGCAGGTCTTGTCTTACATATGTATGTTTCTTACCCAATAAAAGGGAATAAAGCATTGAAATCCAGGAATATTCGGTGCGCCAAGACGATTTTTCTCTCTCTGGATAAGAACGAATCCTCCACATATAAGTTTTCAGTGGGACTGCACGAAAACACGACGACAGATACATCGATATTGAAAATTTATCGAAAAGAACTCATCTTCCCTTTCTGCCACTTGAGAACGAGAGAAATAGCAATTTTGCTGGAACATTGTTGGGTCGTGTAATATCTCGTGACGTTCATAGAGCGTGGATAATGTTTTGGTGTCCCGTAGGAAGGGAGAAATAAATTTCGTGTAGCTAATGACAGGGGGTGACAATCGAATAATTATTTAACAACGAGAAGCCTCCGCCCCTCTGGCCACATAAAAATACTCTGAAAAAAGTAGATAAATCAAATGTTCAGTGTATATATTAGTATCTGTGTATGCAGGAGGTCAGGAGAAGATGATTTGCAATGGGAGTCGCGTGCCATGGTCTCGCGGTGGGTAGGAGTGACCATACATTATAGAAGGCCCTAAGCTCTCAGGTCAATCGAGTATACCGGTTGGAACATTTCCGGTTTTTGCCTGACGCTCGTCCGAGTGACCCTTCGCGAAGGCCCGAGGTGACCAGGGTCGAGGGTCAGCCCAAACAACCTCTCCTCGGGTCAGCCCACCGCGTTTACTGCCGCAACTGATTTATGGCCCTCTCCTCGAGAGTTCTCGAACCACCTTCGATCAAAAGTCCACCGAATCATTTTTCATAATTTTGGCTAAAACTCATTTTAATCGACAGGGGAGTGTCGAGCCAAACAACATTATACGAAATCTTTCACTACGCTGGAGCTAAATCGACAACAGAATTCCAAGATGTTGCTTTGTGGTCGACTGACGGTGATTCAATCCACATGCAAACTTATCGCGATATAATTCTCGATATAATAGTACCTCCTATAAGAATGTAGAAGTACCACCTACAGTAATAGTACAGTAATAGTAATGTAATAGTATCACTTACAGTAATGGTGCAGGAATAGTAATGAGATAGTACCCCCTATGTACCACCGTTGATGATCAACAAGCTTGACATAAGAAACGTCATAATATCCTTTGATTTCGAAAAGATTCGAGAGTTGATGAAATTCCGAAATAATAAGCAATGAGAAGGAGGTTATAGGAAGATGGTTTAAAGGTATAAGTGTATTTGTAGACGTGACGTTGGAGAAAGACGGTTGGGCTATTGGGGAGTTGGAGCGGTGGAAGCAGAGTTTCTACGTCTACGTTCCAATACAGGAGGTTTAGTAAAGAAAGTATATAGATATCCACAGATGTGTGGTGGTGGAGGAAGAGGATGGAACGGTGTGTGGCGCCGGCAGATTTCTAAAGAGCAATGTGCCGTACACGCAAATTGGCGCAAATTGGCGCGAGCTTCCGCGCAGGTCTCTCACGTTTGCCTCGCGAGTTACAGGGCACGAGAGAGAGACAGGAAGAGGGAGATTCTGCAGAAGACGCTAAGCCGCTGGCAAGCAATTCAAAGTCCTTGCTGGCTGTGCCAAGCCAGGGCCACAGCACTATGCACCAGAGAACCGAAGGTAGAGAAGGATACATATATACTTGGATCTATACAAGAAGAGAACATATAAGAAAGAGGTGGAGGGTGCAATGAAGAGAACGAGAGCGGCAAAGGGAATCCACGGAAAGGAGATAGAAGGCCTGGATAGGACGAACCAACCTCCAAAGAGAAACACACACACACACATACTCGCACGCACCCACACACGGTAACAGAGGTATAGGAAAACGGGGAGCTCAAGATGGAAAGGGAGTTCTCCCCGTTGCTCCAGTCTTACGGGTTGCGGCTCTCCTGGGCGCTGGAGAAACCCAAAGGAACACTAGCTAGCGCGTCCTTCTTCGTGCATAAGAGGATTCAACGTGTGGTCGTGTGGAAAGCACAGGATACTTCGCCATTTGTGAACGTACGGCGAGCTCCCGCTGGGTACTTCTGATGCTGAGTTAGCTGCATGTCTATATACACATATACATCAGCGAGAATGTACGCCAGGCTGGTTTTGGCATGTTCTCCACAACCCTCTGCAAAACCATCCTATAACTATTCGGAATAGAACTTCATGCCACCGCCATTCCGCTCAACCCGCTCCTTCCTCTTCTTCTTCACTCATAGTCGTCCCTCTTTTGGTTGCCCTAGCCTTGCTACTTCTTCACGACCACTCCCTCATCCCAAACCCCGAACCTTATCAACCGAACCTCCTGGCGAAGGGCGCAAACGTGACTGCCAGCCTGGTTCAGCGCAATTCCCATATCCTTCTTTAGGAATTTGTGCTAGCGATCCCGTAGTCCACAGCTTTGCACGAGCCCATGGAAGATTCAGTTGCTAATCAGTCAAATGCAGCTCTTACCCGGCAGGCTATATGGCACGAGAAGTTGCCAATTTTGTGCTATTGAATGGACAACTTAGGCAGTTGAAGAACCGGTGCCATGAAACAGCAATTTCCGTCTCATCCCCATTTTTCAAAAACCCTCAGCAAAGGACCAGAAAATACTGAAATACTTAAACTAATTCGTGAATATTCGCGTGTATCAATAACTGCAGAATGGAGAGTCTAGTGAGAGCGAGTGTAGAATTTGTTCCTTCTGGTATCAACGCTACATTGACTGATGAAGAAAGACGCAGAGAAGGATTTGGAACGACGTGGCGCAGCAATTCATCCGTAGTGCCTTCCTTGTTAGACACCCGAAGAGCCTAAGGGCTGCCAAAGCAACTTGAAATTAATTTTCAGCGATAAGATGAAATAGTAAGCTTTGCTAGGATCCTTGAGTCACATGCTACCAAGGACGCGATTAGAGAAAAGGATAGGATCGGGGATGAAGGCTTGCGACTGATGCCTGGTCGATTGAGACCTGAAGATAACCATGGACAACTGAATCAAGCACAAAGAAACGCGACTTTAACAGAGCTACTACGGATCTTCCGGAGCAGTTGCCAACGAGATGATAATTTTTTATAAGCCCTTGATTGAGACAGGAAATGGTTGAGGCTCGGTGGCACAGTGATCCTGGACGCGCATGGCCCTCCAAACATATTCCCTGTTCTGCATGAGTGGCACATACAACGAGATAATGATATACATTGTGTATACACGTTGGTGAAGAAGAGGCGTCGAGCTGCTCTCGCGGAAAAGCTTTAGCCCCGAGGACACATGGGAGAAATATCCGCGAGTCAGCGGCCGGGAAGGGGTGAATTGAAGGAAAGGCAGGATGATGAAAGCGTAGGAGGGAAAGAGAGGAAACGCTTTGGCGGTACTGGGTATACCATCCAAGCGGGTGTACACCGAAGAGAACGAGCCTTGGCAATTTCGACGTGTACACTTACTCGCGATGAAAGCGGCGATATGAGGTGACTTGGTAAACCTGCCGAGAGCAACTCCCCGCTCTCTTTAGAATGAAACGAGGGAAAAGCTTCTCTCGCTCTTTGAAACTACAGCTAGCTATATTGAAATTCATCCAGGCATTTGATACGCCGTATTACAAGATCATTCATATACCTCTCTCTCTATAGTCTCGAAAAAGCTGGGCTGCGTTAATGAGTATGAGCTTTTATTGCTTATAAAAGTGAATCCAAAGGTTTGCCAGTTTAAGTTCCAAGTGGCTCTGCGAAGCTGTGCAGCTTTGGACTGGGTGGTGGAATCTTATTGAGCAAATGGATAAAAGTTTAAGATGGACTGATCCAAAGAGCAGCGGCGTGATCTGCCGATTTCTCGACGAATTCCCGCGACTACGTATTCCCGAATAGGAGGAATGGGTGAGTATCCACCAGGTGGGCCATGCCATCGATCGCGCGCTCTCTGTCCAAAGAGGATCAAAGCCAGACTCTCGACCCGGGGATGATTTCCGGGAGGAAAAAGAAACAGCCAAATAGAAGATACACGAAGAGAAGGAGAGAGAAAATGGAGAGCTTCTGGATTCCTAGCGTGGAGCATGAAGCCTCATCTGATTTAGAATAGCTCAGGCATCCTCTTTCCTTCGTCGATTGGGTGCTCGTCCTCCGAACGCACCGGTGGCTTTCTATCCCGGAGCTAACCCCTAGCTCCTTCACCCTTCTATCTCATTTCTATCCTGCTCTAAGGTTGATGCAGCGGAAGTCAAAAACCGTGATGGTGCTTCGAGCTATAGCGTGCTCATGAGAGTACATACAGAGAGAAAGAGCCCTCTCGATCTCGAACCCTCCTTTCCCTCAGGGCCATGGAACATCGGAGGATCCCATCCTCGTCCTCATCCTCGACGTCGACGTCGTTGTACTCGTCGTACGTCGTCTTAACCGACAACGTAGGAAATCCCCTCTTGGGCGAGAGCCCAGAGGGTTACCATGGATACGAGGGGATGCGCGTGACGTAACCACCCACTGCCAGTACCCGTTGAAACAAATGAAGGCACGTCCCTCCACCTTTCACATTGCCCGTAATCTTCTCCCCCCTCTCTCCCTCCTCCCTCCCTCTTCCTTTGCCTCTCAATCTTATCCTCTATCTATTTCTCTCTTTCCTTCCCACCATACAGCTTTTTTCTCTCGGGGGCATGCTGCCTGTTACTTCTGTCCACCGCTCATAAAGTCCAACTACCTCCGGCAACTTCTCAACTTACCAATTTTCCTACAAGCCCATTTATTTTTCTCGGCACAAAGCACGATCCACTGGCTCAAATTTCGACTTTATTTGGACCTTCAGAAATAACATTGGAACACTCCTATACTTTCGGCTTCTGGACTCTGCAAAAGGACTATGTGAACCTTACCTATCCATGGTCCAAGCAACTGGAGGCTAAAATATGCCAAACACCTCCATGATAGTGAAGACTGTATGAGCTGTAAATAGCAAAATGGCAGTGATGATGTCCTGAGGGTTGTAAATTCAGGCAAAACAATAACCCCCCCATACAGTCACCTTATTTTTTTCTTTCACCTTATAGATAGCTCTCATGGATGTCGCTGCCTATCTCTGTTGTTTTCACGAGTTCAGAGAAGTAGAGAAATGCTGGCAGAAAAGGGAGGGTCAGGGAAGGAAGAGAGAGATACTGAGGTAGCAAGGACACTGAAATGAAGAAATATCAAGACATGTGTTGTACACTATACGGCATATGTACTGTTAAAGTTCAGGTAACATATTTCCTACACACAAAGAGATTGCACGTACGTGGCTTTCCAGGCTGGGATCGCACGGTTCGCGACAACGAATCTCTCCACGAGACCCTTCCAGGCTTCTGTCTTGGAGTTTTTACCCTATTCTGAAACAGTATGTCGCACAACTCGACACTATTCGCGCAAACGTCGATTGCTAACACGTGGAAATTGCGTTCACGACGACTCGCAACGACAAGGCCATTGATTCTCCTTGATATGAGAAATGCCATTTTTTTTAAATTCAAATAATTTTGACAACTTTTCTAGAAAGTAAAGAGGAAGTACCAACTTATACACAATATTTTACAAAATTTGCAAAAATTAGTGCGGTTTGACGACTTTTCAAAAATCTTCGATTTTCATTAAATTCGAAAATTCATAAAATTTAAACCGTTCGACCGATATTTCCCAAATTCAATACCAACCTTCCTATTATGATGCTCTATTTAAAAAAAAAACAATGAGCCATAAATCTGAAAATTTGTGGAAATTAGAGCGTCAACAGCCATTTTTTGAAAATTTCAAAATGTCGTACAATTCGTATTTTTCTAGCAATTTCAACAAGATTTTCAAAGAATGAAGATCTTGTATGGATTAACATCTGTGCGAAACGGGAGCCCTGTAGCTCGAACCGTTCTCGAGTTATGAGCGTTTGAATTTTCCAGTCCCATAACATCCACACATCTACATCCGGATATTTTTTCTAGATATGATTTTTCGATGTTTTGGGACATTCAAAGCACATTGACATTGAAATCTTAAAAAAAAAAAAAAAAATTCACCGTCACATAGCTTCCTCTATGAAAAGGAAAAACGAGTGATAATTTCCAGGATTTAAAAATAGTAGTTTTGGGAGAGGAAAATCATTGAGTGTGGTGCGTGAAAGATTTTTATGGGTCGGGCGGTGTCGGGATGAGGACTCGCCCCCATTATCCTTTCAAATTGCTTATTTTCGGTAAATACCGTTTTGAAAAGCCAATAATGTTGTTTCGCCATTGTGTCCTGGCGCTCTCATCGCGTTTACCCCAAAGCTTTTGATCCTTGCCACACACTCTCTCTCTCTCTCTCTCTCTTCTTTCAGCCCATATTTTACTTTCGTTCTTTTTTCCTCTATAGCAGAAAAAAAAACCTGTGTGCGTACAGCGGGGTGTCCCCATGGGTTAGCCAGTTTCGAGGGATAAAAAAGTAATCCGAAAAACGGTACAGGTGATAGGGACCCCGGAGGAGTATAGCCGCGTGGAAAAAAAACGAGACCCTAACCCCGGGAAGGTTGCCAGAGATGTACCACGTAAACTCGCCTTAAGGGGGGAGAGAGAAAAAAATCTCGTCGCCCTCTTGTATCTCGAAAGGGGTTGTCAAAAAATTCCCAATATATTTCTCGTACCTGCACCGACATGAGATGTTGTTGTCGTACTTTTTCTACCCCAAAACTCGGGTCTACAAAGCCCAAAACAAAGTATATCATAAAAGCGAGATCGTGTCATCTGCGTGAGTCGGAATGAGGGATCAGAAAGTCACGATCTTTCGCGGATGACTAGTGCTATTTTATATTTTCTCTCTCGGTATAATGGCAACGTCCAGACCAATAATATCCAATAACGTTTAAGGAAAATGGCAAAACAGCAAAGCTCTCATAGCTGTCGCGTGGCGGAGGATCCGGTAAATGCTTTTTAATGGGAAAAGGAGGTGAAAAATAAAAGGAACGAAGGAAAAGTTGAGGAAGGCAAAAAAGCGAGTGGCGAGGTTGGGGCTGAGGATAAAAGCGAGTATAATTCTCAGGCTGGCGGCGCAGAGCCCAGACGCAAAGGTAGAAGGGAGAGAAAAGGAGGAAGATAGAGAGTAAGAGCATCGAAGGAAAGCACCCAAAGCCCCCTTTCCCCCCCCCCCCCCCCAACGACGAGGCTTCAACCTTGAACTACATTTTTAATTGCCATTTCTCCAGCCACCGAGAAGCAGATTCCTCGTGGGTAGTAGTCACCTTAGTAACACACTCTCAGAAAAACCACTTTTCGAGATGCTAGTGCTCGTGACTGCAGACTCTTCCAAACGATAAGGAAAACAAAAGAAAAAGACTTTTCTACTTGCGCGACTGAGTCTCTCTCTCTTTTTCTTCGTTATTCTTCTTTCTATGTTTTTATCTCACTCTGCGTCGATCCACAAGCTCCTGTAACGCGGACGTTGCCACCGAATTTTCCCTTTTCCCCTCCTGCTGCCTCCTTTTCTTTCCTCCCTCCCTCTCGCTCTCTCTCTCTCTCTCGCTCTCGTTTTCACCCCGAGTAGTCTAAGCAACAAGTAGCGCGTTCATTTAAGACGTGTCGAGCTTCTTTTGTTCGTTTATATAAAAGAAAAAAGTAAAGAAGAAGGAAGTCAGTGAGAGAGACGAGGTAAGAAGTAAAAAGAGAAAACGTAGCGCAAAGTTTCGCTCAAGGGAGAAAAACGATCCGTCTAACCGCGCGCGCGCGCTTGCACTTTCTCATTGTAGGGGGTAAGAAATTATCGCGAGCAAAGTAAGACCGTGGAACAAGAGTTACTCTTTTTACTCTTTATCAATCTTGTTACACCTTTTTATCTCTTTGCAAATTCGCCTCGGTTCTCTCAATGAATAATTTTCAAATGTCAAACTTTTCACATGCCACCGATCAAGTGACAAAAAATCCACGAGATTCAAAAATGGGAAAATACAGTTTAAAGAGCTTTGCCACATAGGACAATATGATAAGAATTTAATAAAATTTGGTGACTATATTCTAGAACATCAAATACGATGACACTCATTTTTTGTGATGCTGAAGTTTGCAACGTTGGAATGCAACGAAGAATATTGATATTTATAAATAATTTGTTTCATTTTTTAAATGATCCGAATTTTTCGAGTCGATAAATTATTCTGGGGCGAAAAACCGATCGCAATTCAATTCGGAACATAAATAATAGACTTTGGCATGGAAAAAAATGAATTTTTTTCTATTTTACGTCTAGGGTTGAATAACTCGAAAACTATATAGAAGAAAAATCTTAAAAAATGTTGTATATTAGTTTTTAATACTAAAGAGTATGCTCACGAAATTTCATGGATTTCAAATAATTTCGAATTTTCCTACGGGGTGTTGTTTAAAAAATATGAAATACCGAAAATTGCAGAAATTTCTCTCGGACTCACAGAGCCGTCCGGCGACTGATCGGTCTGAACAAGCGAATTGAAAAGTTTCATGGCGTCTTGGGTAGGCGAAAGAATTTGAGCGATCGAGTTGGATGATTCCGTTAGGTAACGAGGGTTAGAAAGAGTCTTTGAGCGAAAGCAACGGGACATATGGCAGATCGGTGCGTGGAAACATCCGGCTAGTTAGCGCGGGTATAAAATAGGCAGGAGGAGATCGACTTGGATCTTGGCTAGTACAGAGGCGGATGCTGCACGGTAGCTCGACATTTGCACACACACATTATAACGATTTGCGTGCTTGCATACGTTACAGATGAAATTCTGTGTAACTTTTTTCTCCCTAGTATATTTGTTCTCTGCTCGAGGAAGGCATCACGTGCCAGCATCCCATTGAGCTCTTTGAATGGACCAACTCGCTTCGTTAACCAGCCTGTCGTATTTTTTACCCATCAACCCGAAAGGGCAACCCTTTTTTTTTCTTCTACTCCTTTATTTTTTATTCCCTCCAATATATATTCCCGGATCGCTCGCTTGCTCCTTTCCCAATTTGAATACATTGTACCCTCGGTCGACATACATATGTATATCCAAGCCGATAGTTTTACCCCGTCCCTAAACTAGGCAGACTCTCCTTCTCGGTCTCCCTGGATCCTTCTATATTCATATATACAAATCCATATACATTTACGTGCACATATTTCCCCATATACAGCCCATGGACTCTGAGGTGACGTTTTTCGCTTGTGCGTTCTTGTATTCATTCTCTGGATTCACGCAAACGCGTGTACTGTCGACTTGGGTGAAGAAATATATGGAAAGCCACGAGTATATACTCGCCTATGTATTTTATATACAGATATGTATATATTTGAGCCTTTGGCTCATTTCCCTGTCGCCCTTTCGCGAGTCTCTGCCTCGCCTTTCCCTTTTGGCGTGGATAAAAAATATTGGCAAGACGAGAACAAGAACAACGAGGATTGGCACAGCTCGAGGTGGAAATTTTTCTACCTGCCCAAAGCCCCGGGCTAGCTACACGTTTTGTGTTGCTCGTTGCTTGACCGAGTTCTATTTTTCTCGCATCATCTCACATTCTCTTCCGCTTCCTCTTTCTATACATATAAATAAGATCTGTACATATATATATCCTCATTTATTAACATATATATACATAGTTCTGTTCGACTTTCTCTTTGGCTATGTACTGGCGCTCTCACCTTCGACAATGCAACTGATTTTGATTTATATGACGTGAACGACAGTCGAACGAGGAACGAAGGGTTGCAGGTTCGAAATATACCCTTTTCTCTTTCGTACTGACTCGCTGACGCCGCGAGGGGTGCATCGTCTCTGCTTTTCACGTACCTTTTTTATATTTTTATGCCTTGTGTTTTTTTTTCCTTTTCGCTTTCAATTTATTCTTTCGAAATGTTCAACGATCCGTGGCGAGATCGAGGGATGCGCGTCGAAATTATAAATTCATATGCATCGATTCTTCGACCGAGGATCAGGGGCTCCTCTCGCTTTATACGGAATCTCCATTTTTCGCGATGCCCTATTCGGGCGACCATTTCGAATCTTTCCGTAACAAATTTTTAACACATAACGCTTTTTCCTTTCGCGGTTCGATCTCGATCGCCAGCATCGAAATCTCGCGTCTACCTCCTCATTTATTAAGCCACGGAAATTGGCACGTTTCTCTATAACTTTGCCCAGAACGTACACTCCCTTTTACCCAACTTTTCTATTCGTCAGATTTAACTCCAGCCATCAGACATTTTCCACGTAATATCAACGAAAAATACGTGAGCCTGGAGGATTCTCTGATTCGAGGCAAATGTACTGAGCTATCTGGGAGCTTGAGGTTTTATTTGAATGGCACGAAACGAGTGACGAATCATGGCGAAGGTTGGAGCGTTGGAATGCAACGAAATTCTGTTTTTTTTTTTCTTGACCAGAGCTCCTAATCATTTTCTTACTCTCCAAAATCAAAATCGACACGAAAAATAGTGATAATTTCGAAAATTCAATAAATAATTATTGGAAGAAAAAAAATTTCGTTTAATCTCAACGTTGCAAACATCAAGCTGATGACGAAAAGCTCGCGCAGCTATCGCGAACGCCAAAGGCCCCGATCACCCTTAGCTCGTGGTTCTTATGGAAAAAGAAACAAAGAGGGCGAAAAGCAGTGACAAGTCCATGTGGAAAGAAGCTCGGCCGAGAGAGAAAAGTCGGGAGCACTATGAGGGAATCTGATTTATTCCGATTTGCCTGGCCCGAGGCTGGCGGCGACGCGTCTCACCAGAAGCGGATGTAATATTCTCACGCGAGCACATCGCTTTCTCCCCTCACTCAGTCTCTCCCTCAATTTCCTACTCCGCATATCATCGTCTATCTCTCTTGGTCCTTTGGCTCTCGATATTCCAACCCCATCAATAACTGATATACGAATTCCGGCTAAAGACCGCGCGACGTGCGGAGCAGAGAATTCTTCTCATCGTGCGTCGTCCCCTCTTTCCTTCAGCCCTGGTGACACGCATCCCCCCACATCCGCCGATATTCCAACTCACCTTCGCTTCATTTCTTACCTATACACATGTCCTCTCAAATATACGCTTGTGTGAACGTATTACGCACGAATTTGTACGGGTACTCGAGCCGGAATACTCGAGCACGTACGTGACTTTTTTTCCCAGATATTATCAAACGCACAAGTCCCTGAGGCTATGAGAAAGTAAAACATACACTGTGAGAACAGTTTATTTATAATAAAGTATTATAAATATATATCAAATATTAAAAAATATTTTTGTCGTCAGGATTAAATTTCATAGGCTTAACATTTTTTTTTAAGATAGATTGAGGCTCTTTAACCAAGACTTTGTGGCTAAATACAGGTGCCCAGTTGGCCAGAATACAGTGCGAGAATTGCATTAATGTGGATACACATGAGCACGTGGTTTTTCCGAATTTTCAAAGTTGAGCCTAAGAATACAAATTTTGAAAACTGCATTTGATAAAGTCACCTAAAGCCAAAAGAAGATCGAAAGTCGAGATCGAAAAGTTAGATCGATTGGGGGAAAAAAATTCAAAGTCGAAAAGGTGGAGGACATTTTTTTCAACATCCGGTTTACTCGGTGATTACGAAATAACAGATTAAACCGTCCAGCGGCCAAACGGTCGGAGGTACAGCAAAAATGAATAGGACCAATTTTGTAGCGGATTGAATTTGCTTGAAAAAAGTTGTTAGCCGCGATTTTCCATGAGCGATAATTTGGGCCTGAGAGAGACTCGTAGAACGGACTAGTTTGGGGCCTCAACTGCGATCGTAAAAATACAATAATTTTTATGGATCGAAGATCGTCGTTTCAATCTACGTGGAATGATCGAAAAATGCACGCATGCTTGTGCAAATAAAAGAATTTATCCCCCCCCCCCCCCTGTCTTACGACGTTTCTGTACGTCTGGCAGAAATTCTCGTTCCTTTTACTAGAGACGTAGCGGAAGGAGCCTTCTCGATGATGCCAAGCAGCCGAGCAATAAAGGTGAAAGAATGAGAATTTCTCCGAGTGTGAGAGAGTTCCTCAGGCGTAAAAAAAAGTGAACGAGACTTTTGAGAGAGAAAAAACGTCTCGCGCGTCTTCCAGTCGTACACACGTCCGTACAAATCTCCACTCGTACATTTACATCATTCGCTCTTCTGCCTTCAAAGCACGAATGTTGAGAATGAAAAAAACCCAAGTCTCCACTGCTTCAGGCCAGTTGATTCATACTCCGAGAGTCTTGCAAGAGTCCATTGTTTTATTAATCGAATCCTTTAGTTATTGAGGAGGTTGACTACATGTGACAATATGATAAGAATTTAATCAAATTTGGTGATAATATTCTTTGGCATCAAATACCATGACACTCATTTTTTATGATGCCGAAGTTTGCAACGTTGGAATGCAACGAAAATTATTGATTTTTATAAATAATTTGTTTCATTTTCGAAATGATGAAAAATACTTATTTTTCATCAAATCTTTCTCGAAATAGAAATGCATATACGCCACTCGATGTCTAGGAAGAAAAAAAAAGTATTTTTCAACTGGCAACCATTTACCTGACGCGCAAACATAATAAGCTTCGAGCATTTTATTCTTTTCTCTCACTCTCCGGATCTGCCTTCAGGCCATACGTACTCTTTGAGATATTTCTTTTTGTTCAGTTTTGTCGCTCACCCGGACAGACTTTGAGCCTCGTCAGTGAAAAAGAAGGGGATCATCCAAAAAACCGATTTTTTCGCAGGTCTCAACCGTTTAATATAAACTTATTATCCGAGTGGATTGGCCACTTTGAGGAGCAGCAAAGAAAAGAACAAAGCAAATGGAATAAACACCGAGACAAACAAAACTTTATCCACAAAAAAAATTACAAAATTTGATAATTTTTGTTTTACATAATTTTTTTTTTACACATTTTTTATCATTATCAATTATTTTCACAATTAATCCACTTTTTCGATTTTTATTGAAGAAATTTACTTTTGGAATGGGAAAAAACGTCTGGCCCACTATTTTTGATAAATGTTTATCCAAAATTTGGCACTATGCTCTAAAAATATCGATGGAACGTTTGCCAAGTCAGACCTCACGCTCGTCTTTTTCTTAATATGTTTTTTATTTTTGTTTTTATGTTTTTACTTTCTTCTCGAGTTCTCTTCGGCCTCGTATTTTTTTACGAGCCAGCAATGGTGATGAAAACGTGACAGGTGGATTGGTGGAAAAAAAAATGGTGTGAACATTTTTATTCGTCTTTGCAAAAGGATTTTCCTCGGGATCGCTCATGCTCGTCAAGCCTTTCTTTCTTCTTCTTATTATAATTTAATGAGTTTGAGGAGTCTTGGAAGAAAACTTTTCATCGCAGTACGAAGATGCTTTATTTTCACTTTGCGTTTGTTTGTTCTCACCTGCTGTGAAAAGTTGGTTGGTCGGCCATGGCGCGAGACGACGACCCTGGCCTAGAAAGGAAGGCTAGACGAGTTCTTTGCCTTGGGGTAGTTTTTTCGTCGGTGGGAAAAGCCACGGAAGGGCTTGCTTGTGAATAATTCACGTTGTACGAACTCGGAAAATGAGGAACAAGTTCAGTCGGACCGGAAAATTCTTTTCGTCCCGCGGCAAGAACGCCTTGCCATTTAAAAATATAAAATGAAGCTTACAGCTGATGGAGAATTTTTTGTACCATCGCCAACCCTTCACTTACTATTTTCCATTGGGTAACGAACGAGACTCCGGAAAAATGGCAACGCGTTGAATAAAGTGACTCATTGAAAAAAATGTAGAAAAAAAATCTTAAAATTTTATTTAGAAAAATTTAATTCGATCTAATTGAATATATCAAATTTTGATAATTTTGAATTTTCCTATGCTTTGCTATGGTCCCTCCTTAAGGAGGTTGGCTACATGCGACAATATGATAAAAATGTAATAAAATTAGAGCATAATATTGTTTAGCATAAAATACGATGTTACAATTTTTTTGCTTTTTTTTTCGTGTCGATCGAATTCAATTAAAAGAGAATGAATATCAAAAGCAAGAAATTATTGCGAAGATTTGATGCTTTCGCGGTAGCGAAGCGGTAAAATGCAAGTGATTAGGATTCACTCCAGTTTTTCGAGCATTAAACACCGTGAGGCATTTTGAGCAGCGCGAGTTTTGTGCTGGAGACTGAATCACTGAAGTTTTGTCCCTCCCGTACTACTCTTTTTAAAATCCCTGTCTTTTTCTTCGCTATACACCAGACACGTCGCAGCTTTCTCGTTCGCGATAAGAACCGCTTAATTTAATGAGATGCACCCGAACGAGAATAGCAACAGGAAACCGAAAAAAAATATAAAAAAAAGAAAAAAAAAGCGAGAAGTGAGCAGGAAACGACGAGAGTTTTCGAATCACGACCTGCCTCAAAAAACCTCGTTCCCTTGACATCGAAATGCCATCAAATTCGACGCATCGATTAAATAAATTTTTCATAATTAATAAAAAATCATAAAATTACCAATAATTAATAATTTAAAAAAACGTTTAAAAAAAGCGACGGACCGATTCGCCATCCGGTTCTAACTCATTCTTCGTCCTCATCGGACGAAGCTAAACAAAACAGGTTCTCGTAATGGGGGACGAAAAAAAAATGAATGGAAAGGAGTAAAAAATAAAACAGAAGAGAAAAGGAAAAAAAATCGGGTCCCTGTTCGGTATAGAGACGAAACGATTCCAGGTTGACGCGAAGTTTGCGATGCACCAGTCGACTCTCTTGACTCCCGTGCTAACGGACCCTGGCTAGGGGGTGAGTTTTGGTCCAGCAGAGAATAGAAAGAGGAAAAAAGGGGAAAGGCTGGTGAGGAAGAAAAGGCGTGTAAAACAAAGAGCTCGGAGGGGGCAAATTACGGATTCAAACGGCTCTCTTTTGTCTTTTCATGTTTATTTCTTTGTTTTTGCCCCGACTGCATTGTTCGGGGGACGTTGCGGTGGACAGGGGATGCGAGAAGGACGGAGAAGGCTTTACACGCTACGAAGCTTTGTCGGAATTTTTTTTCGTTATTTCTTCTCCCCTTTCCCATATTTTTCTTTTCTCTCCCCGCACATTTTCTAGTTTTTGTTTTTTTTATCTTTTTTTCACACTAGTCGAGAAAAAATTTCTTACTCACTGGCTCGCCGTTCTTGAGCTATAAAAAACACTCGTTCTTGGTCCTCTCACGTCCTGTGGGCTAACCAGAACGAAATATAAATTTTTGGGTTTTTTTTAAATTCGAATAAATTTTTCTCCATCGATTTAGCGAAATTTTTGACAGAAAACGACAAATTACTACGTTTTTTTTTTATTTGACGATTTTTCGCTAATTTATCGAATCTCTCTGATTCTTGCAGTCCCGATAATTCGTAAATTGGTATTCTTGAATGTACGCGAGGTGGGACGTGGATACAACGACCCCGGTAATTATGATGTGTTCGGTAAAGCACGAATAGAAAAGGTTGATGGTTGGAAGAGGCGAAAAGCTCGAAACGTTGGTTGAAATTTTAAGACATTAATTAACTCAGTGTCCTGAATTGATAGTCTGAAGCTTTTGACGTGATAATGATGAGATATCTTTTCAGGTGGTCATAATAATTCAACGAGTCGCCGGTTTTGAATGAATTTTTCAATAACTCTCTTCAACAAAAACACATCGAGTATTTATGTGATTGAACATTTTTGTATTCGGACTTTAGAGAGCCATGGAAATCAGTGAATCATTCTTGTCAGTTAATTCGACCTGAGAAGGTTTAACCGATTAGATTTATTGTCAAGAATCATGAGGAGAGAGACGAAGAAACGAGGGACGAAAATTCTTAAGGACAAGGAGAGAGATACGAACATCGTCCTCGTCTATTTCATTTCCGACGAAAATCTTCCGATCCAGTGCCGATTATATAAAACAATCTTGATCGCCAAGATAGCCCAGAAAGAGTCTCAAACATGCAAGAAAGCTTGAAACTGCCACGGAGATGCTAACGTCTATCCAACTGCTGCTGCTGCTGCTGCTGCATCAGCCTTAACTGACAGCCTACCTGACGCGACTCAAACATTCACGAACCCATTCCTTACGACCATATCTATCCGCGTTATCTTCTCGTTCTTACCGAAATAGATGCCCCTCGGGCTTCTTCTCCTTTTAAGCCGATTTAAAAATCCCCCCCCCCCCCCCCCCGCCCCTCTCCCAACAATGTGGCAAATTTATTATCCTCCGTCTATATCGAGATCGAAACTGTGACTAATTTTTCAATCTATATTTTGACGAGACGAAAAACATTCGGGACGTTGTACGTGGCGATGGTCAACTGGACGTTCTCGTTTTACATTTTTACAGTTATTTTCCATTCACTTTATTCAGTCCGTACCAATTTACTAAAGAACTTGACACTCTAAATTCAAAATCGTCCGAGCCAAAATGCATTTTTTAGGTAATAATTAATAAATTTTGGAAAAATTGAACGTTCTTTCTTTGGAAAACTAAATGGAAATATTTAATGTTGAAAATCGAAAGTTTCAACATGCGCTCTTATGGGAAGGAACTGGACATTGTGATTTTTGGAATTAAATGTCTTTTTAGATATTTATTTATAAAAAGGCATAAAAATTTATAAATTTATGAATTTATGAATTCATGAATTTATCAATTTATCAAATTAAATCTATAAATTTATAAATTTATAAAACATCCAAGGCCTAAGCTATATATATATATATATATTCGGTTTTGTAGCCCCTGATATTTGAAAACGATTCGAGACTGTGAATTGGAGGAATAAATTGGTGTTGTTTTTAAGGCGAGCAATTTTTGTCACCGCTGATTGGATATACGTTGGCGAGAAGACGGAGCAGGGGTTGTTGCCCGAAAATTGGAGGGTTGACTGGGCCAAAATCGACATCCGGTGCGAGGTTCTATCCGTTCATTTCCGCGCGCTAGATGAATCGTCCTTTCGAAATGTGTGGTAGGAGGCAGAGAATTCTGGGGCTAGAGACCGAACCTTCAACGACAATATCGATGACTCTTCGAGTCTTTCGGTGAACGCAGAAGTCTTTACAGAAACGAGAGGGTCTCTAGTTAGCGATGCAAAAAAAAATTGGTAAAAATAAAACTTTTCTCAATTTAATGAACGACGAAATAACAGTCGCCTCAACGATTTAGGGAGATTCTCAGAGAGATTTAAGGAAACCTGGTACCGAGTGGCACCAAAAATATTATTTATTTAATTTTATTTTATTTTATTCATATTGTCAAATTTTTTTTTTTTCTTCGTTTTGTTTATTTTATTTATTTTTTTTACGAATTATTGAATTTTTTGTTTTTTTTTATCGATATCTATCCGTTAATTCAATCATCGAATAAACTCGCTGAACGAGAATCGCAACGGAGAAATGAGATGACGGCATAAGGCCGAGGGATGATGGTTGGAACGTTAAAATTCTTGAATTTTTGTTTATCGTCGTTGAGAGCTGGAACAGTTTGTTTGGTTATGGCGTGACAATGTATTTTCATTAGTTTAGTGTTTTTCGTCTGCGGGATTGTTGGCAAGGGCGGGTTCAATGGTCAGGGGTGAGTTTGTTGAAAAAATGATCAAGGAGGCTGGCCGGGATGGATATGGAAAGGACCAGAGTACATGGGACATGAGTGGGCCGTTGTAAAAGCATCGAGAGAAAATATAAGCGTGCGTGGGAATGGTGGTGGTTGAGGATGAGGATGGGGAGGGGTTGGGGTGTTCAGCAAGGACCACGAGATCAATATGTATGTTGGGGGATGTGGACCTCGTGGTTGGGGGTGGCCAGCAAACCTGTTGGCTTGATCTGATTGGCCAACGGCGACCACCGTAGCCACGCCCACTCCCACACACGCTGTCTTAACCCTCCAGCGAGAAAGCAGCAGCCTGATGTTCACCCTCTCTCCTCCCCTTGGTAACTCACCCCCTCGTGCCTTTCGGAAAACCACCATAGTCGCTCTCTCTCTCCCTCTCGATCCAGCTCTTTGCTTTTCTATAGCTCTTCTTCTTCCTCGCACTCTCTCTCGCACACAGCTCTCTATTTTCTTTGCTCTCTCTCTCTCTCTCTCTCTTTTGCCCTCTGTACGTGTATGCGCCCGTGTATTCACGGCTCACGTACTCTCTTTCGGAGAATCGCGGCCGAGGCTGAGCTTTTGCGGGTACGTTAAGTTTCAACCAGCCACTCATCCCTTTTCCGTTTTTTTCCAACCCCCATGTACTACCCTGCGTGCTCAATTTATGCAAAATGATTGAAAATTAAAATTTTTCAAATTTTTATCGAAAAAACGCGGATAATTGAACATTTCTTAAATTGCACTGATTTTTTTTTATCGAACATTGGAAATTGACGCAATTTGTGTTTCTATGAATATCGTTCATTGAACAGAGTCGCTGCGATTTACGTTAAGACTTGTTTTTTTATTCCCAAAGTCCTGGGGACGGTTTTCATTGACGGAGGCAAATTTTTCCGGGGAGATAAAACACCATAACGTGGAAGTGAGTAGTTGAAAGGCCGCGAGAGCTCGTTATAAGAAAAGCGATTAAATTCGTGTAGTTACGAGGAAAAGTCTCGGCGGGTCCTCGGTTGACGGGCAAGCCTCGAATTAACCGCGGATAATTAGCTTAAACGGCGAACCGGATCAACCGCCGCGTACTCCGAGCTCACTCGCTCTGCTCTTACCTTCTCAAACTTTGACTCGCCGTTGTACGAATTTCCGCGAGCTAAAGCTTACCTATAATCTTACAGCCTCTTCATCCCTTATTTCTCTCTCCTTACCGTTTTTCTGTCTTCTCGTCCCGACCCCCCAACAGCCGCAGAGCAATCTTTAAATATTTACTCCGCTTTTCGCTCTCGCGTCTTTCCCGAACTGTGTCTCTCCAGTACTCTCGTTGAATTAATTTTAGCGCCAGCTCGGTCTTACCCGATGAATTACAAAAAAAAATCCACAACCGAATTATTGTAATTTTTTTTTCTCATTTTCACGCTTTTTAAATTTGAACAAAAAATTAATAGAAAAACGTATTTTTCGTTGCGAGCCTCGATGTCCTTCAAAGGAGTGATCTTTATAAATTCAAAAAAGAAATTGTAATTTAAAATATGAAAAGGAAAAAAAAATTTAATTCAAAATTTGAAGAAATTTTTTTTTTATAATTCAAAATTCGAAAAAAAAAACAAGATAAAAATTAAATGAATAAAAAAAAACGCCAACAAATATTTCCTTCACTATTGTCTTCATGGGGTGCAAATTTTAAGGGATTCTATCGATAAAAAATTCGGCAAACAACTAAAAGGATCCCCATCAATAAAATGAATACAAAACGCATAAATTTTCATGGGAACTGAATAAAATCATCTAGAATGACGATCAGGATGAGAAAGGCCATGAGAATTAGATGAAAATAGGCGATGTGAAATAAGAGGTTTGGAGATGGTTACATCAGACTTGGCGTAGCAGAAAATATATCCACGTGTCTCGGGAGTCATTGCCAGGCACGTGTATTTAAACAAAGACTTCTTAACAGAGCTAGAATATATAAATATATAGTATAGATGGATATCAGGTTTCCAAGCTCGTTGAAGAGAAAGCGACAAGCTCGTGCGTTCACTCGGTGTGCCCTCTTTCGTTTTCTGTCAGTCTTTCAAACGGGAATTCTTGGGATTGCGACACCCAAGAGAAATACCGTTATATACTTCCACTTGGAGTGATTCAACTAATACTAGTTGGTGAGGGCGAAAGAGAGATTAATTGCCACCGTTTCGAGGGAGAGCCTGGCTGCTCTGTCTCACAGATGTATGAGTGTGTTTGGTTTCTGCACGCGAGTGTGCGAGTCGTTTCTAATTGAAAGGGGTTGATGGGTGTACCTGAATATGTGTCTGTCGAGTGGCAATTTTCGTGACAAATCAATCGGCATTACGGATCGAAAAATCATCAACTTTCAATTGAACCTGAGGCTAAAAAATCAACAGGATCGCGACTTTTGTCTCTTATTTCAACATGAAAATACACACGCGTCGATACGAAAATTAAAAAATTAAAATTCTGGAAGACAACAAAAATAACGAAATTAATTTGGCAAGAAATTTTTTTCTTTAATGGATCTCGTTATTGTTTAGCAATACTTGGTCTGGCCAATGAAACGATTCTCTCTCGCGACCCTTTTGGGATTTTCTTTATTATTATTCATTCAGTATTATTTAAAAAATTTTTTTTTTTTTTTTGCATTTTTATTTATCACTATTATTATTATTATTGGGAGTTTTTTAATTTTTTCTTATCTGTATATTATTATTATTTTTTTTCACATATTTTTCTATTTTTTGGGCATTTTTATTTATTATCATTATTATTTTTACTTTTTTCCTGCGTATTGACGAAAAATGTGGATAATTTCAAAAATTCAATAAATAATGAATGGAAAAAGTGTTTTCCGTTGAATCTCAAGGTTGCAAAATTGAGCCTCATAAAGTAACTGGAGTCCGGGCGTAAAGGGAGTTAAAGAACGAAAGTGAATGTTGACAGTGACAAGAGAAAAAAAAGAAAAAGGTATGAGACGCCTTGAGGAAACAAAGTCATATAATAATTGGAGAGAGAGCTGAGCGAGTGGTTGTCGAGCGTCTTTTTCTTTGACCCTCTTATCGCTCCGTGAGTCGGGCACGGTTATCGTAACGCCCTCGGTGTCGTCAGACGTTTCCATTCATAATTAGAAAAGTAAAAGGAGGAAGAAGAAAGAGAAAAGGAGAAAAAAAAAAGGAGCGAGAGAGAGTGAAGCTTGCGGGCCCATCCGGCGTGCCGGAACGCCGCAGAGGCGGAGGCGTAGTACGCGAGAACGTAGTAGAAAGAAAGAGTCAATGAAGAAAGTAGTAGTTGGAAGGAGGCGAGTGGGGAGAGGGGGGGGGGGGCAACTCCGCTGCTGCTCAATGAATAAGGGAGGCGGGGAAGGCGCTGCTGGAAAGAGGCAACGAGCAAGTGAAAGCACGGACTAAAAGAAAAGCAACGAGGAAAAGGAAGAGAGAAAGAAAGATTCGAGCTTAGCGAGCGATGGAAAGTGAGAAAAAGAGAAGAGAGTAGGGAGAGGGAGGGAGAGGGGGGAGAGGAGGAAGAAGACGAGGTACCGAGAGTGTGAACTACCCCGGTCGTCGTACAGATCGCTTACCCGGCCAGGAAACGTGCAAGAGAGATCAAAAAAATTCGTACCTAAGTGCGAGAAAGAAAAAAGTGCCGTTAGGGAAGGGGCAAGCAACGGACGAGTTGGAGGTCGCGGTAAGAGAGAACGAGATCTTAAAGACTTTCGCCATTCTGTTAATTTTCTTCCTCAAGTGGGTTAAATTATTTTATGAGTTCCTTCGCCCCAACCTCCCACGCCCCTTCCTCCTCCTCCTCTTCCCCTTTTTCTTCTTCTTCTTCTTCTTGGGCTTGTTCGGTCCCTCCGCTTCTTCCTTCCGCTCCACTCAAAGTCATCCCCATCCCTGAGACTTTTATACGCCGTATAATCCTCCGAGTTCGCGGGCTTGTATTGTCTTTTAGCCTATCGGATACTCACTCAACGAACTCACTCTTTTCTCACCCCCTTCATCCTTGCTCCAGTTGCCTCTACCTCGCCCCCCCCCCCCACCCCTCCCTTTTCTGCGGTACCAGCAACTCCTGGTTAACGTCAACCTTGGTAATGCTGCAACCAAACTTTTCCCAACTTTTACATCTTCCTTTCGTTCCTACCGAAGCAGTTAAACTGCCTCGCACTTTTCTCTCTCCCTCTCTCTCTCTCTCTCTCGCCCCTCGTGTCCCATGAATACTACAACTACCTTCGTACTTCCTTGATGCTCATTATTTTCATAATACAGCCCGTTGCATCGTAAGCTCTATCTTTATGTCACTGCTCACAAATTTGTTATGTTATTCGAGAACAAGCTTCTCTTTAATTATTAATGAAATAAATCTTAGGATTATTTATTCCCATCTTGTGGAAGATTACATCGTTGACAAATGCAACAAAATTCTGCTTTTTTCTTCTTGACCAGAGCTCCTAATTATTTTCGCACTCCCTGAAAACAAAGTCGACACGAAAAATTGGCATAATTTTGAAAATTCAATAAATGATTAATGGAAAAAGGATTTTTCGTTGAATCTCAACGCTGCAAACTTCAGAATCATCGATGGAAACATAATTTATTGCAAAAAGAAAGTTAATAATAAAATTTGGTGGATCTGCCTTGACAACGAGATCGTCGATAAGTTTAACTCCAAATTGTCGTTCAGACTAAAGTGGAAAAGCAAGTTATTTATGGGTTTGAGGGATTAACTGTATTTTAATGATGACGTAGACGGGGAAGTAAGAAATGTGGTACGATTCGTCGTCCACTCGAGTCTTGTCGCCTCGAAATCGTTATAGATTTTCGTGAGTAATACTCGCTTGATTCGCTTCGCATCACTTGGCAAAATCGAGTCGTCACGTACATGCGGCAGCTCCAACACCCTCATATATATATATATATATATATATATATATATACATACACATACGGATTGGAGAGTCGTACCTTCGACAGGATAAATCAATCAGATGGAAGTGAGTGGAAGCCAACGTCGTGAACGATATTACTTTTTCCATAGCAACAGTTCAAGGAGGATTCTTCGTGTGTGAGAATCGTCTGTTTGAGATCCAGAAAGCGAGGGCGAGCGAGAAAAAACGAAGAAGGAAGAAAAAAAATGAAAATTGGTCGAAAAAAAAACGAGAGGGAGAAAGAGAGAGAGAAGTAGATCAACTTGGCTCACTCCGATTTTCCTTACCGAGTAAAAAGCTCCATTTTCGCTTATCCAAATGTATTTACCTCTGGCAATGCCACGAGATATTGAGCCCGATGAAATCGAAAACAAAAACAAAAAACGAGAAATCAACCCCTTTTTCAAAACAAAGCGATATTCGCTCTAACAAAACAGACCCAACACTCGAATAACATTTTTACGGTATAGAGACTAATTTGCAAAGTGACGCGAAAATTCGATCAGCCAGAATTACACAATTTTTGGAAGAGTTCTCCAGCTCGACTATCACCACGACGTCAACAACGATTTTATTATAATTTGTGGTTATTAGAATTTAAAGAAATAAAAATATACACATTTTTTAAGATTTTTCTTCTACATAGTTTTCGAATTATTGAACACTGCAGAGTTCTCATGCATATGCATAGGATTCAGATATATATTCTATATTATAAAAAATAAATGATATATTATTGATAAAATTAATGATTCAATTAATAATATTGAACCAATATTATTATTTATATTTATATTATATTATATATATTCATATAATAATATATTATTATTATATTATTATTATATCATTTTATTATATAATATAAAATATAATAATACTTGCATTCAGATAAATATTGGCATACATTTTTCATAGTGTAAACTTAGAGACGAAAAATAGAAAAAAATTGTGTCATCGTATTTAATGCTTAAAAATATTATCACGAAATTTGATGAAATTCTTATTATATTGTGGTATGTTGCGAATCTCCTTAAGCAGAGGCATGCACCTCAGCGGCGTCTAGACCGGAAAGATAATGGAATTGTAAAGAAAAAGTAGAAAGTGTTATAAACTCGAGAGGACTTTGTCCAAGTTTTATATATTTTTATCGTAAAACATTTGGTAAATATATAAGTACAGGCGATATGTACAGAGGTTGAGAAAGGCGAGAGATATGTAAATATATAAAGAGAAACGTACACATTGACGAAAAGTTGGGAGACTGCAAGTAAAAGAGGTCAATAAGTCGGCGAATAGAGCGATAAGTAGTTTTACCGAGTTACCCAAGAGAGCTTTTACTTCATCATTCACTCCACCTGCGTAATAGTATCGAGAGTACGAGCAAAAAGGACCGAAGAAAAAAGAGCCCCGGAGTACACGAGTTTCGCGTCCCGAATTATTCACTTTATTTTGAAATACACAAAATAATCCAGCATTTTAAATAACCCAACAACGGCATAGAAAAAAAAAACAACACTTTGTTGCTTTCATCGTCGCAGAGTGGATGAAAAATTTAGTGCATCGATTCACAACCAACTACACTCGAGAAACGATATTTATGTAAATTTCCCTATTTACTCGCGATGCAAAATGTCATTTCGACATAAAAAATTGTACAGAAAAATTTGCCGCAAGATTTTTCAATTGTCAGGATAGAATTTTAAGGATTTTGAAAAATGGACGATTTTTTTCGAACCATACTTTTTAGGGGTAAAATATTCTGAGTAATCGATTGTAATGATTTAGAAAATGAAAAAATAAAAATTAATTGCCGAAATATGGCCGAATTGGAGATGGGAATTTTGGAAACCTGTTATACTTGAAATTTTCATGTGTGCAAATTTGCACTCCAACTTTTCAATATTTTGTATCTCTTCGATGAATTCATGAAATGAATCTTGGAACCATACGTTTTAGGGGTAAAATATTCCAAGTAATCGATTGCCATGATTTTGAACATTGAAAATTCATCCCAACAGCCAGAAATGAGAGTGCAGGCTTGTGTGACGATTCGACGTGCAAAAAACTGGAAACTGGGTAAAAAAGGCTGTGGAGGGTGTAAGAAGTTGGTAAATATATAGGGAAAGGTTGTACGGGGTGGACGTTGGTCGAGAGGTCGGAGAGGATTGGCGGGATTGGTCGAAGGCGATAGCCGGCCAATGGCGCTTATTCAGCCCCGCGGCTCGCGAGGGTGAGTTTCCATGGCAACTCACATATACACGTGGAAATTACGTAGCGAGAGATGTATATAGAGAGATATAAATATATATGTATAGTATTGAGGGAGGAAGAGGCTGACGAGACAGAGAGAAGAAGGGGGTGGGGGGGGGGGGGGGGGGGGGGGGGGTGGGCATTGGATGAGGAGGGTGCCACCACCCTTGGACAAGCCCAATCGATCGAGGTGTGCTTTGGCCGGACGAAACTTACCCTCTGTCACCCCAAACCCTCGCCATTTCTCTCTACATGCCGAAGCCACACGTATAGTTTGTGAAACTTGCACACAGAGAGAAGCGAAAGAGAAAGAGAGAGAGAGAGAGAGGGAGAGAGGGTTGGCTGGCTGTTATTTGAATGTGGGAGGATTGTAGAGGGTGGCGGTGGTTGGGTTGCCTTCCTGGTGAAGAGTAGGATGAGGAGGAGGGAGGTTTGAATGTGACAGAGTGCCACCCCCGAGGGCTCCCGTTGGAAAGTGCGGCGAGCGGTGGTCCTCATCCCACACCTGTTTCTTCCACCCCCTCGAGTCTCTTTCCATTCGATCGCTCTCTCTCTCTCTCTCTCTCTCTCTCTCTCGGTCTTTCTTCGACTGGCAAGCCATTGCGAGCGTGTCTGCATTGAAGGTTCAGAGGTAAACCAGACAAGGACAAAATTGGAGAGTGTAGGCTGAGGCTAGAGGGTTGGAAGATCGTAGGGAGGGGTTGGCGTGGACAGAAATCAATATAAGACGGGGGCGCCCGTGTATACTTGCACTCTATATCCCACTCGCTTGCTCCAGCCAGTTGAAAACCTCTTTCTTCCTCCACAACCCCTACGAGGCCCTTCCACCCTCTCTCGTGGTTATAATGCTCTCTGTCTCTCTCAATCTCCTTTCTATACTCGTTTGCGGACTCTCGCCGTGTGCTCCCTGTTTCCTCTTGCTTTTCTCTCTGTTTCTCTTCCTCCCCCGCGCCATCTCCGCCCTTAGTCCTCCTCCTCGGCCTCCCTCTCGCTCTTGCGTCCATATCCTTCTCTCCTTCGCGAGGGTGAACACTTATACATACGCACTTGTACTAAAATACACAGGGAACTGGTATCTGCACGGAGAAATGGGTGAGCCCGTGAGGACTCTAGCCCCAACCCTCTTTCTCGCAAACTAAGCATTTCTGCACAGAGAGAAAGAGAGAGGGAAACGTGCTGGTGTGTTTCCCTCGATGTAACGGGTGTGCGGGCTTCGAGCTTGACGTTGATGCCACGAATTATTGCCCAACCAACTACCACTACGTACTCAAACTTGTCTTTACTATTTTATTTCATATTCCTCACCAATTTTCTCACAAAAAACAAACAACTTGACAACTCGTTCGACAATAATCGCTGCTGCGACATTAAAAAACTGAGAAATCGTGCAAACTACTCGACGAATAATAAAACGAATTTTCCAATAATCCTATTTACTAGCTTATCGGACAAATATCCTTTTGTCTTCTCTTCCCAATCTCGTTGAACTTTGAAAAACCAATTTTCTTGACGCACCTGATTCTCCGTTGCACTTCCGGTTAACCGCGTTTCGAATGGGCACATTTACGCACGCTTGTCGTTCAAAAATATTGACTAGTTTACGTTGCTCATGAAAAAAAAAAAAAAAAAAACAAAACAAAAAAATTATGATTTTTTTTCGATTTTCCGACCTGATGAGTTTTTTAAATTGGGAAAGTAAGCGTTGGAGGAATATGGGAGGTTCTTGAAACACAGAGACAGATTCCGATTGATCGTTATCGTCGAGTTTTCATTTGTTATTCATGAGGAAAAAGAATTGTATTGAAAGTGGAAGGGTTTATTGGAAACTTGGCAGAGATCGGGACAGATTTTAATTCGGTATCACCAGGTGATGTTACTTATTCGATAAACTCAATCGAAGTATTCTGGGGGGAAGAAAATTCTTAAGATATTGTGAATATGGAATTATTCTATTTGAGGAGGCTGGCTACATACGACAATATGATAAGAGTTTATCAAATTTCGTGATAATATTCTTTAGCATCAAATACGATGACACTTTATGATGCTGACGTTTGCAACGTTGGGGTGCACCGAAAAATATTGATTTTTATAAATAATTTGTTTCATTTTTGAAATTATTGGCATCGAAAAAATATTTAATATGAATATTTCGCATCAACAGATTTTTATGACGTATGGAATTATCAGTACCAACTAAAAGTGGATTGATTTTTCTAGAATGTTAATAGATCGGGCGAAAAATGAGATTCGTCGATTGCCATGAACTTTAAAATGAAATTTTTTTTTTTTTTATTATTTGCCTCTGCGGATTCGTGGGCAGGAAACTTCTGACTATACTTCTTAATCTTTGACATTCATTGTTTTGTGCACTCGCAGACCTCAGACGACAGAAGACTTTGGGGTCACCCGTTGTGCCTTGGATGTTGTATGGGATCGATAAGGAGGGACAACAAACGTGTGTGTGAGGAGAAAAAGACAAAGAGAGAGAGAGGGAGAGAAGAGAACGACTGGTGCGAGTTCTCGTATCCTGCGGATAAGGGAACAGCATCCATAAATTACGACGCAACTCTGCTGGCTGGTTTGCAGAGTAAAAGTCCTGTACAAGGGACCGAGAGATTTCGAAGACTAAGAGAGGCAGAGGGAGAGGCCGAGAAAGGGAGAAAGAAGCTTGCGAACGCGTACAGAGCGCTTCGAGGAGAGAAACGCGCTTCAAACTGGAGCAGAAAGGGACAGAACGAAGAGAACAAGAGGGAGAGCTGCAGCCCTTGGTGAGTCCGTTGGTTCGCCTTGAGCAACCAGCATCCCCATCCACCACCATACACGATCCTCTTCTATCACGTCCTCTAGCAGCGTCGGGACCAAAACTCTTTGTGGTACAAATACATAGTCAAATGGGAATAAGGCTCCACCATTTTCTTTTCCAAACACTTTATAAACATCCAGTAGCACCCAATCGTACGATACTCAATTTTTGATCGTCGGAAAAAAAAAACAAACGAAAAATTCATTTTTCAATCAATATTTTGACTATTACCCCGTAGACACCACACTGGTGCAAATTTGCAGCCACGAAAATTTCGAGTGTAACAAGTTTTCAGAATTCCTCCTTGAATTCGGCCATTTTTCGACGATAAAATTTCATTTTTCAATTTCCAAAACCATTGCAATCGATTACTCCGGATATTTTACCCCTAAAAAGTATGGTTCCAAGATTAATTTCATGCATTAATCGAAGAAATCGAAAATACACTTAGATTTTTTCAAATTCCGTATTTCCTCCGAAATAAATCTTGGAACCATACTTTTTAAGGGTATAATATCCTGACTAATCGATTGCAATGATTTTGAAAATCATAAAATGAAATTTTATTCCTAAAAAATGGCCAAAGTGACGGAAAAAATTTTCAAAACCTGTTACACTTGAAATTTTCGTGGGTGCAAATGTCCACCGGTCTGGTATCTAAGACCTAAATTCAGAACTGACATTATCCTTTGAAGGGATAAAATCCAAAAGGACTGAACCGCATGGTCCTTTCGCCAGGATCACCCAATTCGTTGAGTCCTTTTGTGTCTCATGTACATGCGAAATGTATATGCAAAAAATAATATATGTTCATAAACCGCGGAGTACATAAGCCTGTACATAACGATACCATATACATATACATATATATGTGTGGGGCTACGTAGAGAAGGAGGAAAGGAAGCGAAGCCACGGTAATGTGGCCCAACCCTTGTAGCCCTTGGTTTGTCCGTAACAGCGACACATAGCCAAGCGTTCGGAAGCACCAACGAGAAAGATCGTAGAGAAGGAGAGACCCTAAGGGGTAGGCGTGCTACCGAAACTATAAATTTTATCGTTAAGTTGTTTAGACCCGCGGGCCGTAAACATTTTGCGTCTCTCGTGTGCGCCTGCCCAGGGGGTTGATTTCCGGCGAGTTATAGCATCTCCTCTTTCTTGTCCCTCCGTTTTCCCATTTACATTTATATCTATATATTTATACGAGTCTCTGTACGCACTCAACACAGATATATTTGCTGTGCGTGGCTATTTCCCGACAGTCTTATTCTCCTTTGCACGTAACCCCATAAATAGTCGACTTCGTGATCCCGCAAAAATGCACTTTTTAGTTTGTTGCTCTGATTCAGCCAACGGAATGCTCAGTTACTGACCCGCGTGTCGTTAGAGCTGTCGAAAAACTAATGAGCATCCGAGAGGATTGGGAATAAAGATTGGGAGAAAAATTCGGACCCACCGTGAAGGGTTGATGGGAAAGAAACGGGAAAGGAAAAAGGAGAGCCAGAGATAGATAGATAGATATATATTTTGATGGCCTGCATTGATCCATAGGGCAAATGATAACAAAAATAAAAAAGATAATACAAAAAAAAAAATAAGCCCAAAAAAATAAAAAACAAATACAAAATAAATAAGAAAAAATAAAATTAAAATAATAATAAAATAAGGAATTAAAAACAAAGATCAATAATTTATGGCCGATACAATAGAGAGGGTTATAAAAGATTGCACGTGTGTCGGCACAGCGAAGATCAAATACAACAGTTTGGAGTGGAGAGCGCGAATGGGAGGAAAAAAAATGCCATGATAATACAGTTGGGCGCAAAAAAAAATGTAACACGATAATTTTTGACGATGTGAGCCATCGGGCGTTTTCAATGCAAAGAGTCGCGGATGGAATGGCCACGACTAGTTATCGTGATTGCTCGAGCTTGCGGAAGCAGCAAAAAGTCTTGATTCCGTTATATTCGTTTTGGAGCTGAGTGTATGTGTGGATAAGACAAGACAAGGGTTTGGGCGACGAGGGAGGAATGGACGTGTGTTATATACTCAATATGGATGGCTTGAGATGCAAAGAGAGCGAAGGAGGAGAGAAAGAAAAAAAAAAGGAGGAGGAAGGGGGAGAGGCTGTCTCGGGGGTGGCAAAAGGAACGTGAGAGTCTGTTGGCTGGTGTGTGGGACGCCAAACGGGCGCGAAGGGGCCGAGTCGGGCGTGGGTAAGGGGGGAGGAGGCGCTCGGATTCGATTCCTCGAAAACTGTACGTTTTTCTCGCCGATAGAATGGCCGGGACGTCACCTGAATACATTATGTGTTTTCCACCCCCTGGGGCTAGGATATTGAAATTTTTAATATCGAGGGTTGGCGAGGAGAGTCCGGGAACGGGGGGCGACCGTATGAACCGATGGATAGGGAGACGAGTGAGCAAGAGGAGGTGGAGCAGGAGAGAGAGTGGCAAAGAACGGAAGAGAGGCGAGATGCGCGCATGAGAAAAGCCCAGAAGAGGGTGAGACGACCGCCGGGCACGGAAGAGGGTGCTTTTTCTCTCTTATACTTTCCTTACATATATATATATATATATATAACGAGAACGCGACGGATGAAGCCTGGAACGTCTATGGCCTTGCGAAAGTCGTCCCTCACGCATTTACCCCCTCCCCATTCACCACCCACATTTTTCTCCATGCTCTTTTTCCTTTAGCTCCCTCTTTCCCAATCCCTTATTTTCTTATATTTTCCTCTCAGCCTCGATAGAAAAGTACCACACATATAAATGCGCCTCTATGTATATGTATTCATGTGTCTCGATAGCAGTATTTGCTTTCACCATCAGGCCTGCAGATCCTTTTTTCTTATCATTTTATTCCACCGCATGCCTTTATCGGACTTTTATTTCATCAGCATATCACGTGTATGATTACAATTCTCGCTTCCCGCACACAGAACGCTCGATGTAAACGCTCAAGGGGTGGGGGTAGTTTTTGTTGCAAGATTTTCATTTTTTAATGTTACTCCACAGTTTTCCTTCGGCCTGCCTTTGAATGTGCAGCGTCTCGATCTCGTTTCATTCGTCACAATGAATTTCCATGGGGGCTGGGCCTCGCGGACTATGTTTTGGGGGATTACTACCGATTGGGTGGGTCATTTGCATTCCGGTGCATTCTCGATTTATGACTCTGCGTCCTATCGAACTCTACGCACACGCGTCATACACATACCCAAGTATCCGATAACCTTACCCTTAAAACTACCCCCAAGAGCTTGAAAAATATAACCGAACCTATTCTACGCACTTGCAACCTCCGCCCCGATGCCATCGCGATCCTAATCCTAAAAGTTTGACTCCCGACTCGTTTAAAGAACGGGGATATATGCCGTTATGCTCGATCATAGATGTCGAAATTTCAAGGCTCCGCCATTATTCGTTATTCTCTTTTTTAATATTACATTTTATACCCTCCGACGTCACGCTGCATGTTCCCGCAGTTTCGTGTTCGATGAGTGTCTAATGGACACGAACAGTAGCTACATATCTAAAGGAATGAAAAGATGGCGATTTTTGTATTAAAATTTCGTCGATTATCCTTCAAGCGCAGTTGAATTTTTAATTATAATTATCTTCGAGTGCAATTAGATGGTTTCCCAAACGATAGGAACCTCGAGACTCGGCCAAGTGTGTAATCTCTGAATTATGCAAATTCGGTGGTGGGGTAAGCATTTTATATTACGGAGTCCAGGAGTAATGTCATGATCTGAAAATTGAACTGGAGACTAATTACCTCGGTCCCGGCGTCCATTGAGCCACAAATCATCACGATTGATACTGTAATTGCTGAGAAAAAAGTTTGCACAGGCAAAATTATGCAAAAAGCACCGTGTGTGTGCGTTTCTGTGGATAGATGGAAAAAAACACGACCAAAGGGGTCATGATGCAGGTCGAGACCTATTTTCGTGAAAATAGTCGATCTACGATGACAAAAGCGACGATTTTCTCATACCGGGGTCAAGTTAGCCACTGAATTTTTATCGAAGCACTCCTTTATCTTGAGACTCTGTAGAGACTCGTCGAAAGTCATTGACGCTTTGATTTGGCCAAAAGATTCGTCGAACATATTTATTTTTTCAAGATCTTCCTCGTGAAGGGAATTCACCGGGATGTTAATTATTCCGGAACAGCGATGCGCCGCGAGTTGTCAAACCTCCATGAACATTTGACCTGGATCTTTCAAATGAGATCACAAGAATGGCCCCCAACTCGTGTCAGGAGTCCGTTGGCCATCGGTCACGTTGAGCACTCAACAGGAGACAGTTACACGTACCTATGAAAAGAGAGTGACCCATCCTCGGATTTTTTCTACCTGGGCTACCAACACAAGAGGCCTGATGTGACACGGGATCCAAAGACCAGATTCTGCATATCAGTATTATTCTTGAACCCTACAAAGCAGTCTGATCCAGTTTCGGAAAAATGGTCGCTGCAGGTGACGCGGTGGCTGATACAAACTTGTACAGAAATTGTGACCCAGTTGGATGGACAGAGTGTAGACAAACATGAGCATGGAGTGGACAGTATAGGCAAAAAATACAGCATGGATTCCCTGATCTTGCAGAAACACTAGGTCCATGGTGACCATGAAATGGTACCCTTTTTCCTGAATGAGGGAAAAGAGTCTGTATTTATTTCCGCTCCAAATTCGAGCTAAATATATTGGTCAACTAACCCCCAATTCGTTTATCGTGGGTCGCTGGAGATCCAAACCATTTTGATGTTGTTCAGAGAGTGGATGTGTTTACTGCAGAAAATAATATATTTATGAATTTCTTTTTGCAATTTTCGTGGTGTGCCCTTAAAAAAGAAGCATGAAAAAGTGTTCAGGAATATTTCCCGATTTCTTTATTCGAAATTACATTTTGTGGCATACCTTGGATCTGCAGTGCCCCACGATAAACCTGAGTGGTACCGAAAAAAGCGATAAACTGATAGGGTTAATATCCTCGTGGGCTGTAAACTCACTTTTCTGGATGAGCCTGTACCGTCAGCCTTAGCCATTGAGTGGTTTTCGCTCAAGGTCGCCCGTTCCATACAAGATCGTTGAAAAGTACGGTGACGCAAAGTTGGAGATAGTAGGAAGGGAGGTTTGTATGGTTTGGAAGGGTTCATCCGGCAGATTCCTTGGCGCGTACCTGGAGTTGGACAGGAGCGATAATTCGGTGAAGCAATGTCCGTGGCCGACATTGTCAAGGGAGCGGTTGGTGGCGCGTGCCGAACGAATGACCAATGTCCATCTCTTAGGAAGATGACGAATCCTCGAAAGGTAGTAAAAGGGAGAAAAGAATCTGGACGTTTGGGAAAAGGGGCGCGATCGGAGGGATGAGTAACTGAGTAGGAGCGAATGAATGAGCGCTGCTGCGAGCCGGAAGGGTCAGCGAATGACCCTGGGCGTGCGGCCCATCCCCGACCCCTTTGGTGGTCAAAACAGGCGGAAACATGGCCTGACCCTCGTATATCAAATCCAAAGAGTAAAAAATTTTACGCTCGTGTCCCCTGGATAGCCCTAGAACTGTGCTATCTGCTGCATTGAAATTCCCTGTTGGCCGGACTCATCATTCGCAGTAGCCACATGGAAAAAGGACCTCGAACTTCGACCTTTTTTTAGGGGGACCTCATTCAATACGAGGACACGCGTCCGTCCACTGTTTATCGGGTCTGATTAAAACCAAATTCGTAAGAAATAAACCTCCGCCAGTTTTAAAGCCTTTGAAAATGATTTATAAACTGGTATTCCTTGCTGTAAGAAAAGGGACTTGGCATCTGGAACCTTTATGGAATCTCAACTGTGTCATATTGAATTGGAGTCAATGACGAATGGAGAGTCAACTTTTTACGACGTTAACTCTGCTAAGGAGTATCTCAACTGGTGCCTAAAGTGAAAAGAGTGTAGCAAGTAGTAAAGTTTAGTGGATTCGTGAAAATTTGACGGGAGTAAAATGAAGACATGACGGGCTGATGGGAAGAAGTGTAGAGGTGTCGGTGTCAGTCAGTGCGGGATCGTTACGTTTTTGTTAGTTTTTTTTTTTGCCGGCTTCCTGTTCACGTGTGCACAACGGGAAAAGCCTCAGGATTATATAATCCGTTGTGCATGGATGCTGGCTGGCTTGGAGGTCGTTTGGTGGGACGCCGTTAGCCCGGCCAAGGGAAGTACATGCTCTTGGCTATGTACACGTAGCAGGCCATATAGAGAATCACATATATGTGAAAATAGGAGTACATCGGGAGTGGCAACAAGTAGAAGGGCTTGGTAAAAGCGAGTCAATGTATCAAGCGAGGCTGGGTTAGGTCTTTACGCTGTTCACCTGTCGATATGTTCGTATATGTATGTGGAAGCCTCGTTACAGAGCTTCCACTCTGCAGATTCAATATTCTAACCAAAATCCCCGGGGCTAGAGGCTGAAGCAAAACTTTGTCGGCTAGGAGCCTTCTATGTCTCTCTATTTCGCATACTCTCTCTTCGTAACTCTTGCTATATATGCTAGCTCGACGTTTCGCTGGAAGCTTCTGTGGTTGCACATACGAGCTAGCTACACCAAAAGTGGGCGGCGGGGGGTTAAACGTGCAAGCCCCCTTCCTCCATAAGGGTACAAAGTACGACGACGCAAGCTCTACCACCAAGCCCATCCGCATCCAGGGGTCTAAAATTTCACCGTCGTCGGTGGTAAACTTGTCGAGTCCACAAGAGGAAAAGCGCTAGGGCACCATTTCCACACACACATACGAGAAGTTACTTGACGGACTTCTCGTCTGCTGTGTACAGTTAAACCCAAAAATCTGGGTCACCCATTTTAGGAGAGCTTAAGAAGGGCGACAACAAATGATGTCTGTGATCAAATGATGACGTTAACAGATGTAATTCTTAAACTGATCAAGATTCCATCATCACTCTTCTCCGTTCTCCATCGTTCACTGCTCCTATATCAACTGTAAATGTCTATATAGACCTTTTATTTCGAAGATTGGAAACAGCGGAGCTATGAAAGGAAAATAATGATTTAAGAAGAACTCAGAGGTTAGGTATGTCTTGTCTGAATCGACTGTACCACTACGACGTTGAAGAAGGCGTGTACACCGGAACGTTGCACACAGAAGGAAAGGCCCCAGGCTATGGCTTCCCATCTTATCCTCTTTTCTTATGACATGCGCAATGTATAATTCATTCTGTCTCGAATAATCGTAGACCATAAAACAATATAGTGGTTTGGTGAAAGCCCGCTAATAAGGTTACAGCATCAAATGGTTATCCAAAGATTTCGTACTACTTAATGCAGACAAAATTCTAAGGGATCCACTTTGCAGAATTCAATGCAGACGGCTCGAGTGGATCAAAGACGTTGGCCAGATCATAGGCCTACCAGATTAGGATTGAAAGTCTTGTTTTATTTTTCCCGCACCAATTCGTTGGTGAGATGAACGTTCGGAAAGTCTAAAATGAGGCAAATAGTATATACCAAGAAAGTGAATCTCGTTGCAACGAACTGCTGAGTTATGGCTCGATGATTCGAGACAGAATGCCTCACACATCTTACCATCACTATTCCCTAACTCACTCCACATTTGCGTGGTGTATGTGCTGTCGCTATGTTACGCGATATGGATACTGAAATGCACTCCCATAAAGAGCGCGGAGAGCCCATTGCCATCTTCTTGTTGGATACAAGGATGAGCTACAAGCTCAAAATTCCGAGAGTTGTTACCTCCACTAACGTGTATCTGTACTTCCTGCGTTGCCAGAACTTTCGACGTCTTTTCGGATAATGCAGCCATCGAATTTCGTGCAGATATTCTGCTCCTAATCTGATGACACGATTTAAATAACGAGGAGCGGGGGAGATGGAAGAAGGAAACATGAGGAGTTGGAAAAATCGTTGGGACTTGTCGGGCAACGAACTTTCCGTACCAACTGTCAGGCCCATAAGGCCAAAGGTTCGCATATTATATACAGAAAGCATCGAGCGGGGTATTGTTTGGAATGTGATGTTTAACGCGTCTCTAATGAGCTGCTGGTTGAGGCTCCAAAGGTTTTTATCCGTTTGCCATGGGCATGGAACGAGGTCAGGTTCCAGGTAGCAGAATAAATATATATTTTTTAATAGGACGTGATCTCTGCGTACTGGAATAAGCGCTCCCATTTCGGAGCCCCTATTTTTTGGCGACTGCATTTCCGCTACCTGAGGAGCGGCGTGGCGATTGTTGGGTGGAAATGATTTCGTTGTTACGAGCAGGACGAAGAGCTCAGCGGAAAAAGTGTCGGGGAATGATAGTGCGCGAGTGGAAGAATGAGAGAGAGAGAGAGCGAGAAGAAGAGAAATTGAAATTCAAATGAGACCGCGAGGTTATTCTAATTTCGCGTGCACGAACCCTTTTGGCCAAAGGGAGGGGGTAACTGCGAGAGAAGGGCCCACGCAGCTGCTGCGAAAGGGCCCAAATAATGCATCCTACGTTTGGACCTTTTTACCTTCCATATCGGGTCTCAGCGTGCTCGGGCAACATTTTCAAAATGGCGCTCGACCAGAGGGTGGAAAATGAGAGAAAATAAAAAAATTGGAAATTCAAATTTGAGACTAAGCTCTAAACCCATCAAACAGTTGGGTCATGAGGGAGAAACTCTTCTCTCGTCATCGCGGCACGCGTTCGATTTTGCATAAAGGAAAATATGGGCTCCCATTGCTACTCCGAACGCTCGACGATAGGGACTCAAGGCAAAGGGAAAAAACTCGATCCCCTCCGCGACAGAACCTCGAAAACGATTATTTTTCTTTCCTCCGAGCCAACACTCATCCCCTATGCATTATTGCCCGGCTCAACTGTAACCGAACATACTCATGCCGCACATGCATGTAAATATGTAGATTTATCTAATGCGTCTAACCGTGAAATCTACGATATTCAAGGGCTACTGCGTATACTCTGCGCTTCACCAAAATATACATTTATTCTTGTTCCTCGCGTTTCCCACATTTTTCCCCCACTCTCCCGAGCACCTAGTATTTGTACTGAATATCCCGGAAGTATTTGCGCCTTCCGGCATTCGTCAGATATCGATAAAACTTTTCTATGCATCATCCCAGCAAAAGAGAATCGAACCAAGATTGCTGAGACTCGAATATTGGGTTATATGCCTCCAACGGAGCTCCAATAACCGAACGAATTTTACATCAGCATCTTTTTTTTTTTATCTCTCGTCTCAAATACTGCCACTCTCCGTTCCAGTCTCGAGAGGAAGAACAAATAATCCTCGATTACGAAATTTCACCGAAATTCTTTTGGACCCCAATTGGTCCTCCACAATCAATCATTTAGTCGAGTGGAAACAAGCTGCGTGATTATCAAGTTGGCAACGTTGAGATTCAAAGAAAAATCCCATTGCCATTAATTATTTATTGAATTTTGGAAATTAGGCACATTTTTCGTGTCGATTTTGTTTTTGGGGAGCAAGAAAATAATTACGAGCTCTGCTCAAGAAGAAAAATGTGAATGATGCAAACTTCAACATGCTCGGAAACCTTTTCCTGTGCCTTGCTAGCCATTTGACAAAAATTGTACATTTATCGGGAGCTCATCCGACTGGAAACTTAATTAAATATTAGAAAATCCCCAAATCCAACATAAATATTCCGAATGTTGAATATACACAAAAAAAAAGCTCATAAAACCTTTTGAGAATTCGATAAGAATTAAAATCCACGATGAATCGATCGCCGCAAATTTTCAATCTATCTGCCTGCTCCTTATCACATTTTTTCTACGAACTTTAAGCTTTAGCAATAGTGCGTAAGGAATGTGGTCGTCAGTGAACGTCAAGTTTGTAGAGAAACACGAGAGAGTTACATGGCATTGGGAGACCTTGGAAAAAGCCGGAGAATGACAGGCTGGGATGGAAGAAAGAGAATAGAGGAAGAAGGTGCAAGGAGGCAGAAGAAGGATTCGAGGAGAAGGAGAAAGGAAAATGAAAACGGTCGCTCAAGCATTTGGCCCGTGTTCCCTCTTGCGGTTTTACATAATCAAATCCCCCGACAACGCACCAGAATGCCGAGTATATATAAGTAAACAGTATATAACATTGGTTTTATGCGCGTGAGATGTATATAATACAGGGAGAGCTACATACACGAAGTAGTGAGATCCAAAACACATGAAACCTTCGAAAAATTCAGTTTAACGTTTCCTATGCTCTGCTCTTTTGTGGTTTGCCACTTTTTGCTTATATAGGTATATCTATGCAGATACATACAAATGTATATGGCGATAAATATATAGGGAGGTATATATAAAGAGAAGGATAGTAAACTCGGCCTTTTCGACGAAAGTAAATTCCACGAATAACTGGAGACACCCTGGCAAAGCTTTCTCGATCTCCCTACGTTAGTCGAGTTTTCCATCTCGCCCTTTTCTCCTTTCGATCGTTCCAAAGCCCCATATATTTCACCCTCGCGAATTCTCCGGGGGGTTACTTTCTGCCACCTTGACACGAAAGACCACCGTACAAAATGGACCTTCTAAAATGTTTAGTAAGAAGGCAAATTCTTGGTGTGATGTATAACGCTACCCAAGAGGAAATCCATCTTGTATTTGTTTTACACTCGGAAAAGGCATCTAACTAACTTATTAGCTAAAATCCGGTGATATTTCGTTTATTTTGTTTTATTTTTTTTCAAAAATACTACAAAAAAAAAAAAAAAAAAAAAAAAAAAAATGGGCAAAAATACGGCGCGTGGGAGCGAATAACGAATGGATCATTAATCCAAAGATAAGATCGAGCCTGCGAGGCTGTAAATATGGAGCAAAAGGTGCGTCATGGGCAGATATCGAGGAGGATAATTCAAGCCGAATTAGAATATTGGTGTCCCGGCGTGCCTGCGTAGTATCAAGGAGCTTTTATTTTTTATTCCAACGATCTTGCATTTATCTTGCCACGAGAAAAAATGGAGGGCTCAGAAGAGAGAGGGGGGGGGGGGGGGGAATGACAAAGAGTGTGAGCTTTCGCACAAGAACAAGCCGATATAGGTATAGAGATAAAAAAAAGGAGTGAGAGAGGAGATGAGGAGAAATATCTTTCTCCAAGGGATTGTTGTACATCACATAATATACATAGGCATATGGCATACGAGATGGAGCGAAGGGTTGGCCGGTTAGGCGTTATCGGGAGTCGGAAAATTTGGAGGGTAGTTCGAGGGGGGCCTATCACGTGAGCGGGCATATCGTGTGTGCCCAAAGGGCCGATTCCATCCAGGATATAGGTGCTTATTGCATGTATATATGTTGGCGATATTCTTGGTATAGATATAGATTGGCTAAGCGACATGTAGAGCTAGGGAGGAAGGTATAGTCGAGTATAGGGTGATGGAAACTGAAACGAGCAAAGATACTGTATAAGGAATGAGAATGAAGAGAGAGAGAGAGAGAGAGAGAGGGAGAACGGAGTCCCGAGAGCGAGAGCAGGCCTGAAGGGAGAGGGGGTAGGAGAAAGGGGGTGGAAAATGGCACTAGACCCTCGTCAAAATGGACGCTAAGCCCGTATAACTCTAACGGGATTTTCGATCGTGGGCGGACGTGTGCGAGGGATGAAATGGGGAGGTTGGGGCTTGGCTGGTACGATGGTTCTTGGCTCTAGCGTCCTCGCGCTCGTGTAAGGGTAGATATTAAGTGTAGGCATTGGAATATATATGTATAGACACCCTCTATATACTGTGCGTGTGTCGAGAGTTGGTGTGTGTAAGTGCGCACCTTATACGTACGGGCGATGGGTGGATGGGCTAGTATACCTCAAGATGGCGGCCATAAGGGATGGTTGAGGGCGCACGAGGGTTCTCTGAGAGGCAATATATCAGAGGGAGGGAAAGAGAGAACCCAGGAGTGAGATAACCCTCGGAGAATCAAGCTTTTGGCTCTGGCTGTGCAGGGCAAAAGAGAAAGAGAGAGGAAGAGGGAGAAAGAACGTTTGGGCTTTTCAACCCTCGCACGATATTTCGTACAAGGCCTCTCGCCGTTGGCCGTTATCCCACACCCCCATAGCACTCCACTATCTCGGCTCTCCCCTCGTACAATTTTTCCACTTTTCCTTTCTTTCCTTTCGACTTCTCTCTGCTCCCGCACATTTCTCGTCTTCGACAGTTTTTCAACCCACGCCCCTATCCCCCGAACGAGCGGCCATCAGTACGAGACGAACGGTCCGTTTGCAATTTTTCTTTTTTTTTTTTTTTTTTTTTTTTTCATTCACGAGTGTACGCAGGGCGACCCTCGCAAAACTCTCAATCGTACTCCAGCGAATCGCATTTTTCAAACAAGGGTCGATATACCCCCTCGCGGACTCTCCGGTCGAACCAAAAAAATAAAATCTTCTCCAGTCTCGTTCCGCTCGCAGAGTCCGCCCTCGTCTGGCTCGCGTCAAGGACGAATTATACCAGCATCCTGTAACAACCTCACATTCCAGATTCTGTACCGCTACTATATCCGCGGGATACGTTCACATTTTCCCTTCTCACGGACAGGATAAATATTACAAAGTTTACTCGCTTTTTTTTTAACTTTTATTGACGAACAACAAATTCATTAACGAACGACCAACCCAAACGATTTTTCTCATGATTTTCCTTCTACATTGTTTTCGAGTAATTGGACACTAGAGTTTACATGCATAAGCATGGAATTCAGATATATTTTTATTGCATATTGTAAACCCAAATAATTCGACAACTATGTAGACGAAAAATAGAAAAAAAATTGTGCCATCGTATTTTATGCTAAAGAACATTATTACGAAATTTAATGAAATTCTTATCATCTGGTCGTGTGTAGGCAAGCTCTTTAATAACGAGCCCGATGAAGAATTTTTCCGACGATTCGTCACAGCGTATCATTCTTTGCGGAAAAGACAATGGGCAGGGGAAGGGGGTGAGGGGTAAGGAAAAAGCATTAGAACGAGCAGAAATTGTGTTGCTGGAAAAATTCGACATTTGGAAAGAGGAAAGTACACGAAAAATGAGGTCGTTTCCGACTGACGTTAGGCACGAGTTCGAATTTTATTTTACACCGTTTTTCCGGATCCTTGAGAATTTTTTTGTTTTTTTTTGTTTTTTGTTTTTTTTTTTGTTTTCAGCAGCAGTTGCTGTTTTTGTATTGTGTTTCGAGACCACAATAGAGTACGTATGAGAAAATGCAAAGCTAGGTACACGTACATTAGAACGTCGAGAGTAAATCGGTATGCGGGGAAGCGTTTATACGAGACAGAAGGACGAAGTGAGTTTCCGAAAAAGTTGGAAAAAGAAAAAACGAGGAATTAGAAGGAAAAATAAAAAAAGACAGCGCGGTATTTTTATTTCTGGAGTCGAGGAAGAGAGAACAAAAAGAAAGAGAGAATCTGGCGTGCAGAACAGTCGGCGATTTTGCAAAGCGTGTGTGCACGCGGAAGCGAAAGAGGGAAAAAGACAGAAGGATGAGAGGGAGGAAAAAAAATAAGTGAAGGAAAAAAATCTGCGAGGCGTAAAAGAAAAAGCGTCGTTTTGCATGTGGCTTGTACGTGAGGGTTTTTGCGACGTTCTCGTTTTCCTCTTAACGTTTTTGCGCTCGCGCACAAGCCCGAGCTGGCTCGTTTCAGGAAGGTTGCGATGAGACGAGCATCGGAGAAGCGAAACCGAGAATGCGAAGAAAAAGAGCCAAGTGAAACGAAAAACGCAAAAGAAAAAAGAAAAAATGGGAGTGGGGGTGGAAAGGGGAGAGAGAAAGACTGAAGTCGGGCACAGGATCGAATGAAAAGCTTGGCTCTCTCGCGGAGAGCAAACATCGAGCGTGTAATTCGCTCTTTAAAGAACACTTGTACGATAATTAAGCCCCCGACGTGAGGTGGATGTGTATATGCTCAGGGGTAGGAAACCGAGGGATGAAAAGAAACAGAAGACTGTGGACGAGCGAGAAGGAAACGAAGAGACGTCTCTCACACACTGACATCGCGATTCGCGAAAGAGGAAAAAACGCTAGTGGATAACTGTGCAAAGATGTATATAGCGAGCGCGAGGGGGTTGTTTTCTGCAAAACGACTACGATCCGCATGTATTTATGTGCCTGACACACACGGCCTTATAGACACACATGTTGGCACGAGAGAATATACGTGCATTGGGTTCGAGGAGAGAAAATAAAAACGGAGACGAAAGCCGAGTGAGTAAGCGAGAGAAAACGGTGAGGGGGTGGCAGTAAAAAGGGTTGATGGGTTGGGCACGCAAGCTCGCGCTCTGAAAAGATTCTTTTCCGCTTATTTCTTTTTTTTTTGTTTTTTTCTTTTTTTCGTAAACCATGCCGGGCATGGAAAAGACACGTCATGAGTATATGTATGTGCGCGCGGTTTTAATTAGCACCGGGGGTGCATTCTCACCCCCTGACTGGGCGACCTACCCTTCGCCGGCCAACCGCCTCGCCCAGAGACATAAAACACACCGAGAGGGATAAAAAGATCGTCGCTGTGGCACCGAAGAATCTCACTGGAAAACTCACTATTTACCTACCCCCTGTGCCTTTTCCCCCCCCCCCCCCCCCACACACACTTTTCTCCTCTCCTCTTCTCCCTTCACATACTCCGGGCTACAGGACATTTCAGCAGTCTCCTCCTCCGCTTTTGCCCATCGCCGCGGTGCCATTTTGGTCAACAGAGACGAGACACGACGAATCAGAATAATCGTAAAATTTATTCCGATTACTAGATCGTTAAAAGAATTATGCTGAAGGTTGCATCCTTGGGATGCAACGAAATTCTGTTTTTTTCTTGACCAGAGCTCGTAATTATTTTCTTGCTCCCAAAAAAAAAAATCGGAACGAGAAATAAGCATAATTTTCAAAATGCAATAAATAATCAATGGAAAAAGGATTTTTCGCTGAATCTCAACTTTGCAAACTTCAGAGTCATGATAAAAATTCGAAAACGATCGAATGAAAAATCATGTCGAAGTTTGCATCGTTACGATGCAACGAAATTCTGTTTTTTTTTTCTCGACCAGAGCTCATAATTATTTTCTCACTCCCTAAAAACAAAATCGACACAAAAAATGGTCATAAATTTCAAAATTCCATATTTAATTAATAGAAAAAAAATTTTTCGTTGAATTCCATAATCGGAGCCTAAAAAATGCGACATTCTCATAAAACAAGTGGTGAGTCTGCGAATTAAAAGTTGAATGAAAAACGTCTTGGCTTGACTAGTAGGCGAAGAAGTAAATTATGATAAAGGATTGACGAGCTGTCTCGTCATGCGTACGGCGGGGAGGGATCGAGAGCAGGGGGCTATTCGAGCGCGACGAAAAACTCGAGGAGTTTGCAGCAAAATTCAATCAAGCTTAATTGCCATTGACTCTGAGACTGGAATGATTCGTCGTGGTGGAGCTCTCGTGGGTTCGGAGAAGTAAAAAACGAGATGCAATGCTTACCCATACATTTAATACTTGAGGAGAAAGCGCTAAGGGCTATGGATCGTCTGTGTCGTTGATGGGGAAACGTGACAAAATGAGAGGGCGCGAGTGAGGGTGGTAAAGGTAACGAAAAGGGGATGAAAAAAAATGAAAAAAAAAAAAAAACGTATTCGCAGATCGGTATTGTACGAAAGCAGTCGAAACATTGTTCGAGGTCACCAACGCGTTGCCAATTTGACGCTGGCAAAAGCCTCAACAAGACTGGCAGCGAGAAAAAAAATTGTTTCAACAAAAGCATCTCGTCGTCTCGCTCTCCACGAGACGACGACCATTCTTTCTGTTCTTCATGCCACAAGAGCCGTAGCTCTTTTTAGGGAAACACACATATACACGAGAGCTGTGCACACCAACAGGCATTTTTTATACGTAGCACGTCGTCGGGTTAATTTTTTTATTAGCTCGAAAAGCACTCGACACTCTGGAGTCGTCGTCGTCGTCTTGGTCGTCGTACCTCATGAGATCTCTCCCTCGTAAAAATGGATCGACCGCACCCTCAACTTTCTCTCTCTTCATTTTTCATCCTCCTTTCAGTTTCGTACATCTTTCTATATACTTATGTACATGGAAATATGTAAAAAAAACCTTGTCGGTTTCTAAAGTTCTTTCCTTTTCGTTTTACACGCTTCTCCCACTTATTTCTCTCGTTTCTCCACACTCAAATGCTCTTGAGCTCTTTCCAATTTTTCTCAAACCGAGCGAGTACAAATTTTTTTACGATCTTCGAGTTTCGATCGTTGGGATGAAACGAAACACCGTTTTCCTCCGCCAAATTTCTTCATTTTTATTTAATATTTAGTCAGGATCATGAAACGATCGTTTTTTCGGCTCCAAAAATGAAATCGAAACAAAAATTGTCATGTTTTTTTTCAAATTGAGCAAATAATTAATAGAAAAATGTAGTTTTCCATGTTTCCTCGGCTGAATTGCAAAATTTTTATCCAATATTTATTCAGGACCATGAAAGGATCCTTTGTTCGGCTCAAAAAAAAAATGGGAATGAAAAGTCTGATGATTTTTGAAATTGAAGTAAAAATTCATAGAAAAATGTATTCTTCGTTGGAGCCCAACATTGGAAACTTCAAAATCGTGATATTTCTTTATTTTTAGTGTTTCCCAAATTTGAATGAATTTTCGTGAATGGTCGTTACAAATCCGAGAAAAATAACGAAAAATATTGGTCAATTTTGTAATTTAATTAATCATCGTGAAATTTTTCGTTCAGAATGAATGTCCTGGAGTAAAAATGTATATAGTCGTCGTTTTTTTAATAACTCTCATTTCATAAACGTGCCTAAAGCCCATTTTTGTTGCCCTCCACCGCGAATAATGCCATTTGAATGGTTGAAGAGTAACTGGAAGACGTTGACGTTTTAATTCGTTGTGTGTGTTACAGATTCGTGGTATGAGATCTGGAGCAGCAAAAGAGGGAAGAGCCAATTAAGGAGGATGAAAAAATGAGGATGAGAAAGTGAAGGGCTCGAAAGGATGAGCTGTTGAATGAATTTCAATGTAAATTTGTTCTCAAATAAATAAAATAACATTTGCAAAGAATTGGGTTAAAGTTTGATGGAGACTAATTAAAATATTTAGTTGTGGGGAGGCTAATGATGGTTATGTTAAGTTAATGATGAATAAATGTGATGTGCGGTGTATTGGAGAAAAAAGAAGACAACTGGAACGATGTAGTTTGGCAGGAAAAGGCGAGAGGGAGAGAGAGAGAGTCGACAAGTTTCGTGAAAGTAAAACTTTCTTTTTTTTCTTCACTTTTTAGAGTGTGGGTGTTTAACAGGAGTTTTTCTCAGTGGCTCAGTGGTATAATAGGTGAGAAAGGGAGATAGGGAAGCAGCAGGTGAAAGAGTCAAGAACTTAAGACCTTAAGCAGCCCCCGAATGGGGGATCGGGGGTTCGGGGGGTGCTTAGAAACTCTTAAAGGGTGCTAAACTCGTTTCTCGAGCAAGCACGCGCCTTTCATTATAACGAGAAAGTAAACGGTATATCTGTACACAGGGCAACGTCTCTATATAGCCAAGAAATTGAATACGCGAGCGTGCATCGAGCTCTCTCTCCTTCTTTTTTTTCCACGTGCCACGTCGGCTAATATTCTTTCATCGTTCGAGTTTCCCGACTTATGAACGAGACTGCAAATATATATATTACGGTCACTCCTCGCGGAGAAACAAGATTTACCGGATATTCGCCAGAAGACGTCACGCGACCATTTTTATTCGGTTAATGATCGACGAGTCTCTCCGAGACACCATTTACATTTTTTTATTTCTTTTTTAGATATTTCAAATTGCAATACAATTTTTTTTTTTTTTTTTCATTATTCATTTTTTTTTTGTTTATTTTTTTTTTTTTTTTTGGGAGGTCGAAAAAAACAGAACGATGAGTCACGTGTGTTTATCGTGGCGAAAGTGGTAAAAGGTTCGTAGCAGGGGAAAAAGATTGATCGCCAAGGGCTCGAGGGAGGAAAAGATCGAAAAACGCATAGGAAACTTGGCGAAATGTTTTTAACCCCCGGAGGCCATTGGGAGGCCAGAAAGCACCCTTGCGTTAATGTAAAAAGGATCATTGAGCCAGGCGAATCTTGAAGTTGGCGGAGCCACTGGAAGAGAGAAGGAATCACCCTCGCAAAAACATTTTTTTTTTTTTTTCATCTTTTATACGCTCAGTATCATCCCCTGAATTTTACCCATATCCGTTGGGGCACGCATCGTTTTTTTGTTTAGCTATAAAGATAACGACACATGGAGATAAGGGTCTAAAAACTTTTCTGAAACCTTGGAAATTATTATTCGAAAATAAAAATCAAACGTCGATCAAGATTTAATCTCGAAGGCTTAAAAATGTTGCAGCGTCCTCACAAGGGAAACGGGTTGAGCGAAAAATCTCATATTAGACTCGAATTCTCTACGATTAAAAATTTAGAAAATGTATAAATAAAAATGAACAATGAATCTGAAAGAATTTGTGGAAATTCGAGCGTCGACAGGCTTTTTTTGAAAATTTCAAAATGCTCTCAAATTCGTATTTTTCTAGCAATTCCAACAAAATTCTTAGATAATTAAGAGCTCGTATGGATTAACATCTGTGCGAAATGGGAGCCCTGTAGCTCGAACCGTTCTCGAGTTACGAACGTTTGAATTTTCCAGTTCAAGCACATTGACATTAAAATCTGGAACAAAAAAATTCCGACGTTGATGAAGAATATCGAGATTCGTCTCAATAGAGAGATAGCAAAACAAGGGATAAAAAAAAACCATAAAGTTATGGGGGAGCAGTGTCTTTAAGTAATTCATTGAAGCAATTACGAGGAGAAGGAGTGAGAAGTGTATTAAGGTGGGAGGAGAAAGCGCTATTAGAGAGTCCATAATTTTTTGTGCTGCTGATTCAATCTGTGATCCCCTCTGCGGGGCTTAAATCGACTTTGCCTTATGCAGCCCTATCCCCTCTGTTTTTCTGTTCGCGTGCACGTCATTAAGTGCGCGTAAACTTTCGCCAATTAATCTCCCCGCTAATTATTAAGCCATATAGGATAGAGAAGGGGAAGGAGCAGCAGGGCAGAGAAGAGAGTGCGAGGGTTGTTAGGAGGATGAAAGGCTGGGTGCGGTAGGACGAGAGGCAAAGAGAGAGATTGGGACGTGCCAGAGTCTGTAGAAAAGCTTTTCCGACAAGACTAACCCCTTGGAGTGAACATATACAGCAACTTGACACGCACCACCAGGCAGAGAAATAGTCAAGATATAGAGAGAGAGAGAGAAAGAGAGTAGGAGACTTTCCTTTCTTGTGGAATGTTCGTTCTGGGCTGGCCTAAGAACGCGAGCGACTAAATTGATTAGAATTAAAGGGTTGGGCGCGTTTAAGGGTTGCGTACACCGGAGAGAGGAGAGAGTACGAAGGAGAGACGTGTGTGAGATGGCTGCTGATGCTGCTTCGAGGACACACACGCACACTCAGATATATATGTGCATAAATAAATAGACATACATGGAAGGCAAAGGTGCGAGCAGAGAAGCTCTGCGGTGACCACAGCCTCGACGCTGATTGGTGGAGTCAAGTTTGTGGCAAGATGGCTGCTCTCGACGCTTTGCCAAAGGGGCTGCTGCGTCGAGGGCGTCAGGTGTAGTTCATATATGTCTATATGGGATTCCATACACACAGCATAGACCCACACCCATCCAGGATATGTATACATATGTACGTAAAAGTCTCTCAGTCTTGTAGTCTTGTTCGCAAGCACATAATAGAAGAACACCACAGAGAGAACTGAAGGGAGAAAGCCTGTGCAGGTCTTCATCCTCCTTCGGTCTTTCTCCAACATCCTGATCCCACATGCCTCCCCAACTATACCTCTTTCGTTACTCTCCCTCTTTATGCCCAAATAGATACATGTCCGTGTGTACCGAAACTTCTGCTCGCCCCCTTCCAACCCTATATTTCCTACCTTCGCAACACTCGGTCCCCAACTCCCCCGCACTCTATCCAACCCCCCGAGATTCGAACAACGCCCTGTCGTCGCGAATCAACCCGAGCGAAACCACCTTCTTCTCTATTCGCCACAACAACATCCAGCTCTAACCTGGTAATCACCGGAATAAACTACGAAAAGGTGGAACCCACGAGAGGAATTCATTTTTGGAGATACTCGCCAATCCAGAGATTTGGCCAAGACTTCCGATCATTTCAGGAGGAGAAAACTCTTCGGGCTACCGGTATAGGTTCGTCAGAAACAAAGCAGTCATTGAAAGATATTATATTGTCTTTACTAAATTGTACTACTGACCCCTTAGGCCTGCGAGAGAGCTTTCAAAAAAAAATAGCGCCATTTCATCAATGATTCCCTTGGGTGAGGGATCAGTCGCTGAAGATAAAATTAGGGGATATGTTATGAAAATTAATTTGCAATGAAAAAATCTGAAAAAATTCCTCAACACTCTTCAATACTTGTACTTTAAGGGCCCGTCACTAATATTGCACAAAAAGTAAATAAACATTTTAAATCGGACCAAAATATTACCTGTTTACATTACAGCTACGCAGTGTGTACTCCCATCTCACTCTTCACTTTTTCTATAGCCTAATAAAGCTTTTCTCCCTTTGGCATCTTACGTGTGCCAAAGATGTGCCCTATACGTACAAGTACGTGAGTACTTTTAAGTCAAGACATAGATGACTGTTTCCTATAAAGACACATCTACATATATATACAAAGTGAAAGAGAGGTTGGTGGCAGATGAAACAGCATCCACCGACAGCCGAGCCTGGAGGTATAAACTTGCACATATACAAAAGCATCCCTCATCCAACAAGACTTGTTCTCTTATCCGACTAGTCCCGGGGGTTCTCTCTCAAAGAGAATGTGATAATACGAAGAAGTTCGTCTAATGAGTTAATAGTACGTACCGCACAGTACTTTCCTCCCTTTCTCTCTTTCTCCTTCGGGGCTCCTTTTACCAAGCCTTTGTGGATAAATACAGGTGCCGAGTTGTCCAGAATTCATTACGTGAATATACATTTATGTGGGTATACACGAGCACGTGCTTCTTGGCCAGAATTATCATGACCTTAGGCTTTTTGTGACATCCAACAGAAATTGTAATTCAATGAGCTCTGAAAAAGCTCGGGATTTTCCAAATTTTCAAAATTGAGCCTAAAAATACAAATTTTGATAATCGTATTAAAAAAAGTTATCAAAAGGCGTAAGGTACGTTGAGATCGAGAAGTTGTCACGATGGAAATTCCGTAATCGATTTAAAAAATCGACAATCGAACAGTCCCGGAAAAAATATTGATCAGGAATTGTCCAGTCGGTCTAATCGCCTGTTATCTATGAAAGTGAAAAGTTTAAGTGCTACCAATTATTTCATTTTTCATGATAAAGCACGATCTTTCTCAATAACTTTGCAACAGGGTTGGTAAGGGGAGAAGAAGGTGAAAGCGTGTTTTCGGTTGAAGGGGTGGAGGAAAAGTATGGAAAAGTGAAAGAGAAGAGAGAGAATCCAATGAGACATCGAGAGAGAGAGAGAGAGAGAGAGAGAGAGAGAGAGAGAGAGAGAGAGAGAGACGATCAAGTGTCCCGAGAACAACGGCTGTGAAGATGCGAAGGGAATGAAAAAAAGAGAAGAAGCAGGCGGGAAAAAAAAACGGTCGTGTCTCTCGGCCGACGCGCTCCGTATCTTTACTAAGTAAACAGAGCGGCTTATGAATTTTAAGCAGCCGAAAGCAGGCCGCGGCAAAAACGTTTTCCCTTTGAGACCAATGTTTTCGGTGTATGGACTGCAATGTGCTGGAGGCTGATAAAAATTGCGAAAATTCAGCTTATCCCGATGAAGCTAAATTTCCCGTTGAGATTCATTCTATAATTCGTTATATCGCCTCCAGCACACGTAACACGTGTATGGATAAATAATCGATCGAGTTCGATAAAAAAAATATCAAAAGCCGATTTTTTTCAATGATCCCAAATATTTCAAATAATTTTTGATGGCAACGAAATTCTGTTTTTTCTTGAGCAGATCTCGTAATTATTTAGCAATATATGATCTGGACTATAAAACAAAAATTGAAATAAAAAATGGTAATAATTTTCAAAATTCAATAAATAATTCATGAAAAAATCATTTCTCCTTGAATCTCAACGTTGCAAACTTCAGAATCGTGAAAATCCCTGAATCCGGTATAGAAAAAACTGGATTTCGTTGCATTCCAATGATCCATCAGCATCCTTTTGTCTAAAAAAAAAAAAATATGTCCAAGGAGAATAAAAATCTAAGGCGCGTGAAAAAGAGAGGATACAAGTGGCATGTACCGATACAGAGGTTAGGACAGAGGTAGTTTCGATATTGATTTCCCAGGGTTGAACGGTACGGGGATGAGAGGGTGAGAAGGAAAAGGAGGAGGAGGGCTATCTAAGCATTCTAATGGGCCGAAGAGAGGAGTAGGGATTCTGCGCGTTGGACGGCACACGTGTCTCTAATGATTTTAGTACACCAGCAGGATACTCTAGACATAATGGGTGCTGTACAGGTTTATATCATACATACATATGTACACATACCATATATATACATATAGGTTATATACATTGGTTACATACATATATGGACGTTAGATGAGAGGTTCGTACGAGGGGATAGCGCATCCATGACTGTGGAGAGGGTGAGGATTGGAGAGAAAGCATCAAGCTTTTCCCGCCTCCGTTTCGGAGCTCAACCGGAAGAGGACACGAGAAAGGAGAGCGGCGGGAGAGAGGGCGCTGAGGTATGGCGCGGGGCTTTTCGCGGTGTAATATGTCGAGGGAGTGACATATATAACGATGCTCTCCCAACTCTGTTCTAAACGTGCAGAATAGAAGGGGTAAATGTGGCTTCGCCAGGTCTTGTGGGATTCTTAATGGCGAGCGAGTGAAAAATCCATATCTATATATCCTTTTTATCACTCCATCCACATGGACATGAATGAATGTGCACGAGAGAGCGAGGAAACAGTACGCGAGTCCATTAAACGCACGCACCGTTACCATTGCTTTTATAAACTTATGCGAGTACGAAGAGACTCACGGGGTAACGTCTTGCCACTGGCCAATTAAAAATAACCCCTCGGAGATGGGTTCATAGTTTATTCCACACAAAGATTTAAAATTCAGGATCAAAGAAATAATTCGGTTCGTCATTGTTAATTCGATAAATTGATAAAATGATGCGGTGAAATTATTTGAAAAAATAAAACGTTATTCGTAGAATGAGGAAAAAAAGAAAAAAATATTTTTCGGCAATTCGAAAATCTCAGGCTAAAATGTATCAGGCGATATTTTGTCATGTTTTGATGGCATCAGTGTTTTTTTTTTTTTCTAGGAATCGTTGACGACCTTCAAACGCCTTTCGATCGGGGGGAAACAGTTTCGAGGTTCCTTTGTACTGGGATTGGTGGACTTTGGCCACGCCCTATAAACAAGGGTCGCTCGATTTTGCTCGCACGAGCACGAATAAACCCTTATGTGCTTTGCCAGTGAACGCGAGTACACTTATGTGCCCGAACGATGTATATATTTACGAGGCCCGGTGAAATCCAACGTATAGCCCACGAGATACATGCCTTCAGGGACGTACACGAGGCCGGGCTTACGAAACATCGAAAATTAGTCCTTATTGTTCCAGTTTTTAAACACATGAACGCTACAAAGATGGAACGTACTTTTAAAAGATTTCACGCAAACGAAAAAAAAAAAAAAAACGATTTTTCGAATATTTTTGTCCAAATCTTTCGGTTCTATGGAGTTTTCATAACGCAACATGAAAGAATAGAAATCTAATGCGCGTCGTTCGTTATGAGACAGAAAAAGCTCGAGCTATATACGTGCATTAATGTCCTTGAGACGAAAATGCAAATGTCCGATGATTCATTACCGTAAACATTGCGGCGTTCGCTTTTGTTTGAATCGTCGATTCATATTTTCTACTTAACGATAACTTTTTCATTGTTCCCGTCAATACACTGCGGATATTCCATCGCGATATATATTCGGACATTATCTATGATTTTCTATGGAGTGAATAAATAAAAATAAAGTTTTTAGGGGGCAGCGGCTCACCAAAACAGGGAAAACGCGTCGTGGACGATGTCTCCGCGCGGTGACTTGAATTCCTTTTCCAAGGTTATGTCGAACATTGGATAACTGCATGATATGTATGGAGCCTGAAACTCATGTGCACGAGGAGAGAATAATATTTCTCGTTAACGAGTGCGGGTCGGTCGACCGACGATTGCCGACTTGCCGACATGCCGACTACCGAGAAGTCTGTCAATGAACGCAGCCATCGTGTGCGCTGCGTGTAATGAATATCGAAACTCGAAAGTCGATAGTCGAAAAGCCGAGCAGGAGAAGAATGAGAATTTTAAAATTTAGTTAGCTGGCGCGCCGTGTGTGTGTCACTGGCGCTGTCGCGTCAGTGCTTCGAGCGCTTCAAAACAATCCTTGTGCTGAAGGGGATTGAAAATAATAGTGAGAATTTTGAGTGAAATGATCGAGGAACACGACGAGCGAGAGGCGATATGCGATTCAGTGGTAATTTTGGTTAATTATTTGATCGTTAAAAAGCTCCAACGAGGCCGTTGAGCAATTCGCTGATATTCGAAATTTCGAATTCTACATCATTCTAACCTCACTTTCAGAATTCGCTTGTGGAAGGTTGTCGCTTGCCGGTTAGAATGCACGGCACCGAAGATTGGCGTAAGTACAACAAATTAAACAACGAAACCCTCGTTTCCGCCACTTCGAGCAATCCCCGTCACACAATTCCCAACATTCTCGTCTTCGAAATACAAGCCACACTAAATTCCCAAACACTCTACCGAAACAGTCGCGCGTGTAAACATTTTGTTTGACAATGACGCCAAATACGATTTACAGCAATTGTTATTAAGACCCTGGCCCCTCGCACTTTTTTCATTCATTACTTTCCACCCGAACAATCTTTTTTACCACTCTACACAGTTCCCATCAATCTCTCTCAGATAAATGCCTCCTCAGCGGAAAAAATCATACGTTTTTAGGTTATATTTCGATACACTCGGAAAATTTTTAACTTTCACGCAAACATTGATTGAATTATTTCGTTACGGGCACCGGAGCTCTCACGTTCTTCGAAAGCTGAACGATCAAGTTTTTTTAACCTTCATTCATCGAGTGGACTCGACTCCCCTGATCTATTGATAATGAAGTTTGCGCTAAAAAATATATATTTCTATTGATAAAGCCTTTAATTTCGAAATGATTCCAAATTTTTCGTGCCTATTTTTTTTTTTTGACGCCAAAACCGATTTTTGACAACTTTTGGCAAAAAAAAAAAAGAATTTCGTTGCTTTCCAACGATTCAACTCCATCCAATGCATCTACGCGTTCTCTACCGCTCCGTTGACGGTTCGGCGGCCCCCGCTTCTGGGCGGCAAAAAAAATGCAAGAAATCACAGAAAAATTGTATGTTTTCCAGCTCTCGCTGAAATCATCAGCGTCAAGGATGTCCATGGCATCAAATGTTACTACGTGCACTACGTAGATTGTGAGTAAAAAAAAAACCAGAAAAATGAAAAAATTGTAATTCGAGGAATTTGCCGATTTGGGGTCTCATGAAAATTCGGTATTTTTCTGCAGTTAATAAACGGTTGGACGAATGGGTGGCGGAAACATGTTTGGACACGAGAAAAGTGCAGTACCCGAGAAAAGATGGTACGACGCCGGGTACCGGGGCGGCGACGCCGAAAAAGCAAGCGCCGAGCAGGCCGCCGAGTCCGAGCAGTCTGAACAGCGAGCCGTTGAACGGGACGGCAGTTTTTCAGGCCGCGTTGCAAAAGAAAATGGCTCGCAAAAGAAAAGCAACGTTTTTGGAGAACGAAGATTCTCAGGAAGCTGCGCCGCCTGTAGTGCCTCCGCCGATCGCCGGACCCAGGCCGTCACAAGGCTCGATGGTCGCGCACCATGGCCACGACGACGTTGTGACGAGGATGAAAAATATAGAATTAATAGAACTCGGCAGGCACAGAATAAAGCCGTGGTACTTCAGTCCGTACCCTCAAGAAATGGTGAACCTTACGTGTATTTACATATGCGAGTTTTGTTTGAAATATCGAAAGAGTAGAAAGTGCCTGGAGAGACATTTGGCAAAGTGTAATTTGCGGCATCCCCCGGGCAACGAAATTTACCGTAAAGGTCCAATCTCATTTTTCGAGATCGACGGACGCAAGAACAAAAACTATGCTCAGAATCTGTGCTTAGTTGCTAAATTGTTTTTGGACCATAAAACTCTCGATTACGATACCGATCCATTTTTATTTTACGTCATGACCGACTTCGACAGCCGAGGCTTTCACATCGTCGGTTATTTTTCCAAGGAAAAAGAATCCACGGAGGATTATAACGTCGCATGTATCTTAACGTTACCGCCTTATCAGAGAAGAGGATATGGCAAATTGCTCATCGAATTCTCTTACGAATTATCCAAGTTCGAAGGCAAAACTGGATCTCCCGAAAAACCCTTGTCCGATCTTGGCCTTCTGTCTTATCGAAGCTACTGGGCTCACACCATTCTCGATATCTTATTAACCGTAAAACCTCTCGTCGATAATGAAAAAGCACAAATCACTATCAATGAAATCTGCGAATTAACGTCCATCAAAAAAGAAGACGTCATTTCCACTCTACAAAATCTCAATCTCATTAACTACTACAAGGGACAGTACATCGTTACGCTGAATAGGTAAATTTACCGATTTTTATAACACTCGAGCTCGAATAATACTTTTCTCTATTTATTTTTTCCTCATTTATTTTGCATGAACTTGATCGATATTATTCGCCGTAAAAATAATTCAGCCAAAAAAAATAATTTTATCAATTTTTCCAACTCACGATGACTTTTTCCCTTTGTTATATTAAATTCCAAACGATGGACACCAAGTTTCCATAAATATTGCAGATTCGAGAGAAAAAAGTTGATTTTTCTGGAACGGTTGTTTTTCATTTTGTTTAATTTTTAAAAATAGTACAAAAATGTGAATGATGTGTTTAAAGGGAAATAATCGAGCAGCACGCAGCAGCGATGGAGAAGAGATCAATAAGGATAGATCCAAAGTGTTTGCACTGGACGCCGAAGGATTGGAGTGTCAGAGCAAAATGGTGAAAATTCGAGTTGCGTTGAGCGCTCGAAGGAGAGTAAGAAACGAAAGAAAATTCAAACGAATCTGTGACGGACGATTTGGTGGGAATACATTTGCGAAAAGCTGAAAGTTACTACGGGCGTTTGAACGGTGCACAAAATTGTACATAATTACATTGGCGTTTGGAGAAGTTTTCGAGTTCTAAAGATGAAAACGAAAATAAAAAAAACAATCGAAGAATAAAAATAATGTAAAAAAAAAGAAACAGACATGAACATGAGAAAAAAAAACATGAAATACTGAAAAACCAAACCGTATGTCGTGAAAAACAAGTCTTTTGGACTTTTATCGTTACAAAATAATAAAAATTATTATTGAATTAATATCATAACGAAAATTGATGATCCAAAAAAAATTTATCTATTCGATTTTTGATGAATTCCTGAAAAAAAAAACGGGGTCTGTCGAGATTTCCTAATCCAACAGGGTCTAAGAAGGAAAATAACGCAGAGCAAAAGATTTATAAATGGAAATTGAATTGTTCATGTGTCTTATTAATGAAAAAAAATTATTTCGAAAATTCACAAGAAAGCATGAAAACAATTTGATATAAAAATGGTTAAAACATTTAAAAGAAAAACCTTTTTGACCAAGACCTTATTGTTGTTTTCTTTCTTTTCTAGTACTCCTTACGTTAATTGTTCATGGTTTCTTTTCAATCACGCATACGTGTATGGTTTCGAGGTGAACGATTTGTACAGAAAAACTCCACTAACTTAGTAGAATTGTAAATAAATGTGATTTTATAACGTAACCAATTTTCATTGTTATAATTCTTCTTCATTAGAAATCCCGGAGTTATTGCTAACGCGTAGACGCTGGTGCAAATTTGCACCCACGGAAATTTCAAGTGTAACAGGTTTTCCAAATTCCTTTCTTCACTTCGGCCATTTTTCGGCAATAAATTTCATTTTTTCAATTTTCAGAATCATTGCAATCGATCACTCGGGATATTTCACCCCAGAAAAGTGTGGTTCCAAAATTAATTCCATGCATTCATTCACAACCAGAGTTGCTTCCTGCTGTTGGGTAAAAAAATATGCCGCCTTGTTTCTGTTGTACCGACCGCTGGTATTCGGTAGCATAGACAGGCTTACCGACTCTTGGGAGGGTCCCAATTTTTTTCTAATGTTTTTTATCATGAATAGATAGTAGCCCATGTAACTTTATGGTTGGAGACGCCACGAACTCCATGAAACCCCATGAGAAGGGGGGGGGGAGTTAAAATTCAGCGAGAATGTTAACTTCAATGGGGTATCGTTAATATTATTCATAAGAATGAATACATAGTGTCGGGATTCTTTATATACATAAGATCAATTATTTTCACGTGCCAATAATATATGACACGCATAAAAACAAATATTCTCAACATCTTAAAACAATTTCATCTATAGTAGTTGTCATATGGCTCTTGTAGTTTTTTCATCTTTAGTTGAGACGTATCGATTGGTATCAGAACGCATCTTTGATGTTTTGGAATTGGCGTATTGCTAAATCAACTGGCAAAGCGAAATGACAGGTAGTCAGCCGATCCAGTGTGTAGAAGGCATCTTGAAATCCTGTCGAATAAACAAAAATCAACGAATTGCCAGAAGATCAGAGTTTTAGAAACTTTTTCGAAACAGGTCCTTTAGTTCCATTCACATTTTCCTTTTGAGCCGTTGATATTTTCGAGAAAATAACAGTTACAACTTGTTCCTTGTCACACCAACAACGTACACTAATGTCACCGGCCCACCCTTGCACTTCAAGGATTTTTAATATCCCCTACTTGAAAGATGACCACACGAGTTACTAATTACTAATTACCTGTTTTGACAACGTAACTCCAAGATGCGTAATAATTCTCTAAAATATATTGCGATTGCAGAATTATCTTGAGCCACGCAACCAGCTTTTTCGCACTGAAATGAAAGTGATTCGATTTTAATAATAGTCAATAACTACAGTTATTGTGCTGGAGACGAAGAAATCTCGAGATGGGGTAATTTCGTGCGACCGGAGAAAATTCGTGCCAGTGCAAACTAGTTTTATTTTTTTTGTGCTGCATTTTATCTTTGGAAATGTATGTTCTGAGGTACACAACAGCTTTTATACTCACTTAAGAGCAGCACAAACGAATGCTTTGAACTGGGAATCGTAACTCCTTTTGTATAGTGCATGTGAGGCGATTATATTGCCGATAGTGATCAGCAGCATCTGAAAATATGAATGACAATACTTTAGGAGTGATTATCGACTCAGGTCGTGACTTAGAAAAAATTTAAAAAAAGCGTTTACTTTTGTCCATAGTGTATGAATAATTCACGGACTGCGAAATCTACAGACCCAGGATTAACAGAAGAGTGGGGAGTTGGCGGTTTCCGGTGAAAACCGGAAACTCATATCTTACGTTACGTGGTTCGCTCCGATCTTTAGTACGGAAGGAAATTTACCTTCTTGGTTGATTTACTGTGATCGGTGAAGAGTTGCAAATTGAAGCTTTGGGACAATTTTTGTGCAGGGCTGGAATTGAATCGATGTCCGTTCTTCATTGCGTAGAATTTAGTAATCAGTTCCCAGATATGTATCGAAGATGATGATGAGGAAGTGTTTTGTGGAAAGCAACCGACAAATGGTATGATGCTTGTGGTTTTGACGTCAGCTACGACTCCGTGCTGCATCAAGTCTCGAATGCAAACAGCCAAGTGATTTCGTACAGCGGTTGTGACTGCAGAGGCTGTAGATGGAGACCGGAAGGACTCAGAATCAAATGTATAAATGTTTTCATTGTCATAGTGGTCGTCCCGACCACATGCAGCGATTGTTTCTAAAACGTGTTCCACAGCAATGTCCAGTCGCGTGCGTAAATCACGCCAATTATACACAGAATTGTCCCGAAATGTTCGCTGGACTTGATTACTCCCACAACCCAGTTGTGACATGACAAACATTTGTAGCAAAGAGACTACTTTTCTCACAGTGTTCAAAGTCCTCGTACGATTTTCTTCCTCTGCCTCCGCAGATTCAGACTTTTTGGAGCCCTTCGATGTAGCTCGTAAGCTTGTTGCATGTACTGGACAGGCACAACTACAAGCGAGCGCTTCTGGACTGACTTCACCTTGAAGGTAATCAATAAATCTCTCCAAATCAACAATCTGCGTTTTTAATTGAGTCACGAGTTGTTCCTTCATTTTCAATGGACTGACGATCTGAAAAAAAAATTTCAATTATTTTTCTAGAATGATTCGACTTGACGTCCCTACAGGGACTTCACGAAAGTCTTTATAGATATGCATCTACCTGATTTATAGCGTGATCAACGTGCCATCGGAGATCGTCTTCGGGTAACTTGCACATATCCTCGACATTGAAATTCAATTTCTCCTTCAAGTGATCTGGAATGAAGAACATATTATTTTAGCGGATAATTTTTGCTACTTTAATTATTAATTTCCATGTGAATAAATGCGGATTTGGAAAACTCGTTGTATCACTTACCGATTACGATATTCTGTCGTTGCAGTAAGACGCTCTGTGGCACATCCTGACCTCCAGTTTCGTAAGCATAGGCTTCCAATTCTTGCAGTTGATGTTTCAATTGACTTATCAATTCCCTCTGTTTTGACCTTTGGAAGGCCATTTTCGATTCAACTTCAACATCGTCCGGAAATCCATCGGTCTAAAAATACAAAGAGTTTTGCAAAATTGATCTACAACTGAATGGCAAAATCAACGGTACTCTCCAAGTTGAAATTCTGAGCAGAAGTTGGCAATTTGGATAAATAATCTTGAGTAGTTCCTGCATGTGAAGCTTGCTTTAAACTTCTGAGTACATACGTAAGGAAAGTCAACTCACACTTTGTTGAGAAGGCGCCGAAAGCGCTGGAGTAACGGATGTACTTGTGTGAGGTATACTACCAGAAACATCAGGGATACCTCTAAATGCAAACTTTTCAAGTTCTTTCAGTAGGCTTTCCTTTTTATCTGTCGGAGCGTCGACAATTTGTCGGAGTCGAAACTGAACCTAAGAATTAATCGACGATTGTTAAGATGAATGAAATTTTGAAGAATATCTTTAGACCAGAAAATAGGACGAGAAGAACTGCAGGAGGGTTAGGGTTCAGACATTCTTGTAAAGATGTCTCCTACCTGAGCGAAATGAGTTGTTAATGCAATCAGGGATGAATTAAGCATTTCCTGTTCCTCTTCCAACACCTTGACTCTCCCCATATCATAGGATAGCCTGTAAAGCCATGTTAGATCTACGATGGTTAGACCAGATTTTCTAGCAAACATGCATTATCAAAAAAAAAAAAATTATTATCTTCAAAATGTTTCTAAAGATTCAAATCGTTATGGAGGTCAGGGTAGTCAAGATTCGTAGACTTTCCCAGTATATTAATGATAACATGCAGCATACGTTCCGATATTCAAAAATCTGCCGTAATCTCCTTGCATTTGAAGGACAAATGAAACACAAAATGTTTTCCTGGCCAGTCGAGAGACTTGCAAATGCTATGTGGCGTAAAATTGCCCAGTGTCGACTCAAAGCCTTGCCGGAAGGTTCGACAAGATTTCTGTACTAAATATCTTACGTTTCGACACTGCGTGAACATTTGTCTTCGTCGATGAAGTCATTGTCGCAGTCGTTGGCTCCGACCGGAGCCCATCGCACACCGGACGGATGGTCACTCTCGTCGGAATAATAAAGTTCATCTCCGTCGCAGACTCTATTAGTTTTGGGAATGGCACATTCAGTATCAATGATTGGAGGTCCAATCTGGTAAACATAATCCCATAGTCAGGTACAGTTTCAAGGATCTCGCAACCGTTTCGAAATAAATACATTGGAATCGAAATATAGTAATTTTTTGAGGCTGAAGTTTGCATTGACACAATGTCACGAAATGAATTTAAAAAAATGTGATTCGTTACTTTTTTTCGAATTTTTTTTTCTCAATTTGCATCTCGCCTTTTCTGGACCTCACGAACGAATTTGTGAAATAAAAAAGTGACAAATCATTTTTTTTTTTTAATTATTTTTTATCGTTCCGTGGCATTGCGACGATGCAAAATTCAGACTCATCATTTTTTCACGTCAACAATAATTACCTTGGTATCTACGATCAATCCACTCGTTTGAGACATCGTTGTCCTTGGTAAGTCGAGCCGATTTTCTTTATCGTAAACAACTACTCTATTTGTGTGTGGGACTGTATGTCACTGCTTGACGTTTTGCGGTCCGTCCCCGTGCGTCGAATAATGTAACCAAAAAATATCGATCGGATGCAAAGAAATGTCTCGACTTGTCAGGGGAGATTACACTTGAAAATCATTTTTATGTATCTTTTTTGTTGACTATTGTCGAAAACTCCCGAGCCGAACTGATTTGGAAAGTTGAGGCGTCTTGTCAAAAAGAATATTAAACAATCATGTGCATCGGTGCCCGGCCAGAGAAGCCAGATGTATGTGGAACGACAGCAGGGCCTATACTAAATTTTGACAGAGAAAAAGGCAATTCCATTTCTCGTCTACAGAGCGCGGCGATCTATCGGTATGCCCTACACGTTCGAACCGTTACCCCATCCCTTTCCTCGGTGAACCCGTCACCCCGTCCGTCAAAATTATGTGGCCAGGGCCGTAGCATTATAGTACGGCGCGCAGGAAAATTAGTTATTTTTGAAAAACGTTAAAGTTGCTGATTCAAAGAATATTAACAAATACTATGAACGATGCAAATTCAATTATTTCACTTCTCCGAACAGTTTTCTTATAATATATTGAAGAATTGTGAAATAAAATCTCAGGAAATAGAAATTTCTTTTTTTTAACATGTTTATAACATAAAAAATAATCAAATCTTGACCTATGAGAACAAAACAAATACGTTGGTCCTCGTAAAACTGCTTCATCGAATATAATTTCCACTAGAAAGGATAATCTTTGAAATTTTTTCGAAATAAACAAACATGACACAACAACAAAGATTTTTCGTCTGTCGCTCACGCTCTTGCATCGGTAACCTCCAAATTTTTGCGTCGGCATTGCCCTCTCCGCAAAGCCGCGTATTCCGTGGCAAAGCGAAACTTTTTTTTCGCCGTTGCTTTATAATTACCAGCCAAAACAGGAAAAAAAAGATAAGAAATTGCGTCGAACTATTAGTAAATTAGCCACGAAATTGCAACATTCTTTTGATCAATATTGAGAACGTTGAATTTCAATGATTTTACAGTTTTCACAAGAATTTTTGGAGAAATCGTTCGATCAGTCAATCGTCGTGAATCTGAAAATTTAACCACAACAAAAAGTAGAGATTTCGAGGACGGCTAATGTTCCTCAGTTTTGCTTTCCAATATAAAGTAACGGTGTCATGTTCGTCGATTGTTCCGCGTGCAGAAAACATAGAAATGTCAATAATTGTTTAATTCAATGAAAAGACAATCTGGTGACGTGATTTTTATTTGTTTCGCGAACAACCTAACCTACAAAAGTTTCTCGACTCAATAACAATGGATATTTCATCGTCGTCGAGTATGAATCAGGCCAATCTTTCGCACAGTAGCGATGGCTTTCTGAACGTTCCTCTAGACACGTCGTTGGACGGATTATCAACAAAGCGTCGTAGGTTAGCAAGTCTTTTATTCGCACTCATTATTTCGTCGCTATAACCTTGAAAACTCGAAATTTCCCAATGCCGTCTCTTGTTCAGTTCTTCGAGGACGATAAAGCGCAGAAAGTTCGATGACGAACTCGTAGAAACGACTTTCAATCTCCAGCCTCCGACGACCAGTGGGAAATCAAATTCCCGGTCACGGACCGTGTCCGTTTCTACCGGAACGTCCGACGTTTTACCTCCCCAGAGCTTGCCAAGCCCGGCGCCCATTCCCGCGACCATAACCCAGCCGGAACGATGTCACCGACGGCCAACTCGACCCGGCGGCTCCAACGGCACTGGCCGGAAAAGTAAAAAAAACAAAAATCACGCGCATTCCATCAACGCGACCAAAGACCTCGGTCGGTGGAAACCGACCGACGATTTGGCGCTCATCACCGGCGTCCAACAGACCAACGACCTCAGAATGGTACCCGATCATCCAGAATCTGATAAAATAGATGCTGAACGTTCTTCCATTCAATTTGCAGCTTTTTTTTCTATTTCTATTAAAATTACATAACTTTGACAATTTTTCTAGAAAGTAAAGAGCAAGTACAAACTTGTAAGCAAAATTCAATACGAACCTTCCTATTGTAATACTCTAATTATAAAAAAAAAAAAATGAGCAATGAATCTGACAATTGCAGAAATTAGAGCGTCGACAGAATATTCTTGAAAATTTCAATATCTTGTACCAGTCGTGTTTTTCTTGCAATTCAAACCAAATTCTCAGAGACCATTCTTTCCATTTTTTCTTTTTTTTTTTTACAATCTCGTTTTTTCTCAGGTACACAGAGGAACAAAATTCTCTTGTCGGTTTACGCTGCAAGAGATCCAGCAAAGATGGTACGCCCTCCTGTACGACAGCGCAGTTTCGCGGGTCGCGGTCCAAGCAATGAGAAATCTGCATCCAGAGTTGATAGCTAGTGTGCAGGCCAGAACGTTGTACAGTAAGGCGGAAGAGGATTTACTGGGAACGGTGAAATCGGTGAGTTGGAAACTTATAGGCCCATAATTTAGTGAATTAAGAATTGAAAGCGCAATCGTGTTGAAATTTGCATCGTTGGAATGCAACGAAATTCTTTTTTTCTCTTGACCAGAGCTCGTAATTATTTGCTTGCTCCAGAAAAACAAAATCGTCACAAAAAATTGCCATAATTTTCAAAATTCAATAAATAATTAATGGAAAAAGAATTTTTCGTTGAATCTCAACGTTGCAAACTTGAGAATCATAAAAAGCAGTGGGAAGAATAAAAATGAAATCTTTTATTCACAGACTTCGCAGCCGACGCTGGAAAACTTTCAAAAACTCTTGGAATCCAACGCCCAAACGTTTTATCCAGCCAGAACCGTAAAAGCTCTGATGGCTCATTGGCAGCTGATGAAACAGTATCACTTGTTGCCTGACCAGACGGTACAGACGTTACCTCGAGGGGAACACGTGCTTAATTTTTCTGATGCCGAAGACATAATCAACGACGCTGAGCTCGTTGAACAAAAGGACGAGTCGATCGACGCTGAACTGGCCATGGCTGACCGTAAAAACAAAAAAGAAATTCGGGTGATCGAAAACGAACTGGGCCGATGGCAAGTTCTCGTCGATAGCGTCACTGGCGCAACTCCACCGGAATTTGACAACCAAACTTTGGCCATACTGAGAGGGAGACTCGTGCGGTATCTCATGAGATCCCGAGAGGTGGGTTTTCAAAAAAATTCACCTCATTACTGGCTTCGGGTCATTTTGACCCGGTCGCGACGAAGAGAATGGAAAATTTTGTTATTTTTTCAAATTCTCGCCAATTTTTACTGCGCACAATTTTATTTTCGTTTATTTAGAAAAAATTAATGAAAAAAAATGTTGGCTCGTGGAAAATTATCAATTTTTACAGGTGCCCGGGTCCTGGAGACCCGTAGCCGCGTCCCGGGAACTCCCAACGAAATTTACTCGAAATATTGTCCATAAAATATGAATTATAATTGAGATACTTGATTTTTTGAGCAGATAACCGTGGGAAGGTCGACGAAGGATCACCACGTCGACGTGGACCTGACCCTGGAAGGTCCAGCATGGAAAGTGTCTCGTCGACAAGGAATAATTAGATTGCGAAACAACGGAGATTTTTTTCTGTCGTCCGAAGGCAAAAGGCCGATTTTTGTGGACAGTCGACCGATCCTCGCGGGGAATAAAATGAAGCTGAACAACAATAGCGTGATAGAGGTGAATATCGGTGACTAAAGTTGCCTTGCTCTTGATTATTCTTCATAATTATCAGGCGAATGAATTTTCTCGAATTTTTAGATTGCAGGACTGCGATTTATATTTTTGATAAATCAGGAATTGATATCGGTGATCCGTCAGGAAGCAGCCAAGTTGAATTTGAATCCTTGAACATTTTCTCCCTTTGATTCGAGAAGGAAAAACACATTTTTTGAGAAAAAATCGAAATTTTGAATCGATCAAGGCCCAAAAATTCGTCTCTCGTGATCAAAACATTTGATCGATCCATTTTGAGGCTCGACACACACACACACACCGATACGTGCTGAAGTCCTGAAAGAAAAAAGATGGTCGAAAAATGCGATTCAGCGGTTGCTTATTCCGGCGGAACAAAACGTTGTACCATTAATACGTAATCACCGAAAAATCTCACATTTGTAAAACTCATTTTTGTTGCTTATTTATTTCGCAATGTGGTTATAGTTGTAAAATAAGTTTGCTCTAGCGCATAAAACAAAATAAATGAATAAAATGATAATTCGCTCTGAAAATGTTCGCTATTTTGTTTTCATGTTTTGCGAGAATGAGAAAAATCCTGATGCTTGACCAATTTACCATTCCGATTCTTCTACTGTACCGACGAACGACGATCAACGAGATGACGTCGTTTCACGAAAAAGCCACCGTCACAAGCGCCACATGTACGAGCAAAAAAAATCATAACAAGTCCACGTAATTCAGGTTTTTCAGGGTTTCTTTATCACTTATCAGTCGCGTTCATTATCTCTCGAGCGCACCAGTCGACCTATCATCATTGTAGATAACACAGAAATTTCAAGCGCGAAAAAAACCGGGAAAAACGAAAGTTGAGGTTATTGTTATGTTCTGCGTCGTATATATTTTTTTTTTTGACAATCTATGAACACGAGGGCCCTTCGGGATCGATAGAAGCAAAGAAATCTTCGATAAAAGTGATGGATGGCTTTAAAAAAAGAGTTTTTGAGTTTCAAGTGACAGTGGAAACGTGTAGTTCATTTAATTGACCAAGATCTCATGGATTCTTGGCTCAGATACGACCGAAAGATTCTCACAACTCTCCTATCCAAATGTGCACAATTCCCGAATTTCTCGCGAGTGTAAATCGAATTTTGAGGGGAGTTAATTAAATTTAGGAATGTTGAACTAAAGTTCAAGGCCCGATGGACGAGCCAACTGAACTCTTGGCCGAAATGCCTCGGTTCTCCGACGAACCTGGCACCAAAGGCTTCGATGAATCTGCCGGCACTCAATGGATTTATCCGGACAATTATCCCCTTCGAGATTATCAGTTTAATATCGTCAAAACTTCGCTCTATCACAATACTTTGGTCTGTTTGCCAACCGGTGAGTACATTTTCTCCGCCGACTTCCCAATCCTTTCCCCCGACTACCCCAGCGTTAAAATGTCAAACTTTGCATCAATCGACTGCCCAGAATTAGTAAATTCGATTTTTCGTGAAATTAGAGCCAAAAATAAAAGTCCAGTGTTCATCTACGACGGACTGTTTGTCTACGGTGTTTGCAAGTTGCAGCCGCATTAATTTCTACTTCCCAAAAAGAACTTGTTTGATTTGTTTCGATTGTTCGCTGGAAAATTATACTTATCCTCATTGATCCGTCGAAAAAATCTCCAATTTTCTCAAGCGCCTTTTCTGCTCTATTCAGGGCTTGGGAAAACATTCATAGCGGCAGTTGTGATGTTCAATTTTTGGAGATGGTATCCGATGGGGAAAATAGTTTTCTTAGCTCCGACCAAGCCGCTGGTTGCTCAGCAGATAAACGCGTGCCACGACGTCATGGGAATACCGAAAGAGGAAACGATAGAGCTGACAGGTAAAAAAAGAGAGAATCGTTGAGAAAATATTGACGAGTTCAATGTGCGGAGGATTTTTTTGGGTTTCGGCATGAAAAATGTTGATGGATTGAAATTCCGCAGGTTCTATCGACCAGAAGAAGCGGCAAGTAGCGTGGAACGACACCGCCGGAGCGCGTGTCATTTTTGCGACTCCTCAGGTTTTCCACAATGATTTGGAGAAAAATATCGTGCCGGCTGAGTTGGTGAAATGCGTGGTCGTGGACGAGGCTCATAGAGCTCTAGGGAAACACTCTTATTGCGAAGTGAGAGAATTTTCCTAAGCCTGCAACTCGAAAAACTGGTTTTTTTGGGATTTATAATGTTTTTTTTTTCCCTGGACAGAGTATTCGACTGTTGAGCGAAAAGAGCAATTTTTTCCGAGTTCTTGGGCTCTCCGCAACGCCGGGTAGTAAATTGGACGCCGTGCAAGACGTGTGTGAATATTTTTTGGCCTCTATTTCCATGATTTTGTTGTATAACGACGAGAACGATTCTCCAGAGTCGTTTCACTCAATCCGTCTCATTTCTTTGCCTTATTTTACCATTTTCCATTGCAGGTTATAAGAAATCTGCACATTTCTCGACTGGAGTTACGAGACGATACGTCCCCGGACATAAAACCGTACGTCAATGAGCGTAAGGTCGATATCGTTCTTGTAGGACTCGGAGAAGATCTGGAAAAGTTTAAACATCGTTATGTCATGATAATGGATCCGCATGTTCGTGTTCTCGTTCAGAATAATGTGTTGCGTGGAAACACGAGCAATTTGTCGAAAGGGAGAGTGAGTTTTTCTTCTACTTGATCAGGTTCTCGTCCGATATTATGATGTTGAAGTTTCGATCGTTGGAACGCAACGAAATTCTGTTTTTCCTTCAACAAACCCTTTAATTATTGAAGGATATTTGCTCTGAACAATGAATCGATATTTCCTTGCGTCAAAATTTTCAAAATTCAAATATTTATCGAATTTTTTAATTTTATTTCATTTTTCTATTATTTATTAATTTTATCAAGGTTGTTTTCTTATTTTTTATTTATTCAATTTTTTATTTATTTTATTTCGTTGCAGATTTTTCACATAAAGCAGGAATGGCTGCAGAAAGCAAAGCAGGGGGCAAATCATGGGCTGATAACGAAAACTTTGATGATTCTTGTGACCATGTATCACGCTTACGATTTAATGGTTCGACATGGTTTACGAGCCTTCTACAATTTTTATCAAAGTTAGTTAATTTCGGTTTTTATTTATTGATTATGATTGAGAGTGGAGAGTCGTTTAGAAGTGTGAAAAAATTTGGAATCTCGGTTTACAGAGCATGAAGATAAATTTTGGTTAAGTAGCGAAACGGCGTTGACGGAAATGCTGGAAGAAATAAATTATTATCTCGGACCATTTCCCGATGTTCAGTCGCTGTCGCCGGAGAGTTTGCCGGACGTGAGTATGAACGAAAAATCGAAAATACTTCGGAAAGATGGAAAAAGGAATTTTTGGGAATTATTTTTATAAAATTATTCGTAGATCCCCGAAAACATTCGATTCGGACACAACAAATTCCTCAAACTTAAGGACATTCTGCTGAGACATTTCGAGAACTACGGGAAACGAAATGAAGAAACCAGGGCCATGGTCTTTGTCGAGGTGGGAAATTTTTTTTTTTTTTTTTTTGTCGTCGCCAAAGATCCAATCATTTTTGCCCACATTTCTCACGATTAATTTCGCTCCCCCAGTTCAGAGACATCGCCGACGAAGTCTATGTGCTTCTTCTACAAGCGATGCCTCTCGTACGGCCCCAAAAATTCGTCGGCCAAGCAGGCCAGAAAAGAAAGGAACAGTTCAAAGCTCTGCAAAACTTTCGCAGCAACAAAGTCAACGTTTTAATCTCAACGTCCGTCGGTTAGTAATTTTTCATTTTTTTCTTTATCGTATTGAATGGAATTGATGAGAATGAAGTTCGCGACGTTCGGCTCCAACGAAAAATACGTTGTTCTAGCAATTTTTTGTTGCATCTCAAAAATCTTGACAATTTTCGTGTCGATTTTGTTTTTGAATGAAAAAAATTGATTTTATTGTTTCAACTAAATGGTGAACAAGAATCGCGGGATCTGGTCAAGAAAGAAAACAGAATTTCGTTGCATTCCAACGATCCAAACTTTAGCATCGTCCAGAATGATCGCTGCGCCGGATTTTTTCTCTCCGAGCCAGAGACAAATGCGCCAATGACTCGGATCCTGTTTTGCCGCATTTTTTTTGCTTTTTTCAATTTTATTTTTTGCTCAATTTTTCAGGAGAGGAGGGTTTGGACGTTGGAGAAGTAGATTTGATCGTTTGTTTCGACACGACGCATGTAAATCCCACTCGGTTAGTTCAAAGGATGGGAAGAACCGGTCGGAAACGAGATGGTCACATAATCGTGTTAGCCACCGATGGAAAAGAGCATGAGGTACTGGATTTTTATCTTCGTTTCTATTAATCTTCGAAGGGTTGAGATTTTTTTTGGAAACGTGCATTTTGGATTATGCCCAAGGTCACGAAGTTGGGAAAATATGAAACTTAATATTTTTTCGATTTTTTCTAGACTTTGAAGTCATCGATGTCGCGGAGAGATTCTCTAAACAACAAGGTTTTGCAATCGAGTGGAATATTTAGCGCTCTCTATTCAGAGAGCCCGCGGATGATTCCCGAAGGGATTCAACCGGAATGCCTAAAAATGCGGGTTATACAGCAGCCCAACGCGGTCGGGCCAGTCAAAGGAAAACGGAGAACCAAAGAAACGAAGAAACCGCGCAAGAAAACTGAGGCTAATAACAAAACCAAAAGTACCAAAAATCGTTAGTATTTTTCCTTATTTTTCCGCTCGTCTTCATTTTAATTTTATTTTATTTTTATTATATTTTATTTTATTATTTATTATTATTATTATTATTATATAAGTTTATTAATTAAGGTTATTAAATTTATTGTTTAAGGCGCAAATTTTGGTAAACATTTTCATTGAAAAATTTAAGTTTCTCGGTATTTTGTTTTTTTTTTTTTCGTTTTCAGCGGTTACTTCGGGAAGTCAATCGCTGATGAAATTTTTCAAGCGAACGACGGAAGATTTGGAGGAGGACAACGAGATGGTGGATCTGGAAATAAACGAGGTGCCTCAACCCAAATCGCAAACATTCCCAATAGCCCCTGTGAACCAAAATCCGATTAATTCGAGCAACATCAAGCTGCTGACTTCGGACGACGCTGCAGTTGAGTTTTTGACATTGTGCACGATGAAAAAATCGAAAAACGACACCACGAACGCTGAGAAAAGGAAAAACAATTATTATTTTCCTTCCTATCACGAAAAACACGAAAATACGGATTTTAGTTTTGAAATACCGGATCTGAGGGTTTTGAATTGTTTGGAATATCTCGAGCCATACACCGAACCCGTAACGCTCCACGAAAACGACGAAGAATCTATTATTCATGCGGAACATGAACTTTTCCGACCGTCAGGATGTTTCGATGATTTTTACGAAAATCACAAGCCACGATCCAACGACCTTGGCGATTCTCGATTCGAAGCCCTCCTCGACGACTCCAGTGACGACAGCGACAAAACACATTGCGAGGCGTTCGTCCACGAAGGGAAAGACGATTTTCCAGTCGAGGAAAAAGTCGATTGGGGAGAAAACGTCTCGGGTCTCGAATTCGAGGATCTCGTCGACGATTGGTCGAACGAAACGAGAATTACGGGCGGGAAAAGCGTTTGGGAAGGGCAAAACAACGAGGATCCAAAAGCCAGCGTCCAGGAGAGATTCGAGAGCTTGAAAAATATTTTCAATAGCCCAACAAACAGCGAAACCAAAAATTCGCATCACCAATCCATCGAAATCGACGAAGAAACCGGAAAAAATGAATTTGGTAATTTTGAGCGATTGCTCAACGACGACTCGGAAACGAGCTTCGAAAAAGAGAAATCCAATCTCACGAACCACGAAAGGAGCAACGACCTGGCCGAAAAAACTGGCGCTTTCGAGGATTTGCTCAACGACGAATGGGACATGAGCTCGGAAAAATTCGACTCCGATCCGAACGACGACGCGCACGAAAAAACGAGATTTTTCGAAAATCTCCTCGATGACGATTCCACCACCAAATCGGATATCAATGATTTTCGAGATCCCGTCGCCGCCGGAAACGATGAAACAAAATTAAATCGTCAAGAGAACGTTGAGTGTCCGGAAAATATTTCGAGTCCCTTGACGGACGACATTCTGACGCAATTCGATGGAGAATTTAATGTCAACAACGAAAACATCGAATCCCCGAAAAACATGGAAAATCGTTTGGGAATCGCGGGCGACACCGTTTCCCTAGAAACTCGTGGCAAGTCGACGGAATCCTGTGAATTCGGCCAAATAATCGGGGACGATTCGATCGATTTACTGGACGATTTCGAGGACGCAAATCCTCAAAGTCCAAAAATGGAGAAAAGATATTTGGGAGTTATTTCGAAAATGGCGAAAAATTCTACTCCCAAACAAACTGATTCGCCCTTGCCAAAGGACGAACCAGCCAGCGCGCCCAGTACGTTTGTAAACAAAGCGCCTCAAGGTCTCGCTACTTCGCTGTGCTTTGACTCTCCGTCCAGAAACTCGGCATTCGGTGGACACGACAACAGTCGCCGAACACTATTCCAGAGTGAAGCTCACGCCGAACAAGAAACTCAATCTGACGACGATATTTTCGCGGCTGACGACATTCTCGTTGACTCTGATTTCGAAGAAAAAATCAACGAAATCGAAAAAAGTGCCGAAGCTAACGCGAGCGCGATACACGAAGCGGCACCGGACGCGAAAAATAAAAGTGGACAAAACGATGAATCGAATTTTCGGGAAAATATCGATAAAACAATAAACCAGGGCGAGGAAAAACTCGTAAATAGTGAAGTTTCGTGGTGGCAAAGGGAAACGAAAAAAATAGAGAATTTACAAGAAGAAAAAAGTGCCAGAAATCGTGATTTTGTTGGGGGAACTTGTTTGAGCTCAAAATCTTCGTCGATTCGATTATCCGAGACGGATTTAAATCTCAACGATTGTGACTGGGACCCAATAGAGTTTGGAGTTGCTGCAGAAGATCCTCGGGCAGGAAGCAGCACGAAAAAAAGCGTAGATTGTGCAGGAACGTCGATTCGTGACTGGAGCAATCGAGGAAAAACCGAATCGAAGGAAAAATTAAGTTCGGGCTCGTGTCCAAAAGCCACCGGTTGGTTATCGACGGAAAAGCCGAAGTCTCGTCTTTCGCTGAGCAAGAAATTGAGTCGAAATTTTTGTAACAGTTTTTGGGGCATGTCGAAAAATTCGGAAAAACGTGATTCCGATTCGGAGAACGATTTCACAGTTTTGAGGCTCGAAACGGAGCTCTCGAAAGTTCCTTTTGACGATCATTGTTTCTCGAAACCTCAGCCAGTTTCGACGACGAAAAAACTCGACGAGTTCGCTGCGATGAGCAAATCCATTGGCTCCATGAGACGCCCTTTGTCCTTGAAACGTCAAGCGGTAAATAAACCCGAAGCTTCGAAATTGTCGGTGTTCGCTGCACCCGAGAAATTCAGGGAACGAGAAAGCGCGAAAAAAAATAACGGCGAGAGGAGACTGGGCGTTGGAAAAGCCAGATCTGCTACGTGCAACCTCGACACGAGGAAGAGGAAAAAAGTCCAAATGCATTCGAACAGTGCGAAAAGACTTCGCTCCAGAAACGACTTCATCGACGACGAAGCTCAAGTCTCCTCGGACGACGAAGCCTCTTCCGGAAGCTCCGGATGCGACGACGACCTTGATGGCTTCGTCAGTTACACTCAGAACGTCGATGATCACGTCGATATGCAAGCACATTATTTACAGACTACCAGAAGTCCTCGAAACATGGTCGGTGCATTTTACTTCAAAAAAACTAGAAATCCCAGCCCTGATTTACAAATCTACTCACAACCGATACTCGATGAGCCTAACCACTATGTCAATGTAAGTTCGACATTTTTTTTTCTGCACGAATTTTTCACTAGAAATCCCAGCCCTGATTTACAAATCTACTCACAACCGATACTCGATGAGCCTAACCACTATGTCAATGTAAGTTCGACATTTTTTTTTCTTCACGAATTTTTCACTAGAAAATTTCTTGAGCAAAATTTTGGCAAATTCTTCGCTAATTTCGCACTTAAAGATTTATTGAGAAAATTAATCACTGATTTTTCCCTTGAAATGTTCTCGAGGAAAATAATCGGAAATTCTTTGCTAATTTTTCGCTTAAAAATTTCTCGAATAGAATAATCGCTATTTGTTGACTAAATATTTTCCATTAAAACGCTCAAGACTAAGATAATAAATGATGGTAAAATATAGCTTTCCCGATTCCTCGAAATAGCCAACGATATTTATGTCTTTTTGAGCATTCCGGAAGATTAATTGAAAACAGTGATTTCGAAGGAGTCCGAAAAGTTATTTACGGATTTTCCTCTGACGAAATCCTCCCGAAGCGTATAATGTGTTTCTCAAACGAAAATTTGTGTATGAAATGAAACAGGATTCCTTTTGCGTGGACGAGGACGACGAAGTGTTGGAAGAGGCGTTGACAAGCGAGGAGTTGACAATGGTGGAGGAGTTGGAGTTGAGATTGAAGAGGAAGAAGCGAAAGCGTGCTGAGTCAGCGAAGTCGCGTGTCAAGCGAAAACGCAAAGTTGTCGTATCGACGTCCGACACAACGAGCAGCGAGGACGAAACGGAAGTCCTTCGGCGTCAAATCCTCGAAGAATCGTTCGCCCTGAAAAACCGATGCGAGTAGATAGCTCCAATTATTTTATCCAATTATCTAGTTAATTAAATAAAAGAGAATAAAAAATTCTCATGGGATAATCGCTGAGGATTATTCTTATGGGGACGAATATTTTGTGATAGGAATCCGACTGACAGATTTATAAGAAATATAGACGGGCCAAGTGCTTTTGATACAGAAAAAAAAATCGAAACCCCATAATAACTGACTATGGCTGGAACCGTTTCAATTGATAAATAAAAAATAGTTATTAAATTTTTTCTAAGAAAAAGGATAGTGTTGCTTTCGATATTTATTTTTTATTAAAAAAAATTCGCCGTTCGTGTTTTGTTTTTGTGGCCAACGTGAAAATTATAATTCAATAATCATGCGATCCATTTTTTTCAGAATTTAAAGTTTCAGGCGAAATTCTTTCGTGGCCAAAAAAAAAATGATTTCGCCAATTTTTGGGATTGAAGAATTTTGCAAGTTTTCGTTTTCCACAAAATTATGTAAATAAATTCCGAGGATCGGGAGAATAAATACGATTTTCTCAAAGCAGAAAATTTGCCTCGCTCATTTTATTTTCTTCCTTTTTTTCTTCCATCGTGAAAAATGGTCGGAGGATCCCTTGTCAATTATTTTTCAAGTCTATTTGTGCCGACGTGACTGGCACAAGTTTGGGATTTTCGCGGCAGAGCGCAGCAAGATGAAAGACGCGCAAGGGCTAATGTATTTTTCTTTTCTCATTCGCTTTGGTGTTATTATTTCTGGGCAGTCTCTAATGTGCATCTTCCGAGCAGGCCAAGGGGCGTGAGACACTTACCTGTGAGCTCTTTCCACTATTTTTCGTAACTCCCGAAAAGTCCGCAGGTCGTTAAAATCATGCGCCGAAAAATTTTCTTCTACCCTCGCGATCTTTTCTCCCTCATTCTCTTCGCAATATAAAGCCACGAAGGAAAATCCAGTTTTCAGTTGCAGGGCTTTCCTCCAACAGGTTCATCGCCTTTTTCGGGGTTTGGCATTTTTTCCTTGTCGAGGTAAATTTTTTTGTGATTTTTCGTGGTTTTTCGAAAATTTGTGCTCCGTACAATGTGCTCCATGGTTTTTTTTTCACATTTCAAGCCTCAAAATTGAAATTTTCGTTGGACCATTGAATACGAGTGATCCTCCTAAAAAAGAATTTTAAAAAATGTTTTTTTTTCAGTGTTTTTGTTTCATTTGCGACGGATACAATTTTCTAAAATCATTAACTTTATTCGTTTGATGAATATTTGATGAAAAGTGAAATTATTCATGAAATTTCGGAAAAAATTCAATTTATTTATAAAATTTATGGAAAAACTCAATTCAGTAATAAAATTTTCCAAAAAAATTTGATATTATTGTGCGACTTCCGAAAAAATTGAATTTATTGGTGAAATTTTCAAAAAAATTGAATTTATTGATAAAATTTCCGGAAAAAATTAATTAATTGATAAAATTTCCGAAAAAATGGAATCGATCGATAAAATTTTCAAAAAAATTGATTGTATCGATAATATTTGCGGAAAAAATGAATTTATCGATAAAATTTGCGAAAAAATTGAATTTACCGTCAAAATTTCCAAAAAATTGAATGTATTGATCAAATTTCTCTGTTTTCAATTCCAGAAGTTTGAACAAAATCAAAGCAAGATGTATCGAGTGCTGATAATCACGAGCCTGGCTGGATTCGTTCTTGGCGCAGTGATAACTCCGGATCAAGAATTCGAGACGAAAAAGATGCGTCAACTGGAATTGGTCGATGGGATGCTGCATTCTCCGGAGAACAGCCAACCGATGTATTCGGGTTCGAGTCAATCGGCTCTGCCCATTCAACACTTTTATCCCACGTATCCTGACCATTCGGGAAAATCAGCGATCGCAGTACCCAGTGGATACGATGGATATTTGATTCCTATTGCCCCGCCGAGGCAAACCTGGAGCTCGAGTATCTTTTCGGCTCTTGTCCCTCTGACCAGTTACGCTCTCACTTATGGCGCTAAGATCGGCGTTTACCTTTGGGATTTGTTTCTCCTCCTACTTTTTGGCGGGATCGTAACCACTTCCGTTTGTACCTTCACACCCTTCTGCGCCATCACTTTCATGGGATTTGGCATCAACAAAAATCAGGTAGAGAAAACAAAACGAGGGAGAAAAAAAAAGAAAAAAATCGATCCGTTTTCATCGGAATCATTAATTTTATTCGTCTGGTCACATTGACCGAGAAATTGAGACTGGAATGATTTTGGTATCGCGGATTACGAATTTAGAAATTTGAATTTTATTTTTTTCTCATTTTTTGTCCGCCAAGTCAAAAAACGAGTTTTAAAAAGGGCAAAAACATACATAATCGTAAAAAATCCTTGTTTCCATTGAAACCACAGGTTTTATTTATTTGCTCACTCGATTCATCGGTCCTCTATTTTTTTTCGAAGGATTTTCAGATCATCGATCACATATTTGGAAATTTCAATTTTATTTTTATTTTTGTTTGTCATTTTGTGTCGTCCAGGTCAAAGAGCAAGTCTCGGAATTGGCGAGAACGTACATAACCCCGGAAAGTATGAACGCAGCAACGTTGTTGGTGAAAAGAGCAATAGAAGAGTATGCGGAGCTCCAACGTCAGCAGCACGAGGAACAAGAGATATCGAAGAGTTCGAAGAAGGATAAGAAACGCCGTAGAAGACGTTGAGACAATGACTCTGCATTAACAATAACAAAACAGTAAAAAGCCTCACGCCATTATTTCACAATTCATTCAAAATTCCCAATGACCATTGCGTCGTAAATTTCATCGTATCGCTCGATCCTAATTCGACTCATTTTCTCACCGAGTTATCACGTTTTTTGTATTTACTAGTATCGCTACGTCCAGAATTTATAGCCAAGTAGGAATAAAAATTAATTTTATCAATGAATTTCGTTCGACTCCAATTTTTTGAACGATCCTCACTCCTCCAAAATGTCATACTCATCCATCCTGGCGAAATTTTAATTTCTCAAAAAAAATTCCCGAAAAAAACGCCTTGTAATTGTTCAGCAGCATTTTTAATTAAATTTTCAAATTTTTAAGAATATTTCAGGAATTTCTGACGCTTCGAAAAATGCAAAGTGGCCGGGATCTCTTTGACTCGTGAAACGTTCAGTTCTAGAGAAAAAAAATCCTCAAATCTCTGCCATTTTGGCTCATTAATCCTCTCGTAATTTTTATTCTCGAAAAAAACACTGGATATTTTTTTTTTGGCAGCTTTTGTGATCGATTTTTCGATTTTCTCAACCGAGCTCCTCGAAATTGCAAAATGGCGTGAGCTTTTTTGGTTATTCATAAGAATTTGTCAAATTTGGAAAAAAAAGTTGATTTTTTCATGAAATTATGATTTTTTTGAATTTTTCGTGTTTTGAAAAATAAAGAGTTTCTCGAAAATGCAAAACGTGTGTCCTTTTCGTTGTTGATATTTTATTAGAATTGACTTTTCATATAAAATGTTGTTCCTTTTTGGTGCTGGTTTGGATTTGAGGCTCCGCATCCGCGCTCCCAGCTCGAAATTAATTGGGGCGTTTGGAAATGACTAGAGAAACGAAAAATGAAATAATTTGGGGTCGTTCGTCCGGGCAGATGTTTCAGAAAAACAAAATAATATCACCCTCCTATCACGACATGTAGATTTAATCTGGGACGAAGAGGAGCAAGTGTGGATTTACCCATAACTTTTTCCAGCGTAATATTTTTAGGTTTCTTTAGGCTGTGACGTCTCTGGGGTTTTCCACGTTGGAGATAGGATATTGCTTCGATATATCACGAAGCATGAGAGACGAGGCTGATACTCTCGAACGTCGAAGCGTTCTTCTCCTTCCAGCAACAGTTTGTTTTGTTTTTTTTGTTGTTTTTATTTCGTAAAGCTTCTCCTTCTCCTTGGCAGTGTTTGGTGTGTTGTGCGTTAAAACACAAGGTTGGTCGAGCGCACAAGCAAACGCGGAGGTTCGTGTTGATGTGTGAACGCGCCGAGAGGGCCGGTTTAGAGATTCCACATTTGTGTCCCGTATTAGCGAAGGCGACGCCACACATCGAGCATCTCGTAATCTTCACTCATTTTTTTCCACACATTCCAATTTTCATTCGGGTGAATAATTTTGTTCTTTTTTGTCCAGTCTTGCAGGTCGACACGTGAGCTCCTGGGGTCATGAAGAAAACACGTTTATTTGGCAAGTTTTTTCCAACTTTTTTTATCATCACGATTTATCGAGTTTTTTAAATTTTTACTGCAAACTTGAATTTTTTCCTGGTGCCTCGATCCTCGTGCAAGTTTATTGACTCCACGACGAACAATGGCGATGAAGTTTTTCATTTTTTTTCATTTTTGGCTCATTTTATTTGCTAGGGAACGAAAAATGTGTGGAAATGAATAGAGAAGGGGAAAAATCGCCTATATATACGAAAAAAATTGGGGGTCTTGAAAAGTTAATTGATATTTTGAAAAAATTGTTTTTTTTTTTTTTTAATTTTTTTCATGTTATTTCGTGAAAAAATCGACTAGATTTGTAATTATCTTTACCCCTTATTTATCGATATTCGTGTAGAAAAAGACTCGAGAAGAGGTCTGCTGTGTATAGATTTGATCCGATGACCCTGGTGGGCTGCTCGGAGCACCAAAAGTCGAGAAATCTCCGAGACTAATCACTTCCCGTTTCTCTCGATAGTACGAATATAGTATTACTGACATTTTCAGCTATGACGACTTCCAACTCGAGGCATGAATATTTAAACGCTTGAATCTCATTAATTACATCGATACTAGCTTGACCAGTTTTTTCAATGAAAATTGAATCCTCTTTTTATTTACGACCATTATTATTTATCCTAATGCAATTTTTTCGTAACGATTTCTCTTATGAAATGGTAATGGGTTCAAGGCCACGACTCCTCCTGGGTTGTTGACCCTCGATCGATCGTATTTGCATTGTCGCACAATGTCGTCACAGGTGACAATCTACTAAAGGGAATAAGTCATCGATTCATTACAATCGATGAAAAAAAAAAAATATATCACTTTTTAAAATTATTCAGGATGAGAAAAAATTACGTCGATCGAACGGAAGTTTATTTCTATTAATTCTTTTCATAATTTCATAAGAATTTGTAGAATTTTTTTCACATTTTTTTTTAAGTTCGAGTTTTTTTTCATTGATAACAAAATAATGAGTTTTTTCATTATGTACGTAGAGAAAAAATTGCGGCGATTGAGGGGAAGTTCATTTTTATGAATCGTTAATTTCTCCTGACAATTTCGATCCTTATATTTTCTTTATAAATTTTTTTACAGATATTTGTCAATTTTTTTACTTCATTTTACTTTTTTTTTAATAAAAATAATTTTTTTTTTCAACAGGATGGGAATTTTGGATTCTGGCGTTTGGCGTCCTGGTCCTAGTGTGTCATGGGACACCTGCACGAGCGAACAATGCCGCACCTCCAATGCCCGGAGCGGTAGAGCTGACGGAGGAAGGAGCTGCTAATTCGTTCGTGCCCTTGGAAAGGGAAAGGTTCAGCGTTTTCGATTGGAATATATACAAAGTAAAAATGCAATTTAAAAAAAAATTTGTTTGGTGCTTAAAATATCGAAAAATTTTGATTGATTTTTGCGATTTTTCGTTTCACAGCGAATGGCTAATAAGTATGAGGGAAATTTCCTGATTTCCCCGCTCTCTGCGAAATGTGCACTGATTCTACTTTACGAAGGAGCTCAGGACGAAACGGCTCACCAGCTTGCCAGTGTCATGAATTTGCCTCATGGACGATGGGACACTCGCGAAAAGTTTCGCGTTATTTTACGCTCTCTCAAGGTCAGAGTTTAGTTATTTATTTATTTATTTATTTATTTAGGAATGAAATTTGTTTCGAATTGAATGGAAAAGAGAATTAAATCGTTCTCCAAAGGGATTTATTATCATTTACTGTATTATCGTCCGATTTTTACTGACGGAAATTTGTAGCCCGCGGTGAACGAGTACCAACTGGATGTCGGAACGCGAATGTTCTTGAACTCTGGAGTTGAACTGACGCAAAGTTATGCCGCGACTGTAAAACAGTTTTACGACGTTAAAGTCGTGTTGACGAATTTTACGGACGCCACCGATGCTGCTATGAAAATAAACCGTTGGGTTCGTAACGTGACACACAAGGGGATCAAAAATATGATCTCAAACAGTGAGTTTGATCGCAATGAAATTTATTCAATTACGTGATTTATATCGTTACGTGAACTGTAAAAATTACTTGCGAAAAAAATAATTTTCGAATTTTTGTTCAGGCGAGACCATCAAGGACTCCGTGATGCTCATATTGAACGCCCTCTTCTTCAGGGGCTCCTGGCACAACAATCCATTCTCAGTCAACAACACAGAAAAAGGAAAATTTTATGTAGCCCCGAACGTTACGAAAAAAGTTTCGTTCATGAAAACTGAAGGATATTTCGATTTTGCTGAGTCGGTCGAACTCGATGCCAAGATCCTTCGTATCCCTTATGTCGTAAGTGCTGCCGAGAGGATCCATCAGAATTTCGTAGACAATTTTCTAGAAAAATTGGATCGAGTCCATTAATTATCGAATTAATTAATAAAAATATTTTTTCGTTGTTTTTCAACGATCCAGACTCCAGTGCGAAAAGTCATTATTTTTTCTAGCAGAGTACGGAATTTTCATACAGTATTCAACAGTGACAATGGGACAGTCTTCTTTGCCATTAAAAAACTGAATTTACTAGAAAAATTCGTTGGACTGAATTAATTATCGAATTAAAGAATGAAAAGTATATTTTTTCGTTGTATTTCAACGATGCAGCATTCTTCATCAAAGTTGATGGAATTTTTATCTTGTTTCTCTCGATTACAGGGACACAAATTGTCCATGTACTTCGTCTTGCCAAGGAACGAGACGGGATTGGACAAACTCGTGAGAAACATCGATCCCTACGTTTTGACTCGCCACGTTCAGCTCATGCAAGAACTCCCTGTCAAGGTCGAAATCCCCAAATTCAAATTCGAATACACCAGCCATTTGGTGGAGACGCTAAAGGAAGTAAGTTGACGATTCGGAATCAAAAAATTCTCATTAAAATTAACGAAAAAAAAAATTATAATTCGAGTCAAAAAAATATAAAATAATTTAAAAAAAAAAATTAAATGCGGAAGTGAAAAAATAATTACATCACAATAATTGTTCTCATTTTCGTTAATGCTATTTATTGGACTCATTGAAAATTTCTGTTTGTCCACAGATGGGGCTTGAAGATATATTCGACAAATCTGCAAATCTGAATTTGATTGCTCGTGCAAAAAAAAATTCACCAGACCTCTCGGTCAGCGATGTCGTGCAAAAAGCAGCGATCGAGGTGAACGAAAGAGGAACTACGGCTTCTGCAACTACCGGTAGGTCCCCCCGATTTTATCGCTTCATAATTGTTCTATAAATTAGAGGATCACTCTCGCGGCAGTTAAAATTATTTGCATACGATACTGGAGTCTAGATCGTTGGACTACAACGAAAAAAAAAAAATTTTTATTCATTAATTTGATAATTAATGGACTCGATCCAATTTTTCTGGTAATTTGAGTTTTTTTATGGCAAAGAAGACTGTCCTATTGTTTTTGACATATACTGTATAAAAATTTCGTGCTCTGCCATTAAAAGTAATGAGTTTCCATTGTATTCGAACGATTCGGACTTGAACATGGTATTCGAATAAAATAAGAAAGTTTTTTACGTTCGGCCGAATTGGCTTGAGCCCCGTTCAAAGTTACGATGATTTTTAACATTTTTCTTTTTTGTTTTTTAAACCCACGTCGATTAAATATAATTTTGTGTCTCTCTTTTGACGTTACTTAGAGATCCAGATTGGCAACAAATTCGGAGAACAAACATTCATCGCTGATCATCCATTCCTCTTTTTCATCGAGGACGCCATCACCGGGACGATTCTGTACATGGGAAGGTTGTCGGATCCTCTGGGAGTGACAGGAACTACGAATCCTGAGATCCCAACATTCCCTTCGCGTTTCAATGCAGAAACGCGCGAGCCGGTTACAGAAGGTTAATGAACAATACTTACGATTTTATAATCAACTTTACGCTCGACTCCCTGTCCTTGCGACTTACCAAATTAAAAAAAAAAAAAACAATCCATTCTCAATTTTGAAAAATCGGTAAAACCCAAATTTTCAAAAATTTCCAAAATTTTTAGCGAGATTTTCGATTTTCTCAATTTTTTCTAGTAAATTCAGCTTTTAAATGGCAAAAAACCTCTAACCCACTATTTTTGACAAATACTTTCCAAAAATATCGCATCCTGACGAAAGAAATCGGTTTTTGTTGCATTCAACGACGCGGACTTGAATATCATAAATAAATGGCCACGAACGATGTGTCCATTGACGATCGATCATGTTTTGTAATTTATTTCACGTGCCACACAATAGAGTGATCGAAAAAGAACAGTCCGTAGGCGATGAATTGCTGTTTTATTTTTTTTCCATCGATCGTAGCGATTTAGCCACATGGATAATTGCGTAATGACGCACTGGGAGGAAGAAAAAAGCGTAGAAAAAATGTTGAGAGAAATCCTCTACGATGTTCTCCGCGGGCAGAAGAAACTTTCGCGTAGATTCTTTTGATGTCTTCGACTTGGTAGTTTCGAAGAGTTGGTCTTAGGAAAGTTTGTCGAAAAAATTATCTAGTCGCCGAAATTTTTCGTTCGCCTTTTTGTGGGGAAAAAAAATGTTCCTCTTTTGACAGACGCGACAAAGCGAATTTTTCCATGGGGTATATATCCGGACGCTACGAATTTCGTAGGAATCGTGAATAAATAGGCTCGTGAAAAGTGGGGGATGAGGAGAGACTCGAAGAGCCGTTACATCGGGCGAGGATCGTCAATTTGCCTCGAGCTCTCATCGTCTCCACACGCAAAATCATATTTTTTTTCTTTTCAATGAAATTCATTGGCGCCTCGTAATGGGCTAACGGTGCTACGAATATTTTTGCGCTCATAAGAAAAAAGAGTGATTCAATATTTATTGAAAATTCTTGACTCATCGAGAAGAGAAGAAAATGTGGATTTTTTGGTCGATTATCGTTTGTTCTGTGTTTGCTGGTACGTTGAAAATCGAGTGTCAGGATAATCAACGTTCCGAGCTGAATTACTTCCGCGTTGATCACGTACACCGATCCTCGAGACTTTCGTTCGATAAATACTAAAAACAAGGAAATGTGTCATCGATTTCCATAAAATCGCGATTATTATTTAATAATCCATCATAATTATCCATTTCGGAGTAATTATCGTAATTATTGTGCCTGGGATTCTCGATGACATTTCTCGGAATAATGGCATTGAAATGCCATCGCGACGATTCTTTCCTCCCAATAGAAATAAATGTGACGATACTGCAGTTTTGATCGTTGGAAAAAAAGGATTAATCTATTTTTCAATCATTATTTCCATAGTTAATCGACTTTTTTCACTTGATTCAGTTTTTTAATGGCAAAAAACGTCTGGCTCACTATTTTTGACAAATACTTGCCGAAAATTTCGCACTGTGCTTGAAAAGTACAGTTTTCGACCCATCCCAACGAAGCCAACTCCAAATTCATTATTTTTTTATACCGAAGTTTAGATCGTTGGAATGCAGCGAGAAAAAAATAATTTATTAATTATTTCGATAATTAATGCAGTCGATTAAATTTTTCTAGTTAATTCAGTTTTTCAAAATTCCGTACTCTGCTAGAAAAATATTACATATTTTTTAATTTATTTTCTATTTTATTTTTTAATTTATTTTTAATTTATTTTTTAATCTATTTCCGAATTTATTTTTCAATTTAAATATATTTTTTCTTATTAATTAACTGTAAATCGCAAATACGAGTATGACTCGTCCGTATCGATAGGATCGGGAGCCTGAACAGTGTGAAGTGTTTTTTCTAACGTGTGAATAGCCCAGTGGACGATACTTGTCGGGAATATGAAAAAAAACCAGTTTCTGTCATGTGTTTTCGTAGGATTCGTCCGCTGTAGAGTCGAGCGGCCTTCAAAGCGTTTCTCTCTCGAAAAAAAAATAGGAATAAAATGGGGGGAGTTGACCTTTGTGAAGCGAATGAAAAGAAATTTAGTCGCTACTTTCGTTTTACATTGTGTATTTTGTTTTCTAGACAGTCGACCGGAAGTTGTAAGTCCAGTTCGTGATAATTTCTTCAACGTCGAACTTTTGCAGGTGAGAAATAAAATTCGAAAGAAAAAAAAAACGTTTAGCATCGAACTTTCTCTTTGAGTTTTGCGATCTGTAAAATAATAATTTGGTCCACAGGCGGTGAACGAACAGAACGACGGAAATGTCATCGTCTCGCCGTTGAGTGTTAAAGTTGCCTTGACGGCTCTGGTCGAAGGAACCGGTGGCAGAACGCGCCAAGAGCTCTTGTCGACCTTGAGACTACCAACGGAAGTTTCACAACTGAGGAAAGCTGCCGGACGATCTTTGGCGCCGTTCCGGGTGAGCTCAGACACTTTTCTTTTTCATTTTCGTGAAAAAAACGGTCGAAAATGGTGAAATCTAGAAAATTTGACCTTGAACGACCTTGAACGTTAATTTTTCAATTTTTCCTGCCAAATAACCGACCGACACAAATTATTGAGAATGAATCGTCGAAAATATCGTTGCAGGAATCGAGTCTCGGAACGGACCTCAATTTAGCGACCCGGGTCTGGATCGCCAGAGGACATCCGGTCTCCGTCAATTATCACAATGCCCTCGAAGCCTTTTATCAAGGTGACATTCGATCCCTCGACTTCAAAGATCCATTCAATGCCGCAAACACCATCAACGACTGGGTACGAGTGGTTACGAAAAATAACATTCGCTCCTTGATCGCACCAGGTAAAAATATCAATTACGTTGAAGTTTACAGATGTTGGAGTTGAACGACAAATATTATGCTAAAGTTTGCATCGTTGAAATGGAACGACATTCTGTTTTTTCTCTTGCCCAGAGCCCATAATCATTTTCTTGCTCCCCAAATACAAAATCGACACGAAAAATGTTGATAATTTTCAAGATTCAATAAATAATAAATGGACAAAGCATATTCCGTTGAATCTCAACGTTGCACACTTCAGAATCCGTTTCCGTTCCATTCTGTATTTTTTCTGAGATGTTATTTTTTCGGTAACGGGAAGAAATTTCAAAAATTTCGTTTCATTTTTTCTTTACGCTCCAAACTAAAATCGTACACGTAAGTTTTTAATTTTTTAAATTTTTTCTCAGGCTCCATAAGTGAGGACACTGCGCTTTTATTGGTTTCGGCGATTCACTTCAAGGGGCGATGGCTCAAAGCCTTCGACGAGACGGCAACAGTGCCCCGTTGTTTCACGGTGCCCGAGCTCGGCTGCCGCCATGTAGCGATGATGGAAAATGTCGCTATGTATAAATTCGCCTCGATGGCGTCTCTGCAGGCCGAAGTTGTGCAACTCCCTTACGCGGTAAATTTCGCAATTCCCTTTTATTCGAAGAAAATGAATTACGAGAAAAAGGAACGAATGAAAAAGTTTTTTTTTTTTTTTGTAGGATGGAAAGTTGTCCATGCTTGTTTTTCTTCCTTATCGGGAGGGGCTTCAGAGCTTGCAGGCACTTTCGAAAGACCTGTCATTCACCCCGATCTCTACAATCCTCGCAAACCTCAGCGACACCGAATTACTCGTCGGTCTACCCAAATTCAGTATCAATAACAAATTTGATTTACGATCTGCACTTGAAGGCGTAAGTTTCTACGAGAAAACACGATTTTTCTTCTTATTTCTTATTTTTATCATTCCGGAGTTCGTGCAATTTCATTTTTACGCTTTTGCCAGATGGGAATCAAAGATCTTTTCGATCTGAGCGCAAATCTCCGCGGCATTGTGCCGGGAAGTTCGACTCGAGTCGAAAATGTCATTCATGACGCTACGATCGACGTGAATGAGGTTGGCACCGTCGCCTCGGCAGCAACAGGTCAATACATTACGAAAAATAGAACATATATGCACTTTTTCATTTTTCGTGATTTTTATATGCATTTTTTATTTTTTATGATTTTTATATGCATTTTTTATTTTTTATGATTTTTATATGTATTTTGTGAATTATTTATAATTTTTTTAGGGATTGCTGTCGTACCTCTGATCGGCAATTCTTACGAGACCTTCCGTATTGATCGTCCATTCCTCTTCACCATCGTTGATCACGAGTCCTCCATGATACTCTTCGCCGGTCGCGTTGTTTCACCCTGAGACGTCATCACGATCAACTCCAACGTTTTATTCACAATTTTTATTGTTACGATTAGGACCACCAACTATTTCGATGAATGGAAAACTCATGAGAGATATCTGAGAGAAAACAAAGAAATAAAAGGCTCGGGAAAAAGATTGTACATGGATTTTTGACGATATATTCATATTTTTAAGTCGCTGTAACGAAATAAACAAAACACAAACGTTCTTGAGCTTCCATGTCTCTTCCCCATTCATAATTATTTGATTTCTCATTCATTACTCACTGATTCACGGAAATTTTCATGTCGCAATGCATCTTGGACCACAAAGCTTCTCGTTTTAATAGGGAATTTAGAGATTTTATAGGGAAAAAGGCTATGACAAGAAATGAAAGGCTCTGAAAAGAAATTGAAAACGCTAAAGACAAGAACTCTTCAGTACTGCATAGGGTGAGGTGGTCCTCATCATCTACAGCCGTTTTTGGATCTAAACCACTCCACAGTCGGAAAAGGATTTTTCGACTGTGAATTTCAACGTTGCAAAGTTCAGAGTCATAGAAATGTTTGAGATAGCTTTATTTGTGAATGTTGGTGCTGTCGTTGTTTGGCATCTCCAGGAGGATTACTCTTGTGTAATTATTGTATCGACAATAATCTTACTCGGTGGAGCTTTCGAATGTTTATGCCAATTGAAAAAAATCAACAATCATGTCACCAGATTCTTCAAGTTTAATATATATACATAGCAAGACCGTGAGATCGCCTGGCAATTGAATAGACACGTACTATTTTAATGACTTTGATACAATATTTACAAGTCAGAACGCACTCCTTCTCCAGGGCCTGGTGGCGGAGCTGTCAATGATGTTGGCCCTCCTTCTGGCTCTGCTGCAAATCTCTTCACTCTTTGAGGACCCGGAGGCGGCCTCTCACCCTTTTTCAGCTTGTTTATTATGTTAGTTGTTGTCTCTGCTGTGAGATCCTCCTGCAAGCAAAATGTATCTCGTGAGAGAAATACTTAATGACAAATTTTCCAATTATTGAAAATTTTCCTGTTCATTCGAGTGAGTTTTCATCATTCATAATGATTACGGAGTTTGCAACGTTGAGATTCAAGGAAAAATTATTTTTCCATTAATTATTCATAGAATTTTAGAAATTATGGCCATTCATCGTGTCTAATTAGTTTTTGGCTCGCAGGAGACAATCTCTTTATGGTCCAGACCAAATATTGGAAAATAATGGTGAGCTCTGCCCATGAAAAAAACAGAATTTCGATGGATTCCAATAATGCAAACTTTAACATGATTTTGTGAGACTTGTAATTTTGGAAAAGAGCTGATTTTTGAAACGTACGTAATAATCGTCGTTGACTTGGATCATAGGAGCATTAGCGCACGCTCCCAAGCATTCCACTTCAGAAATTGTGAACATTTTGTCGTTTGAGGTGGCGCCGACTTCGGTGCCGGTAGCGTTGCAAACTGCTTTGAGAACAGAGTCAGAATCTCTGAGCCAGCAAGGCGTGCAAGTGCAAACTTGGACATGATATTTCCCCATCGGTCGTCTGTTAAACATTGTGTAGAATGTGGCGACTTCGTAAACTCTCATGTTAGGTAAATTGAGAATTTCTGCGACTTTGTGCATGGCTGAGATGGGAAGCCAGCCGTGTTGTCTTTGAGCAAGATCGAGCAATGGCATCATGGCCCCGCGTTTGTGACCTTCCGGATAAATGGCGAGTATCGCCTCAATTCTCTTTTTGTTGGCATCGTTGAACTCAAAGGGGATACTTGGGTTATCCTCTTTCGAGTCGCGATGCTGCAAAGTCGGATTTCGTGTTATTTTCGAAAATGAAAAAAAAAAAAGGTTTTTCGAAGCTGTGGCTCGAAAAGTTTGGGTGAATTTAAAAACTTACGACAAACAGGTGATCCGATCTCTGGACCGCCGAAGTTTGCACTGCTCTGAGATTTTTGAAGGCCTGTCAAACAACACCGAAAACATTGGGGTTATATAAGCCATGAACAGGTTAGAAATTCGGGTTTTATCGCCAATTATGTCCTTGACGACATGGATATCTTACCGAGAGGCTGCAAGCCTTCCGCAGTGACGCCAGCATCTTGTAGCCACTCAATCGACACTGATTAAACTGATTTTTTATAACTTGAAGCGCAATTAATCGCAACTGAAGAGAACCATCGAGTTCTGTTGACCTGAAGTTGTCAGAATGGGAACGAGAAATTATCGAACTCGAACAGAGCGCCTCTGACGGATTATCCAAAAAGTAGTGACAGATTTCTTATCGATCCAGGACAATAAGATACGATGCACTTTAGATTAAAATCTATAATAGTGCATGCTGCACTCGAACCGATGCAATAATCTTCTGAGCGTTTAACGAGACGAGATCGACGCTCGCAAAACTATTTTTATCATTTTGATCGCTATCTGGGGTCCAGAAATAATTGGAAATCTATTTATACCGCGCGATCAATACGCTTATGAATAAGTCAGGCAGCAACGATCACGTTGCGATCAACGATCAAACTTGTATATTATAGAAAAAGTGTTTATTGAGCATAGTTACATATTACAATTTTTAATAATATAATAATAATAAAAGTGGTGATGACGGTAATGAAATATAATAATAACGATGATACTTTTTCAACAGATAATTATAATGCAATATTACACTTATAAACATAATAGTTATAAAACAAAAATTCTCATTCGTATGGGGGGGCTTGACTAGCATATTAAAAGCATAGTAAATATATAAAGCATGTCGGAATAATTGAACCGATGAATTTCATGAGTTTTTAAAGATCTATTGATTATTCATTCCTATCAACTGTTCCCGTGTTTCCTCGAAATAAATAATGCAGTCGGAAACAAGAAAATATGTGTCAAAAAAATGTACAGGTCTGGGGAATCCGAATGAGTCATTTGATGGGGGTGTTTTTCACGTTGACATCAAGTTCGCATTTAAACTTATCCTGGCAGGGGCTTTCGAGGGGAAAACAAAATTTCGAGAGTACAAAGTTCATCGACATTGAAAAATGAGAGAAAAAAAATGAAATAAAAAAAATGTATACAACCTCCAATAAATATAATAGTCTTGCATTAAAATACGCTTCGCTTATGAGATACATTTTTCCTCTTTTTCATCCTGTTTTTCTTCGCTTCATTTTCATCGTCATAAAAAGTACTTAAAATAGAGTGTCTAGTCTAGGCTTTCGTGTTCTATTCTAAAATTTTTGTATCAAGAGGATTTATCGTAAGACTTTATACCTGATTATACGACGACGTACATTATTCTTTTGTTGATTTTTTTTTCTTCGCTTTTTTTGTTTCTTTGTTTTTTCACTTGTTCCGCAGTTTTGATCGCCTCGTATTATTGCATTTTTACGGATGATTGTTTTACATTTGATCTCGCCTTTTCTCCCGCTTAACTATTTCCTTTTTTTTTTTTCTTATTTTATTCCTGTCACTCGCTCATGATTGCTTTATTATTCAAGTTTTAATCCTCCGAGACGTGCTACACTCTTATAGAAATATTCGAATACTGAATAACCGCATCGTCGCGATTTACGACGTCGTTGCCATTCATCATATCTTCACACGAGTTTTAGCCGCCGAAATAAATTATTCGCCGTTTTTTCATGCCTTTGGGTCCTGAATTTAACGGATTCGAGATTTTGTTGAAAAAAAATAAACTATGAGACACTTTTTTGTGTCGCAGCCTCCGAATCACCGAAATTTCTTGATTTTTTTTGTTTCTCCATTTTTCACAACATTATCGACACTGAGTTTTGGTCAAAAAATTCTTCATTGCAGAAAATTGGTTGTCCATAAAGTACAGTTGACAATTTCGTAAAATTCGATGAATCGTAACGATTTTTCAATTGCAAAAAGACGACACTAATCATAAGCCTTCGTGGATTGTAAAAATTCGAAAATTCACGCCATTGGACACGATGATTGACCAATCGCATACGCAGCTCACACACAACAGTCGGAATAGCTTTTTCAGTTTTCTTATCGATTGTAAAGAGTCTCGATATCGGAAATATTCCTCGTCATTTCAGGCTCAAATCTCGTCGCCCACACACTATAATGGCGCTTCAATAATTACGTCACAAAGTCGAGACTTTTGGTCAAGGGGACAAAGGAGACACTGGTCGCGGCTTCACCGTTCGGAAAAAGTCGAACTGCATTAGTAATACTTAAATACGAGAATACACGTGCCTCACGCAAAGACATATACAATTTTGAACGTTTAGAGTGACTCTGAAGTTTGGAAAATTGAGATTCAACGAAAAATGCATGTTTCCGAAAATTATTCATTGAATTTTGCACTTCATGGCAACTTCCTGTTTCTTTTGGTTCGCAAGCGATAATTGTTTTATTGCCCGGACGAAATATTATAAAATAAGTGATTCCGAAGTTTTCAACGTTGAGTTTCAATGAAAAATACATTTTTCCATTACTTATTTATTGAATTTTGGAAATTGGCGACATTTTTCGTTGTCGCCTTAGTTTTTCGGTTGCGAGGATCGTTTTATTGTCCAGACCAAACATTGCTAAATAAAAGCGAACTCTGCCCAAGAAAAAAAAAAAAAATTTCGTTGCATTCCAAGGATCCAAACTTCGACATGCACCCACAGATATTTTTCGCTTTTTTCACAGTTTTTTTCTCTTCCTCAATGTGTTACATAAAACATTCATATACTAGGTACCTATTCCGGAGATGGGGGAACTGATTGTTTCCGGAGAACACGCGGAAATCGATCGAACGTTTCGATGAAGTGGAAAAATCGTTGGAAATCCTGGTCTTTTTTTTTTTTTTTTTGAGGAACGTACAGAACAAAATTATATTATGACTGGTTCATCATGACGAGTCTCTTCGTGCCAACCAACCCAGATTAATAGTATAGCTTATAATCTTATCTCTAGATCACGTTTGTGGATTAGTGGCGGGGTCGATTTTTTGACGTTTTATTTATTTCTCATGAGCTGGTCGTCGTTCTTGGCCATGCGATTTTCGCGTCGATCCTTTTATACGCGAATAGGCAGTGAGGAGAGATTTCCTGTGGGCATTCCTGGTCCCCGAGAAGAGTTTCTGCAATTAAATAATCAGACGATTAATCATTTTATTGAGTTTGCACATGGGACAGTCTTTTTTTATTCAATTATTATTGGACCATCGATTTTTTCATTTCAAAATGTTTGTTCGAGGATCGACGTAACAGGAAAATGAGATTTACCCTCGCCCTGCACCAGCTTGAATAGCCCGTAGTCTTGAGGATTGGTGCATCTTATTTTGTGGGCAAGAATTCGACAAACATCTCGTGTGTTCATGTTTGGTCGTATCGGTAGAGTCCGAGTGTTCAGCGAGCCATGAAGTTCGTCCGGTACTAAAATTCTCAACACCGAGGAACAATCGGGTGTTCCACATCCCTGAAAATATTTCAATTGCCACATTTCTTATTTTTGAAAAATTTTCATGCTTTTTTTCTCATCTATCGAGTCGACCATTTTTGGACAACCGCAGCTATTATTTGGCATTGAAAATAGACCCACTATTTTTCGCTCGATATGAACTACCTCTTGTCTATGGCAAATACAAATCATACTGATATTTGCAGCGTTGGAATGCAACGAAATTTTGTCCTACAACGATCTTCTCTTGAGAGCCAAAAAATAAATCGATACGAAAAATTGCCATAATTTTCAATATTCAATAAATGATAAATGATAAAACATTTTTCGTTGAATCTCAACGTTGCAAACTTCAGAGTCACCAAATACAACGATCGCATGCTTCGTATATTTAATAAGACTAAAAAAAGAAAATGCCAAAATTGCAAAAACAATAAATACAAAATTCTCAATAAAATTGACGTGGACGATAATATTAACGGATCTCAACGAAGGACTTGTTAGAACTTGTTCCATTGGAGAATTTCCAAAGTCCAACTTTGGTGTGCTCGGCTCCATCGACATTAATAAAAATATAAACTTCAACAGAAAAAGACACTCACGAACGATTGTATAAAATAAAAGGACAGACAAAAATGAGAGTCGTCGATTTTTTAATTATTCAGAAACAGGAAAAATGGCTGACTGAACGAATAAACACAGAAATTGATGAATCAACAACTGAACGTAATGAATTAACATTCACAAACACATGAAAGACATTCACAAAATAAAAAACCCGGAGAAACAAAAGTTTTCGAATAATTTTATTCAGAAAAAAACGACGGATCATGCTGCTCCATATTTTAGTACGTGGCGTTGATTAATTTTCGTTGTTAGAGTTTAATCGTCAGGAGGCAATTGTTAATGCGAATTAATGATAAAAAATGAAATTTTTCCATTTCCCATTTCGACAGAGAAAATATTAGGGCCTCCAGTTAATTGTTAGCCTTTTTTTGTGTTACATCGCCGAATATTAGGTGACAGGTTATGAATTATTAATCATTGCTCACGTTCAAGGTCGACATGGTTCCTTGGCTGGATTTAAAAGTTTTGAGAACATGAACAGCGCTGGACAAAGTAGTGAGATAATATCCACCCTCGCCGGTCAAAAGGGAAGGATGGAGAAGGCCCCACATGTATTCGGCCTCGACTTCTGCATCGACCACTTTTCCTCGTACCAATACCCACACGAGTAGTGGCAAAAGATCATCGGCTCCCAAGGTCACGTGTCTTCCGGAGTTGGCATGTTTCACCTGTGAATCGACGACGATCAGCAAATCGGATGAGTCGCTAAGTACACGTTGTAATTAAATCCTATTCATAGTTGAAACATAAATAATAATGTTCGGCTCTTTCATCTTGACTATTTCCTCGACCAAACAATCGATAGAAATTTCTTAGCATCAAATTTTCACCAAACTTGTTTATTTATCGATGAACGTTAAAAAAAAATCGTATAAACAACGTTCAATATAATTACCGAATTGAAAATGGCGGATATCGCGGCCAGAAGATTCTCCAACTTTTCCAACGGGGAATCAGACTTTTGCAAACGATCGATGTACCTCAAAATCTTTTCCAGGCTCGCGTCGGATGGTGGTATGATTTTTGGCTGTTTGGAAAATTTATTTAAAAAGTTAGTTACATAAATATAAAAAATATCAAGTTTTTCAACATTTTCTCAGTTTTTTTCTTTTGTCTCTTCATCCGAAAAGAAATCTCCAAGCTTTGGAGAATTCGGCTTGCTGTCAGATTAAATTTTCAGCCAAGTTCCATTTTTCAAACTGATACCAGAAGTATCTCGAGATTCACTTGACCTGTTTTTTATATTTTCGCTGTCGTTGAAGGATTTTCTGTAGATAATCGCGTTCCTACTTTTTAATACTGCCTTAAATATTTTAGCAATTTTATTGAAAATCTATTAATTATTCCAAATTACGTGCGACATGATATTTTGACGTTACATTGTGGCCTCTTGATTTTTTACGATCCCAGCGTCGCTCAGAGAAGAAAAATGCAAATATTTACAATTACCACTTGTACCAAAAATGATAGAAAACTTATCTCTCCTTCGGAGATTTTTTGCATTTTATAGAAAATGCAACAACTTTATTTTTCATTTATTTTTCGCCTTCCCCCTCGTCGAAATTAAACGTGGGATTATTTTTCGTGGATAATATATTGTAAAAAAAAAAATGTAGACCACTTTTTGGTAAAAGTGATGATTGCAAATATTAAAAAAAAAAATCTACACCAATTATTTGGAAAATTTGTATTTCTCTAAAAAAATTCTTTTGCACGGGCTCGAGTAGAATTGTTTCGATATTAGGAGTCGATGAATGATTTATGAAATTCATAAATATACGAAAAAAGTGATATCGTGGGCCAGAGTGATGAAACGTTTTTGAAAAATATTGATAACTCCATTCGCTTGTTCCGAGAGATTCGAGTCAGGATAAAAAAAAAAGAAAAAGAGGGAAAAAAAACGTTATCTCGCTCACCCTTACTCCCAAGTCTTGTATGTGTTTTCCTTGAGCATACTGAATGCTTTCGGCGAGTGTTTGAAGCGATCCCGTGCTACCGTAATGATCAACGAACAGTCTGTACACGTGTTCCCTGAGTGGTCGAACGACCAGGCCCATCATAACGCCCTCGAGTATCGCATCGAGATTCAAAAATTCATTGGCCTTTAATTTGAGCCGTTCCTTCTCGACTTCCTTCTCGAATTCACGCTCGCCATGTTTAACGAGATAATTTTTCATTCCCGACATAAATTGTCTTATGTTTCTCATTACGATATGGGGACTGGCCTCTTTGCCCTCTTTTGTACATTGAATGAAATTCTCGATATTCTGGGAGAAAGTGGTCGTCTTGTCAGCCGCTAATTGCAGGGCGTATGACCTTATCGTTGCCCCAGTTCCAGCCGCGTCTCTATTCCTCAAGGCCTGCAGTCTTGGAGGTGCTAAACACAAATGAAACAACAAAAAATAAGAAACATTTTATTTCTCAACAATATTGCCTTACGATTATTTTTATTATTATTATTTTATATTTTATTGTTTCTTCGCGCGCTTCGTAGAAATTCGATGAATCAATTACAATTTAATCACAAGTATTAATCGCTCATGGAAACTTTGACGAAAAATCATTTTTTCATTGTTCACGCGCTTATTTTTCTTGCTGTTATCATCTGATGCAATGAAAATACCAAGAGATTCGCATCCGATCGACAAGACGATCGATCACGATGATTCTCAAGTTTTTTCATCGTTCAGATGCAACGAAAAATTTATTTTTTATTCATTATTTTCATTATTAAGCCACTTTTTCCATTTTTATTTGTAGATTCAGTTTTCAAAAGGCAGAGAAAACTCTGCCACTATTTTTCACAAATACTGTCAAAAAATTAGACGATCGTTGAAAAAAAATAATAAGCTTTCGTTGCTTTTTAATTATGCGAGCTTGAACGTCGATCACGATACGCTATGGGATCAATCTTACTCTTCAGAACGACGATACCACGATGAAATTTTTGGCACAACTCGTGAAACCATTTTCCTATTTTTTGGAATATCCTCCGCGTCTTGATGCTGAATTTTTTGGACTCTCCCGAGCTCATTTCGAGCGAGCAAGTGATCATTTTGCCTGAATTTTGATTCCTCCTACGATCTTTCAAGTTACTAACTTTCGTTGCGTTATTTAAACGACTAAAACGATCTATAGCCTCTTTTATTTTTCCATGTAAAAAAGGCTATTTTTCGATATATTTCCACCAATATTTTTTCATAACTCAATCAGTTTATCGAGATTGAGATATTTGTGTGCTACACTATTACGTGGCGTCGGAAGCGCGCTGAGTATTTGAATTCTCTGATCTCCGTTGATCGACATACGTAAGGGTTGTACGAACTGCCACGATAATTTGTGGACAGTCGACGAAGATGAAGAATCCTTCTGACAGTCATCAACGCTCGTTTGAAAAGTTGCAATCGCCAATTTCAAGGAAATAATCGTTGAAGCGAATGCCAATTTAAAAAAAATCGTTTATCTCTCGATTTTCCTCTTTTTTTTTTATTAATTTTCTTGTTGTATCAATAAATGGACTTTTCCGGAGGATAAATCTGACGAAATGTGCTGTTTTTATTGCCAACTATTTCGCATTTATCTGCTGCCCCGATCTCACGATTTTTTTGGCTTTTAACACTCGTTTGCGATTTTGACACGATGTCAAAATGTTTCGATTCGAGGAACTTTGCTCCGATAGACGTCTTTACGTTGCGGAGGTTCTTTCTCGACTGCCTTACGATTTAAAACGTTTCACAGCCCCGACTGGTGTTCCATACAATGCGAGACTATATCGCAAACGAGCAAGAGACAGAAAGAGACACTGCGAACTGTCTCTCTCTTCGTCTCTAAGTCGCTATCTGCTTTATGTACTTTGGAAAAATGGTCAAGAAGGAGAGTGGGGACTTGAGATGCTCGGTTAAGGGGACACACACGCATACAGCCCGTTTAAGTTGAATGACAAACGTAACGATTATCTTCACGAATAAGCAAGCTCCATTGTCTCGATCCCCAGGTATAGAAAATCAGCCATGCAACGAATTTCTCTAACACTCTTTCGCTTGGGTATAGCATTGTTAGAATTCCCTTAGTACATTCAAATTATTATGAAAAAAATATACCAGCAGTTATCTTAACCCTGGAACGGTAAGCACATTTTTTTTACCTATTCCCCGGTAATCCGGGGTCAAATTGACCCCAATCTCGAAAAAATGCATACGTTCGGTAAAATTTAACGAAAAAGCTTCAACTTGGGCTCATTTTTTTCGTTTTTCAATGCAGAATCCCGTGAGCCGGAGCGATTTTGATTGGAATGAAATTTTTTTTGAAAAATGCGCTAAAACGATAAATATTTCGGATTTATGTAGCGGAGCCCTCAAAATTATTAACGTTCAAATATTCAAGGTCAGGAAAATTCTACGATGTGACGAAAAACGTCAATCGATTTTACTTTCGTTTTTTTTTTCACGTGATAAAAAATATATTTTTTTGTTGGTTGCAAAATTTACAGTTAACATTTATTTACATAGTTTATTCATTTTCTGTTCTTAGATCTGGGCGTTTGGGACAACGCTTACGAATTGAATTCTGTTTAAATGGAAAGTTTGGAGACTCTGCTCGTTTTGACTTTAAAGTGTACGGGGCAATGTATATTATACAACTGTGAATATACAGCGGGTTGAGAGTTACAGCGAAAGTGGGTCTCTTCTTGCTCCACCCCAAAGCTATAAATTCCGAGTTTATACGACTCCGTAGGACTGCATTTGTTCTCTACGATCTACGTTATGCTTGTTATATTGCTTTAGGGGTTTTGGCTATTGCTTCCGGGCCAGGATTTCACGAAATCCAAATTGTTTTGGTAATCTGAGAAAAGCTCCCGAATTCGTAACAGTTAACGAGCGAAAACCTCTCGTAACAAACGCAATAACGCGCGACGAATTTTATTTTTACGAAACCTCAAAAAAATGTGTTTTTTCGAAAGTATGCAATTTTTTAAGTCCCCACAAAGATTCATTCTTGCAATTGTTTCTGCTGATGCGCACGTCACTTTTTTTTTCGCGACGTAGAATAAGAGAGTAATGAGATACGAGAAGTGCGCAGGGTGATTGCACGATTTTCATAACATTATTGTGCCCGAGATGCTACAAGAACAACGGCGAGGATAATCGAAGATGCAATTTTTCATTGCGATGTAAAACATCGTGGGAAAATAACGAGTCGTCATCACAACGTTGTGGGTGTCTGTTTTTATTTCTTTCTTTTGAAATGAGAGACTAATGGGATCTCTCGATAGATTACTAAGCTGGAATTACGTCGTTCGTCTATCGACCATTACTCGGGGAACAATGAGCGTTAGATAAGCTCAAACACAACTTATACACTTGTGTACGATTATTCAGACACTCGACATACACACAGAGAACAAAAACTCGGCTTTCGTTCGAGATTACGTAACACATTCGTTGTGCAATGTGTCAATTAACTTGTGCTGGTTTTTTGCAATCGTTTGCATCTTTGGAATGCAACGAAATAATGTTTTTTTCTTGGGCAGAGCTCGCGATTGTTTTCTGATATTTGTGCCGGACAAGAAAACGATTCTTGCCAGTCAAAAACTAAATGGACACGAAAAATTGTCACGATTTTCTAAATTCAATAAATAATCAATGGAAAAAGCATTTTTCGTTGAATCTCAACGTTGCAAACTATCGTAAATCTGCCAGGCAGGAAATACACATTTATTTGCTCCTGGAATGTAATCTCCCGTGATCGTGCATGATTTTTATCAATAAAAAATCTGATTTTTATTGCTGTCTGTGCTTTTTTTTTTTCATCGATTGTTCGTTGGTGCTGAGCACGACGTCTTATCAACTATTACGATAAATGTCTCTTATTCGAGCTTATCGGGTAAAGTCAGTTCGAACGATAAAAAAATGTCGGGACACGATATCGAGGATTAAAGTTTAAAAAAGAAGATTAGCTATCGCTGGATGTATTTTTATGGAACGTAAGAATGTCCGGAATGTTTGAATTTCTTTATATAAACGTGAGCCCATCGCGACGTCATTGATTTTATTGAATTTCATTATGATTCGAAAAATTGCATTTCTGTGTAATTTTTTTTTTTCCACACTCAAAGAGTAAGAGTTTGGCCTTTGCCAGTTTTTTTTTTTCTAATTGTAAAAATGTATTTTTCCGAATTGAGGAAATAATATTTTTTTTTCTATAATAAAAATGGGAATTTGGGAATAAATGAAAACTCACAAAGTAGCGGATCCAGGCGTTCCTTGAAGCTCGTATTTCTCTTGATTCTTTCGACGTCGCTTTCGTCAGTGTCGAGCATAGTTTCCCACTCGGAAGGATCATCGTTTCGTTCGATTCGTGATTCAGGCGTGTGATTTCTCTCCATTCGCCTTTCGACATTGTCGTACGACGAATTTCTATCGCTGTACAGTGATTCGGTGGTGTCTGGTGATTTTAGTAGCTCCGGATACCTTTGTAATATTATACTCTGGACGGTGAGCGTGTTGCCAACAACGTCGCGCTCACATTCGTCGTCTGGAAATTTTCGGGTCACTTGATCTCCCTCGTAATCGGCGTCACAGTCGTAATCCGCCTCACCCTCGTCTCCTTCATTTCCTTCGCGAGGTAAAATGCAATGAAAATTCAAATCAAGTGAAAAAAATCACGGATTTCCTGCTCTCCAAACTTTTGCAACTCGAATGAATTTTTTTAAATTATTTTTTCATTTTTCTATTTTCTCAATAATTATAAAATATATAATACAAATAATAATTTTAAAAAATTAAGAAAAAAATAATGATTCATCATATAAAAGATTGAAAATTTATTTAGAAATGTTTTCGAATATTTATAATATTTATAATATTTTTTAAAAAATATTTCAAAAATATTTATAAAAAAATGTATATTTTCAAAATTTTCCATATACTTTTCAATATATTATTTATTCAATTTTATGCATATTTTTATATATATTTCAAAAAATATATTAATTCCCTTATTGTATATCAAGATTTTTATATAATTTTTTAAATTGATTTAAAGAATTTTTAATTTAGTATTTAAAATTAATTATTGAAAATATTTTTGAAATTTTTTGCAATTTATATATTTTGAAATATATAAAAATATATAACATATAATTGAAAAAAATGATAAATTTACCTATAAATTCCCAGCTGGAGTCGACCGCCCAGGAAGTATCGTTGAAAATTTTGTTTCTGATTTTTGGTGGTTGGACCGGTTTCGCACGTGGTATTTTTTTGATTTCTCTTGTGCCAAGACGTTTGGCTAGATTGTCAACGGACGAAGATATGAGAGGAGTTTTATCCTCTGTCTCTTCGGACTCGTCCCAGTCGATCGGATGCAATTGGTTGGCTTGGTTGTGGCCAATCGGCGTTTGGAACCATCCGGGCTCGCTATGACGATATTTGTTTGTTATCGCAGTATTTTTGTTCTTTCTACGTGGCACCATTGCCACACTCTGGGCTATTGCGTCTGCTGGCTCCGCATAAAATGGACTACCCTGCTTTGACTCCGGACTCATTGGACTGTTCGTCTCAGACTGCGTCAGAATCAAACCAAGCTTGTTCTTCGGTGGTGTCATTGTACTCGGACTGTTTAGAGAATTGGCGCTGCCTGTCGATCAATCGGAAAAAAAATAAAATAAAAATCAGTCTTGTCACATCGATTTTGACTTCGAAGTAATTTAGATGAATCCTTCGATTTTGACCGGAACTATTTTCCGTCATGGCATTTAATGGCAAACCATTTTTGACCATTCAATCTTCGTTCTCGTCAAAAAATAAAATTTTCACCACAAAATATGAAGAATTTTCTACGAATAATAATAAAATAATGATACAACGGTTTGGAAAAAGCCTCGGGTCACATTGACCCAATATGCACTCGAAGGGTTCATTGATTTTCAAGTAATCGAATGGTGGTAAAGTTTTCATTATTGGAATGCAACGAAATTCTGTTAACTTTCGAAATTCAATAAATAATTGATGGAGAAAGAATTTTTCGTTGAATCTCAACGTTGCAAACTTCGGAACAATAAAACGTCGTCTCTCGCGACTCAAAAACCAAATAGACACGAAAAATGGCGATAATTTGGAATATTCAATGGATAATTGATGGGAAAAGAATTTTTTGGTGAATCTTAACGTTGCGAATTTTAGAATCGTCATCGAACGTTGTGAGTTCATGATTTTTGGTGATTAAATCCTATCGATTGGTGACATTCGTCTTGTTGGCTCAGGAGTTGGTAAAATGAGAAGAAAAATAACTCACAAACTCGTGATAGCAGATCAGGTCGTCTTCCCATGCCAGTTTCCTCGGGTGATGCAGACTCTGGGCTCTTGTGATCGAGGATCGGTTTGAAGCTGGTAAATTCAGGGCTGGTGACTTCCTTGTAACTGAGTTTTTCGTTGCCATTGGTTTTGTCGTTTCTAAGTACGAGGCGATCGGTTCTGGGGAGGAATTGTTCGTTTTCGATGAGTCTTTCGTTGGGACAACGATCACAAGGACTTTGATCGATCGTGACGAGATGATCGTTGGATGTTTTCGTACGTTCCTGATGACTTGTGTTGAGAGGCTCGTTTCCCTTGAGTTTCTCGTTGGGCGACCACGTCGAGTGATTCGATCGATCAGTCGTGTTCCAAATGTCTTCGTAATCGGAAACTTTGTCGCCCGGTGAGCTCCGATAATAAGATTCCAAAATATCAGACTCTTGATAATGTTGAGAATTTTTTCTTGCCTCTCGATCTCGTCGCCTTTTCGATTTACTCGTGCCCGATGGTGTCGTTGGGGATAATACGTTTGGGGCTTTCGTACCGATGCTCGAGACTAGTTTCGACGTGGGTGAGAGCACCGGCGTTGTCGACGACAGGGCTGACTTTGATGACGACAAATTCGACCCCAAAGACTTGGTCGAACTCGCACTCTGCGGACTCAGTAGCGAAGTGTTTGCGTCCGATGGAGTGTTTTGCTGTGAACAATTAAAAACCCGCTCTCTATAGAGTTTCAAAATTTTACGGACAATGAGCTACGCTCCATTGTGGAGACGACACTGGGAAAATATTTTATTCGCCATTCAAACTCGTCTCATTTGATTATTTATTCGCAGCTATCGGTCTGAGTTTTCCAATGTTTACAGAAATTCCATAAACCAACAGATCCAAGAGACTTTAGTGACGTCACAGAAAATTTAAATCGTCCTCACAAGGCAACGGGCTGAGAAAAAAATCTCATATTAATCATCAACTTTCTACGATCTTTTGTCTTTCGAATGGTCCTTGGTGGAAGAGAATCCGGTCAGCCAATCCGGAAAAATGTAATATTTGAGATTTCGGTCTTGAGATTTTTTCACTATTAGCAAACCTCATCGCGTGAATATCAAGTTTTCGAAAATACAGAGAAAGTGGAAACTTATGGGCTTTTCCAATTTTTATTTTCAATCAATTTCAAATGTTTTTTTCTCATTTTAATTTCATTTTTTTAAGTTGCAAGTATAAAATTCTGTTTATCATATTTTTTGAGGATTTATTGGGGATCAATTGCAAAATTTGTAAATTTGAATTATTTTGAATTAATTTGAAAAAATGTTGGATGTTTATTGATGCGAAATAAATATTTTTGCCAGCTCAGTCGGTTTTATTTATCTTGTTAATTACCTGTGAAGTTATGGCGTCGTTGGTTTGATTGACGTTGAAGGTAACGGTCGTAGTGACGGTGAAATTATTTTGGCTTTGAGAGACTCCAGGTTTGGCCCATCTGGGTGGAGGTGGTGGGGGAGTTTTGACGTTTTGTGGCAGTGAGTTATTATCCATAATGATTTTTCTTACGTCCGGCAATAGTGGCGAGTTGGCGTTCGAGAGATTGTTGAAGTTGGAGATGTTTTGATGGAAATTTGAGGAGGTTGATGTACACATTGTAAATTTATTGCTACGGGAGAATTCAATTTTTGGATTCTCCTTGGAATTTTTAGTGCTGTCGAAATTCGTTCGCGATTCTGTTGGGCTGAGCACATTGTTTTCTACGTTATGAACTATCGGCGATGGACAACGGACACTCTGCACGAGATTCGGCGATATCAACTTTTGTGACAAATTTTCCACACAGCCTGATATTTTATCCTGACATTCTTTCTTGCCCTCCATCGGCTCGTTCAATGTTGTCAGGTTCAGGGTATTCGGAGGCGTTGGCCTTGGCTGTCTTGGCAGTGATGAGGCGAATGTCGCAGTCGTTGTTATCGTGTTCGTTGGCGATGAATTTGCTGTTTCAACCAAATAATTCAATTTTTTTATTTTTTTTATATTCAAACCAAATTTTCATCCGAGATAATCAATAAATTTGAAAAAAAATGTTCATCGGAATTCGGAATAGCAAGGCGATGCGATGAGATATTTTAATTTTCAAATTTCATCGCATTTTCTGTTAAATATTATTTTTTATTTGTTTTTTTTTAATTAAAAAGAAAAAAAAATTTATTATGAATTTTCGAATATTTATCGTGAATGAAATATTTGGCAGGACGTGTGTAATGAAACTTACCTGTATCGCTGTAGGATATCGGTGCCAAGTTGAGCACTATGCTCTCAGTCGTTGGCGTGCATGCATTATTATTATTGCCTAAAATCAAATTTACCCATTGATGAGAAACACGATACGAGAAAACGACAAGAAAATAAAAAAAGTTTCTACTTCTTTTCATGCTTCAAATTCAAACGAATATTCAGTGTTCGCAAACCGCGCGCTGAATTTAAAGAATTCTCTAATTTTTACGACTATTTATATTCAAGATTTTAGATCACGACCGATCCCGATCTCAACTACGTCGAATAATTGTTCTCAACGTCACATTCACTCGTCGTAGGATTTTTCACAATTTTTCACGTTTTTCAAATAAACTTTCTACTTGAGAATCTCCAACTTTTACTTGTACATAAAAAATTATGTGCTAGCCACTTAAAAAAAGAACAAAATTCAAATTTTAATTTAAATTTCAATTAAAAATGAAGTTTGTAAAAAAAAAAAAAAAATTTTTCAAGTTGAAAAAAAAATTAAATTTTACCGAAGAGAATTTGGACCTTTTGGTTCGTGAATTTTCAGGTGTCGTCATCGTTTATAATGTCATATCTATTACATCGATTTCAAACTACTCTCTGGATCCAAAATGTCTCGAAATAATTATTTCATTGAATTTTATCTCAATTAACAAAAATTTAATGAGATTGACAACGATTTATTTATGATTTAGGCGAAACATGAAAATTGAATGTCTTACCTCCGTGAAAGCTACTAAGGCTCGATGTATTGCTGCTGCTGCTTTCAGGAGGTTTTGGATTGGCCATTGGATACCTCCAGAATTCCTGGCCCAAAAGTGCGAGCGACGAGAGCTGCTGCCTGTTTTTTGCATCTCTCATCGCCCGTGGCAGTGTCAGTTGGACCGGTAACTCGTCACTGCTTGCCAAGAGAAATGTGCATAATACCAAATTTAATTTCAATCGATGAAAAAACATTTCGGTTTTTTTATGTCCATCGACAAAATTTTTTTTTTTTAGAAACTAAAAGAAAAAAATTGTTGAAAAATTCGAATTGTATGGAATTTTTTGTTTTGTTTTTGGGCTCCATTGCAACGATCCAAAGTTTTAATGACGTTGATTTTTCAATGATTACTCACCAGCACTGTGAGTAGTGAGCTATGAGGGAAGGAATATTGTCAAAACGATTTTCGCTCGTTTCAAGGCTCAGTTTCCCTTTGTTAGCTTGAATGAGATAGTGCTCGATGTAAGGCCCTTTGCCCGATGGCAATCTCACTGACAGTGCCATCGTGTCACTCTGGCTCGACTGTCGAACGACAAAATTCTGAAAATGAGGATTAAAACGAAAAAATAATGAATTATTCGTCTCGTGGGGCTGTTGCTGCTCGTGATTTTTACTTTTATTCTGTCGAAGGATCTATTTTCCTCGTACTGTCGTTTCCAACGGAGGGATGAAAACAAAAATGAACACTCCGGCACGGTGTAATTGCAGGATGCACTTGTTTTTTTTTTCGCCAGCGGTGAAACGCGTTCGGGAATATTTGTAAAGAGAGGCGAGATGGGAATGCGACGATTAACAATGCTCGGGAAACAATGAACGAGATCGAAAACAATGACGACAATACGAACGGGAAAACGAGCCTCGCCCCTCGTTCCTATACAGGCTCACATATTTCTGCACTGATTACTCTTCAGCCAGCGAATTTGTATTTTTTTTTTTTTTTTTTTTCTAATTTCGTTTTACAAATGGAGATAAATTGCAATATGCAATGGATGGCTCGAACTCATTTTAATTGAATTTTATTCACTCGCAGACTGTTTCCATACTTCTGGTTTTGATTTATTTCATTCGGAACGGTGAAAAAATTGTGAAATTCCGAAAGAAAATGAATAAAAACCGAATAATGGGTCGAGTAAATTTTGTTGCCACGAAAAAAGCTTCGAATAAACATTTTTCCTTTGCTTTTTAAAATATTAGTCATTTGTTTTTTTTTGTGAGATTAATCATTCCCTGGATTTATCGATCGAATCGTGCTGGAGAAGTAAAAAAATAAAAATTGAAAAGTGCAAAATAATTGCATCGTTGAGATGCATCGAAATTTTGTTAAACTTTAAAGCATGAGAATGAAAAAGGAAAAACACGAGTTTGAGTTTGAATGATTTTAATTTATGTTTGGCAGACTTTTCACATTATCTCGTGGAGCAAGCTTATCTTTTTCCCTGCTTGGCCTTCCGGGCTCTCTGTCTATGTCTCAGTCTCGGTTATGCTTTCTGGAATTCTGCCAGACTCCGAGTCTGTGGTCGACCGAAAGAGAGACAGAGAGCCAGAGCGAAGGAGACAGTTTTCGTTCGCTCGTGTCTATGCTGTCTCGTTCTGATAAGAGCAGAAGGGATGAAGAGCCTTAAAAACGTTTGTGCCAAGTTGCATTGCAATCAACCTTACTCACGATTATCTCAGGAGGTTAGTTTTGCTTTCTTTCGCTTTTTGGCAACCGGAACAATGATTGCATAGACAAGATCCTCGACGATTGACATAAAACGCTTTGTTTTTGTCACTGAGGACTCCACATCGACGGGAGTAAAGAAAAAAATAACTTACCCCTTCCTCTTTGCCTTGCAACAAGTGGAAAGCTCCTGCTCTTTGAATTCCTGGGAGAAACCAAATGGGATGTGAACGTATGAGCCGCTCGATGAGAGTTATGTCACATGCAACTTCGCTCCCTGAGTCTTCCGACGAACCGCAAGTCCCAGCTGATGTCGCTGAACCTTCGGACGACAGCGATTCTTCGCTCTGTAAAGTCCATTAAGGCCAAATTTCATTTAAAATTGCGCTTGGCGAATGACGAGCCAACGTTTGAATAATTTGGAGGATTTTATGGCTGGTGATGAATTCTTTTTTCTTTTGATTGGAAAATATCTCCATGAGAGCGAAAAACTAAACGGACCCGAAAAATTGTCGTTATTTATAAAATTCAGTAAATAATTAATGGAAAATGCATTTTTCGCTCGATCTCAAAGATATGAACTTCAAAGTCATGAAAATAGATTGGAATAAATATTTTTACTTTTTACTTTAAATAATAATTCTGTTATTTTCTTGAGCAGAGCTCGTCATTATTTAGTTGGGTTTGGTCTGGACAACAAAACAATTCTCTCTTGCTCCCCAAAAACAAAAGTCGACACGAAAAATGTCAATAATTTCGAAAATTCAATAAATAATCAAAAGAAAAAGCACTTTCCGTTGAATCTCAACCTTGCAAACTCCAGAGTCGTACGAAATTCCCTGATTTCTTGAGCAGAGCTAATGATTCTTATTCAATATTCAATAAGAACATTACAGCAAGATTCTTTCAGGATCCAGCGAAAAAATTGGTGGAAAAATCGTCGTGATTTCAAAAGTTCAGCAAACAATTAATGGAAAAAAGTATTTTTCGTTCAACCCGAAGCTCGCAAGCTTCAGTGTCATAAAGTTGAATGGACCGGTCACCAGCAGTTTCATGTTGCGATACTAAAAGCCTCGACAGGACTCACAATCGCATACACATGAAGAATACGATGTCGAGTCGCTATCGAGACATGAGATTTCATACGCGCAAACGTGAGAATGAGAAATGCTGAAAGAATCAAGCCCGAAGCATGTTGAGGATGAAGAAAACGAGAGAGAGAGAGAGAGAGAGAGAGAGAGAGGGAGAGAGAGAGGGTAGCGAGTAGGAAAGCGTTTTGAGATTTAACGTTAGCAGAATTGCTATTGGAGGGAGGAGCAGGGATATTGCCAACGGCAGCAGCAGGTGTTGGTAGAGAGACCGAGAACCGGTGGTCGTCGTTTCCCGCACTCATTTTTATATGTACGTTTTTATCTTTGCTCTCTTTATCCCCGGGGCGAGACACGATTTTTCGTTTTACGATCCCTTCCCTTTTTTTTCCTGTTGCCAAGTCTCATGATCGTTTTTTTTTCCAGCAGGAAAATGTCTCGTGTCTCCATTAAATTTTTCTCCTTTTGCTGTCCACGAAAATGAATCATGGCCGATAAAGGGTCAGAATTTTGCGGGATTTTCCACATTTTGTTGTACATATTATTCCCCCTTAACATAACAGCCAGTATAAGTGACTTGCGAGCTCGATAGTTAACCCGTTGACTTCAAGTTATGGGCTCTATACCGAAGAAAGAGCCAACCAGAGAGAGGGAGAGAGAGAGCTAGAATGTTCCCTAAGCCACCAATTCAGGGATGTAAATGGTCGTATGTACGATGTAACGTACGCAGAATAAAGGGATTCTGGAGGAGGGGGTTAGAGAGTTAGGTGACGATACAGAGCCCACACTAATACCAATATTATATTCCCAAGGGGTTTAAGGATCGGGGTGTATATGAGAAACTGTATAGAGAAGATTTCGTGCATCCGGGATATCATACTACGGATATTCTATAACGACAGACCAGACTATATTTCCACATATACACTGAGAGGGCTAGCAAACAGTTAGCTACACTAACCATCGTCCTCGCTCCAAATTCACCCTCGGTTATCTCAATTTCCACTCCAATCCTTGACTCTCCTCCCTTACACCATGTTTTTCCGGATACTACGCGCTATTTATTTTTCTCACGCAAAAACATCGAATAACAAATTCTCTATGCCTTTGCGAGCCTGTAATTGGCTCACGCTAACGATCAATTATTTCATGTTATTCTTTTTCTTCATTCAGAAAATTAATATTAACCCCGTAGACGGTACAGTCCCTTTGAGGTCACGCACTCACCACACTGATGCAAATTTGCACTTGGACTTTTAAAAACTTTGTATTCCTTCGATTAATGCATGAGAATTAATCTCGAAACCATACTTTTTAGGGGTAAAATAAGCCGAGTAATCGATTGCAATGATTTTGAAAATTGAAAAATGGAATTTTATCATCGAAAAATAGCCAAATTAAAGGAACGAATTTAAATAACCTGTTACACTTGAAATTTTCGTGGCTGCAAATTTGCACCAGTGTGGTGTCCACAGGTTAACGATTCCGGGAAAAATGGGATCTATGCGGATGAGTTTTAAAAATGACTCTGAAGTTTGAAACGTTGAGATTCAAAGAAAAATCCTTTTCCCATTAATAATGCATTGAATTTTCGAAATTATTATTTTTCTATTTATATTTTTTTTTTTCAGTGACTCGTTCAGTCACTACCACGTCGCCGTGTCCATTCAAAGCTCAAGCACACCCTTCGTATTCATCCGCGAAAGCCGAATACAGGCACTCGGGGGCTCGACGATATCGTGGCGAAAAAAAAACAAAAAAAAACGCTTTTATCAGCGTCGAGCCAGCGTGAATTATACTCGGCGATTCGAGGGGCACGTTGAATAAACCGAGAGATTGGATATTAGCGACGATCCATGGGTTAGCTCCCGTATTACCCATTCCAGAGCGTCCCTATGGCTAGCCAGCTTATCCCATAGCACAATATTCATCGAGAAACTTGACACAGTATGTGCAACGTGAAATTATGAAAAAGTAACGTCCTTATTTTTTTTCCTCTTTCGCAGAAGCGACGTTGATGAGATTTTTATTAATTACTCACTACCAATACGCAGGCTACAGGCTTCATCGTGTCAAGATATACTTTTTATGAGTCTGACGTTTGCAACGTTGAGATTCAACGAAAAATGATTTTTCCATTGATTATTTATTGAATTTATCGGAAAATGTGAATCCTTTCAAAAATTAAATAAATCGTCAATAAAAATAATCCGGTTCGAAAAATTTGGATTATTTTTCGAATAAAACAGAGTATCGATAAAAATAAATATTCGTCGTTGCATTTAAACGTTGCAAACGTCATCGTTGCATAAGTTTTCACAGGCAATTAAGGTTTCGGTAAAAAGAGAAAAAAAAAATAGGCTCGTGTCGTAAAATTGGTAATTCCTGATACTGGCGTACAAATTCCCGAGGCCAGAGGACACAGCGACATAGTGTTAAGTATTGTGGATCGAGCTCTTGTGTCTTGCGTTTTTTTTCATCCCTGATAAACTTTGGCCCGTTTGCACGCGGTGACGAGCAATTAAGGGATTTGCAATTAACCGTTGGTTCGTTATGCGTACCACGTCTGCGTTTAATTCCCTTATAGTCCGAGATGGGCAAAGAGAGCGAGAGAGAGAAAGAAAGAGAGAGAGAGAGCGATTGTACGAGCACGATCTCTCTTGCTCTTTCCTGATCCGAGGAGCGTCAGTCTGCATTTCAAATGAAATTACAGTCGCGAGAGCAGAGGATTGGGGAAAGAGTCCAATACAATCGTGTCCGTTGAACGGCGCCGCGCGGCCGAAACGAAATTCAGAGGCTTTGAAAAAAATAAAATAAAATAATTTACTAAAACGTATACACGTGAAAAAAGACCCAAAGAATTGAGAAAATAGGAAGGACGTTGGTTTCGAGCTCGAATCTTTTTCGAATTGCCAACTTTCGACCATTTCCTTTTTTTATTATAATTTTTTTGCTTGCTATTTGAATAAAAAAATAAATAAATAATTTTTTTTCGGTTAATTAAATTTTATTAATTTTTAAGAAATATTTTTTCCCAAACTTGAATTAATGGGGTTAAGCAATTTTTTCATATTTACCTGGACATGATGTAAGTGCGCAAGCTGATGCTGAAGTGGATTTGGCGGTGGTGTGCTGGGCGAGCTGACGACCTGAACGGTTCCATGTTGCTGGAGATATGGCTCCAGGAAAACATCGTTTCTACAACAGAATAAAAAATAAATGACTTGGTGAAAAATGTGAGATTCATGAGTGAAATTAAAATGACAGCGAAAATAAATCTCAAAGGGTGAAAAATAAATAAATAAATAGATAAACGTGCGGCGATAGTGAGTTCGTTACACAACGTGCTGATTATTATTTTCTTACGAGCTGCGGACGTTACGTCAAAGATTCGAGAGAACGGAAATCACGCAACTGCCGCTGTGCTCGTACAAGTTCATTTAACATCTCGTAACTTATTATTTGGATAGAAAGTTCAATTATTATCGATGATGAAAAAAATCTAATGCTAAATTATGCAATTTTTCACCGGCGGCCAGATGCAAAGAAATGTCTTTTTTTTTTCTTCTTTTATTCGGAAAAAATGGACTCCGAGAGTCGGAGCTCGCAGGAACTTGATAACTCGGAGAGTTATTTGCTACGCTATACGTTGGTCCTTTTTATTTATATATCTATAGATTTTTGTACATATTTTGTGCGCCGCACTGTCGATGGGTACGGACCCTTGGGGATTCCGTGGAGATAGGAACCTCATCCTGCTCGAATCATATTATACTGTACGACGTCGGGGTCTATGTAGCACATAATTTATATTCCGATCCGATATCCAGACTCATGACTAGTAATGATTTATTGCTAGACACGAGATTTCATCGCTCCCTCGAGATTCTATTATTCTTTTGTTCATTGCATTCCGGAGATTCATTAAAAAGAAAATAGCACCTCGTCCTCGATCGTATTACGGTTAAATATAATTCTACGAAATTCACTCTGACCATTCAGGCTCTTGGAATATCCAAAAAATATCTCATCGACCTTTGACATCAATTTTTTCGTAATTCACTTTCGAGTCAATGAGTTTTCATCGTCGTGCGAGTTTTCCATTATGAAAACAGTACACGCGATTGTCCACGAGCATGAGGCTGCGGTGCACGTAGTAATGTTGTCCCCCGAGAGTAGCCAAAATGGCCAAAGACACGGGCAAGGAGAGAGGGAGAAAGTCTATAGTCGAATATGAGTGAGGGGTAGTTCGCACCCCTCAGGGATTATTCCGATACGTGCTCGTACTCGATATATTCACGATAACATGGATTCTCATGTACAATAGTAATCTGACGTACCTCGTGGTCCATAGACATCGCAGTAATGGAGTACACAGATTGGTTAGTTACGTCTGTCGATATTCTCAAACATGAGATCGCCTCTCTACCTGTTATCGACGTTTGACCTTTCATTTTGGTATTCAGCTGACCTGTTCACTTCAAACTCTCTCCATTCTCGGTCTACGCGACCCTTTCGCTTCTTCTCTCTTTCTCTCTCTTGGTCTCACTTGACAGGGCACCGAATTATTTGCACGTCATCGGATGCCAATCAGCCTAAAAATCTCTCTCCTGTTTACTTTTTTTCTTGGGTAAAAATCAAGTGTAAACACGTCAAGGACAGTATGACGATTCACCACATTCATCAGCAAACATTTCACAGATTTTTCTTCCTGTTCTTGCCTACCCTCACAAATATAACCACGACCTTTGCAGATGATCGAAAAATATTTCATCACCTGGTCATTGTGATATTTCAATATCACAGCAAACTTGTCACATTTTTATCTCCTTAGTTATCGCTTTTATTACGAGCTCGGACTCGAAATGTGCGGACACTTGGTTGCCCAATTTTTGGCTCCCTGCTCGCGAATTCGATGCAGGATCGAGTTTTATTTTATTTTTTCTAATTTCTACGGAAGAATAATTGTAATAACAGTAATAATAATAATACAACTGTATGGAAATTGATAATAAGATAAATAAATAAGAGGTTCGGTGCAATAATTATTTTATTACTTAGAAATAATTAATATTCTAGTAATGAATAATCTAATAAAAGGAAGAATGATTTTTTGACTCGAAGCACTTGATTTTCAAAAACCGGATCTCCAAAAAACAAAGTAAATGGAAAAAGTGCCTTAATTATGAAAATAATGAATAAAAAATATATTTTTGCGTGTATCCCAAGGATGTAAGCCTCAGGATCATTGAGAGGGAACAGATTATTGTCAAGGGGAAGTTCAACGAACCACAGCCACTTAAGACTTGGTGAAAAACGGTTGATATTATTTAAATAATAAATACCGTAGTCTGGCGATGAAAAGAATGAAAATTATATCGATAAGTTGACTTGAATATATTTCCATGAAATACTCAACGATCGTATGAATACGAGATGTATAAAAATGCTGGAATGCAGATGAGGAAAGAGGAATGAAAAAAGTCACCAACACACTATCATCGCGTCTCTCCATCAATATGCCTATACGACAATTATTCACATATTTAGATGCACACGAACGATATAGACACACACGCGCACGCACACGCACACACATACACACACATGCATAAAGCCCTTTGGGAAGGAGTTAGACGCGCGTCGATCCGCGCACGAGTAGAGCACGAGGGTGCATGGCTGCCAGGAGCCCATGGGGTTGCACGCCAACAATTTTCTCTCTGCATAAACGCGTGGGTAGGTGTGTGTGTGTGTGTCTGGTGAGCATGTGCTCGTGCATGTCGTGGGCATTCTCGTCGTCTACAGTAGAAACAGGATGACGAGAGAGCACGGGGGTTGCTATGGCAATCGGAAAGGTTCTCAACACGTGGTCCAGTCTCGCCGTCACCACTGTACCCCGACGAGTATAGACTCACCCCCTCCCCCTCGGCTAGGGCTGTTGCAGCCTCCACGAGATTTTATGAATTAACGAGAAAGGCGCCTGCTGCCTCTCTCTTTTTCTCAAGAGTACGTCGAAGCTCTCGCGAGCTCCTCTCTCTCTCTCTCTCTCTCTCTCTCTCTCTCTCTCTCTCATCAGCAAGTCTTCGAGGGTTAGGTCGTAACACACAGACCAATGTGTGTAATGCTCTTGTAACACGCAGCACCAAAAAGATGCATTGTTCATTACTTTGTGTGAACTCTCTTTTTCCCCCTTGGGAAGGATGCCGCGATTCTCTTTTTTCTTTTCACCTTCTTGCTTTTTTCTTCTCGCCCCCGCCCTCTCGGCCTCTTTGGTTTTCTCCAGCATATATACAACAGTGTTCGATACCCTTTGACCTTTGACGGGACATGGCAGCAAAGAAATTACTTTCTGAAAAGATCAGGCCGTCGATTCTCTTTCCATTTTACGATTTCGACGAAAAAAAACATTGAAATAATTATGGAAATGGATTTTTTTTACACTCGTTCTCGCTGCATTGAGAATCGTTCGGATTTTTTTGAAATTTGCGGTTACTTACAGTTTGAAAAAATCAAGTTGCAGTTTGCATCATTGGAATTCAACGAAATTCTGTTTATTCGCAAGCAGAGCTCGTAATTATTTTGTAATATTCGGTCTGGACACTTAAAGAATCGTCTCTTGGCAGCCAAAAACATAATCGACACGAAAAATTGCCATAATTTTGAAAATTCAATAAATAATTAATGGAAAATTGGATTTTTCGATGAATCTCAATGTTACAAACTTCGGAGACATCTGGATAATGGAACGACCATCTCTTACGAGCCAAAAACTGGAAAGACACGAAAAATGGGATAATTTCGAAAATTGAATAAAAAATTAATGGCAAAAAGATTTTTCGTTGAATCTCAACGTTGCAATATTGAGAATAATAATTTTCTTCCACCCAAGTATCATAATTGTCAAGCCAGCTCGAGAGGTTCCAATAAATTGAGATTAGGGTGTGAAAATCTTGCGTTAATGTACGAGCGACCGCGGATCATTAAGGGCGCGGTGTTTACAATGAGCGTGATAATTGGTTTTAATTGCGATTTGGTATCGGTCGATTCGCGGGGGTATAAAGCAGAATGCAGATTCGCATCGGGGGCCCGGGTAAAGCCCCGATCGCCATGAACACCAATCAGCCATTCGATTCTCGTCTATCTGCGGTTCTTGGATTGCAGGCAAGAGACGCAATGCAGGTAGAGAGGCGAGGGGTAGCTAAGGGGATAAGCAGATACTCGTGGCTGGGTATGGACATAGGGAAAGCAGTTTGCGAGTGTGTATACAGTTTGATTCGGCGGTGTGTGCGATGCGACCTGACTATTGAGGAAACCTCAGCGCTCCGGCTTCATGTGTTTGTCTAAGCAAATACGCGTGCGGGGAGGGGAAGGGCGAAGGGTTAGTCAGTCTCGGGTTCTCCGGCTTGGCGTTATTCTCCCGAGCAATTCGAGAGGTCGCGGTTTTGCCTCGTTACAATTGGAATTCCGCCAATGCATCGCGCGCGTCTCACAATCCCTCGACCCAGCCCCCTCATCCCCTGCTCCATGCTCTCCCACTTTCTCTCGTTTCCTACTCGGTTTATCGCGCTCGTTATACGATTAGCATCATTCTTACCAGGCGCGGGATCCAACTCAAATATTGCAACCGTTACAACTTGATCTTCTTCAAGTTTGCATCGTGTTCCAATGCAACGGAATTCATTAACTTATTATATTTTCTTCTATTTGAAAAAACAAGAAATTTTTACAATTTTTTTTTTTAAATAACATCGATCGAACGCTTTGAATTTCATTTTTTTAAAGCAGAGCCAAAAATTGGCGGGTCTGAGACAATTTTTGTAGATAAAAGATTAAATGTCGAATCAAAAAAAAAAAAAAATCCCAGTACAGAGACTTGGAAAACGGAAACAAAAAAAAAACCAATGGATCGAGAGTCGTCGATAAATCCCTCGAAATGACGTCGTCCCAAAATTACATAAGATTCCCTAGAAATTAGCAAGACATCGAAATGTCTATTTTTGAGAAAACAAAAAAAAAAAGTAGAAAATTCTTTGCTCACACAACGCGATGGCTTGACAATGAATCGTCGATTTGTTATCGCAAGCCGTAAAAAGTATAGAAAAGGTTTAGATTGACGGGGAACACGATATGAAGGAATTTGTGGAAAAGTTATGGGAAAGGAAGGAGCCCAACTCCGATATCTCGATCCTACAGCATCTTACGTACGTTTTTCTATATATTTCGGGCGAAGCACTCGGATAAGTTGGGAAAATGGTGGGTGGCTTCGGGAGCGATAATCATATCACGGACATATCGGAGCTTCCATCATCTCCGGATCGCGTGTGTACCAACGAGGGATGCGGCGGAAAAGGCCGCGCGCGTGCGACGGCAATTCAATTTCGAAACTTGAAATTCTCTCCTCGTCTAGACGATCCAGAGCCATGAAACGTACGCGAGAGCATCGAATATCGTTGCATATCCCGAAGGATAAGAAAAATGCGAAAAAAAAAGAAAAATCGTGAACAAGAACGCGAGAGACGACGGAAATGCATCGAGACAGGCTGAGGGAACGGATTATAAAAAACGATCTAGAAATAACCGAACGGAGAAGAGAGACGGATTTTCTTCGCTATACAACGAAACTCTTCGTCATCCTGAGCGATACGTTCCCTAAAACCTGCAGCCCGAAAACGTAACTGAGCCTTTTCCTCCTCCGCAAACGTTCCAACCCTCTCTTCGGCGATCTGTCCCTTTTTCTTCCTCCATTCTATTTCGCTGGCGAAGAAGAATCGTGAAAAATAAGGAAAAAAGGTTGGATCGGAAGGAGGAGGAAAAAAAAGGTGATAAACGAGGCGATATCCGCCGCACAGCCTTCCAAGTCTACACCACTTTTTCCCTTTTTTCTTTTGTTTCCTTCAATCTCTCGCGTTCCTACTTCCGGCCAGCTCGATCATATTCAGTCAATAAAACTTGAGCAATCTTCTTCGTACTCTCTGATGACCGAGCAGGGCACGAGGAAAACTCACAAATTATATTAGCCGCTTTCTTTCCTCGCAGAAAACACAATTGCTCGATTTTTGTTTCGGGCGCTTTGCCATTTAAAAGTTATGGCTTTTTATCGCTGCAACTTTTTCATGAGCCTAATGTTATGAAATCATAAACCGCTGCTGCACAAAATACAAATTATTTATCGAATTATCCAATATTTAGATTAAATCGTTGTTTTATTAATTTTGTTAATTAATGTCATGTCGCATCGTTGTAATGCAACGAAATTATATTTTTTCTGTGACGACTTTCATTATTTAAATGAAACATTTAATTCTGACGATAAAACGATCGATTTTCGCGGCCGAATAATTGTATCGGCTCGAAAAATTGGCGTTATTTTTTAAGTTTAATAAATCATCGATAAAAATATAAATATTTTTTGTAAAAGTGATTTCGAACACGATTAATATTTCGTCGATCCGTTTCTTCGCTCATTTGGGTTATCTCCAAAAAAATAATAATGACTCTGAAGCCTGGAACGTTGAGATTCAACGAAAAAACATTTTTCGTTGAAAAAAATGGAAAAAACAAATATTGCAACATAATTACGAGCTCTACTGAAGAAAAAAGTGTGAGCTCCTTCGAGTCGTCGATTAATTAGTAACGTGAGGTTATGAAAAGGCTTCGAGGTCGATTACCAGCGGCTCCGGAGTATGAAGAATCCTTCATATCCGGTGAAATAATGAAAAATGAGTGAGCGGAAGTTGGCGTTATTGGTGGCGGTGAAAAGTGGATATTGGAAGACATTCCAGGGGCTTTATCGGTGGATAATTAATTGGACTCGATCGCGCCCGATCGAACGGGCTCAAGAAGTCCCACGACTTATGGCCTTGTTGTTTTTTTTTTCCTTTCTTCTACTTGCTCGTTTTGTTTGCGAGTGGAGAACGCGCGCGTTGAGTCAGACTCGAGCCGGAGAGACGCAGAGCGATGAGAATATGGAGGCCAACATCTAAATTCACCCTCCAACAACTTCCGGTATGTGTTTCTATCGCCGGCATAGAAACTCGAGGATTACTCACTTCGCTCCTACACAACTAACAAACCTCGCAACTCACTATCTTTCCGCCTCGTTTTTCGTCCTCGCAAATACGATCCCCCCAGATATTGGAAAACTTCTCTCCATTATTATTGTGTTGCGTAGGCATCACGTGATCTCCACGACACTCCGATAAACCATGAGACACTCAAACAATGAGATATTTCCAATTTTTTACCGAATCGTTATTATTATCAGGACCATTAATTAGTAACATTTTACGTTGACTAGAAAAACTTGGGGCATTCATTATTTTTATCGTGTTGGAGTTTGCATCGTTCAAATCCAACGAAATTCTATTTTTTCTGTGGCGATTTTTATTATTCAAATGCAACATTTTATTCTGACGATAAAACGATCGATTTTCGCGATCCAAAAATTGTATCAGCTCGAAAAATTTGCACAATTTTCAAAGTCATCCAAATCATTGATAAAAATATAAATATTTTTCGTAGTTCTTCCTTTCATTTAATGAATTTATTTTGTTTTTCCTCTTGCGATCAAAAAACTGAATGGACAAGAAAAATTGTCATAATTTCGGAAATTCAATAAATAATTGATGGAATTTTTCGTTGGATCTCAAAGATGTAAGCTTCAGAATCATTCATCGACTTGGTGAATAAGAAATTTCATTAAAAGTTTTCTCATTTCGGTCGATTTGTTGGGCAGAGTGTAAATAATCTTACAACAATAAAAGGGCCGAGTAAACTTTCGGGGTATTCTCCGAAGAATCGAGAATATTGAGCTCACTCATCTACAAAATTTCTCTTATTCCTAGAGCAAGCAGTCGGAGATCTGGAGATGGAAAACGCCTCACTCGAACGAATACAGCGAGTTCTTTTAACGATATTTACCGTTCGTGGGCCCTCGGGGGATCCGAAGATCAATTCGAGATGACAAACAGCGCGAGACGTATGTTAGAGAAAGTGATATACAAAGATTAGGCACCGGCATGTGGGAAAAACCGAGAGGGAGAGGGAGGAAAATAGAGAGAAAAAATATAGTATAGAATTGGAGAACTTTTGCTTTAGAGGGTGCAAACATGGACAAAATGAGGGGACCGAAAAGTTGGAAGGTAGAAAAGAGAATCCTCGTGAAATAAATAAATTTTAGTCATGGACGTTTCGGTCGTTTTGGAGAAAAATGGCGTTATCAATTATTCACGATAATAATTTAAACATAAGAGGCGACCGGGTGGTCAAACGAAACTCCGACACCAGAAAATATATTCGACACGAAAAATAAGTCATAATTTCCAAAATTCAATGAATAATTAATGGAAAAAGAATTTTTCGTTGAATCTCAACGTTTGAAATTCCAGTTTTTGTGTTTCCTCAAGCAGAGCTCGTAATTATTTCGCAATATTTAGTCTGGACAATAAATCGATCCTCTCTCGTTCCCCAAAAACAAAATCGACACGAAAAATAGTCTCAATTTTCAAAATTCAATAAATACTTAATAAAAAAATGAATTAATTGCGAAAAATGATCAGGATGAATGAAATTTTCGCTGTCGAGAATCGTAATTGGCATGGAAATGATGTTAATAATAAAATGAAGGGATTTTTGAATTTGCTGTAAAGTGCAAGGGCTGCCTCGACTGGATGAGTTTGGAGCTATCGCGTTACACGAGTGTTTCAGTTGAAAAGAGGTCTGGTCCCTTCTCTCCTGTCCGGAGACCCAGCAGAGGCACTCTCCCTCGCAGCCCGTACGTTTTCCTCGTCAAACGAAACCGAAGCCAGAGAGGTCCTCTTGGGTTTCAGAAACGATGACGGGTTGCACTCCTGACTGGCTTTTGCGTTTAGAACTCGCTGCTGCGTCGACTCTCTCTCTCTCTCTCTCTCTCTTTTGCTGAGAAAGAGAGAGAGCAAGAGCAAGAAAGAGGGTTTGGATTACAAGTCCCCTTGATGGAGGCACAACACGCGACACTTCACGCGCCGAACAGCTCCACGCTCTGTTTCGTCGAATCGCACCTTTTTAACTTCCTCTCTGGCTTTCAAACGTTTGCTACGACTTGGCTCTTGCTCCTTCTCTCGCAATTGAAACTTTGTGCGATCACAAAAATTGCTAACCCGCAGCCTACGACTCTTTGTCCTCTCGCTCTCTCTCTCTCTCTCTCTCTCTTTCTCTTATTCTCTCAGTCTCTCGGCCGTTTAACATCACTCAAACCATTTGCCGTGCATTTCTTAGCCATTTTGCGTTCATGTCTCCATCAGCCGAGCCCCTTAATTCGCTGGATCGTCATTTCCGGCAAGCTCTGTCCGTTAGATTCCTCGTGACGCTCGGTTGATCGGACGGTGGGCCAAGAGTTCGTCCCGAGGACTCAACAAGACCGAGCAAATGTCGAAACAATACGTCATGTCAGAGTTGTGTGTCACAAACACCGGATGTATTAAGGAATAAATATTGAAAAGTCCTATTACTTTTTATTATCGTCCGCTTGAGTGACGTGGACCAAATATTATCTGCATATAATTGCAGCATCGAATTGGCGCGGTTGACAAATTCCAGAGACGATTATTCACGGAAAATTTTAAAAATTGAAATTTATCGAAAGACTTTTCGATCGCGTTACTTCGCGGTTGAGAAGAGATCGAAAAATTACCATTTTTTAACGAAAACTTAATTTTTACGAAATTCTGATTTCGAAAAATCCGAAATTATGAGCGAAATACTAAATCGACACGAAAAATGGTCATAATTTCCCAAATTCGATGAATAATTAGGAGAAAATGAATTTTTCCAAATATTTTCAGTTTCCAATCAATTTTTTTGCAATTATTTCGTTTCGAGCTAATTACCGGAGAAATTTTGAGGTCGAGGTCGAGGTTCCTTTTCCTTTCGTATTCTTGACTGTCGAAATGTGACAAATTAGTATTTTCCCATAATAAATTGGTATAATTTGCAAAATTTTCAAAATTCGATGAATAATTAATGGAAAAAATGATTTTTCGTTGAATCTTGCAAATTTGAGAGTCGCATATTACGGGACACGTTGGAAAATGTAGAATCGTTGCATAATATTCTGAAAATTTTATTAGAATGAAAAAAAAACATGGCGATAAATAATTCAAGAGAGTAGGAAAAAAGGTAATCCATGAATGGTCTTTCTGTTATTTCGTCCTGAGGTTCTATTTGACGTGAGGAATCGATTTCTAGTCTCGTGGATTTCCGGTGCTATTGTCAGAGGCTTGAGAATCGCACACTGAGAGTGATCGTCCTTGCAGTTCACTGTCGTCTGCTCGTGGTTTATCCGCTGCTTTCAATGATATGCGGAAAATCACAGGAGAATATGAAGATTTGGTGAAGTGGGTAGAGGGAACGGATTGAACGACGCGAGCAGCAGAGACGAGGGACGGGGTCATTTCCAATGGAAATTCCGGAGAGTGTTGGTTGATCGGGAGGCATGTAAAAAGACGAAAAAATCGGGACGTGCCGGAGGGCTAAAGGATGTGCTTCATTTTACCTGAATCCATGAATTTTTTATATTTTTTTTTTTACATTCATTTGTATTCACGAAAATTGAGAAAAAAAGATAAAAAATTTGGATCGTCTATGGCGTGGCAAAAACTGAATGACGTTTTTTTTCGAAACAATGCAATTTTATTGGCTCAGAAAATTGATGCACATGAAATTTATTAATTCAGGAGTTGTTCGCTCGATATTTTAATGAAAAAACTCATTAAATTCACGTTTCAACTTTCTTGTGTATATTTTTAATATTAAAAATCGTATTTAATACGTTTCTTCATTATTTTCACTGTCTTTCCTCGGAGACTGAATGAAATGAACTGCAGACCCGATACATAACGTGATAAATGATCTTGTAAGTTTCCCTTGCAGCCTGTACATATATTTACACATTCTGAGTGGGTTACACTAGCCCCAGAGTGAAGTATCGTGTTTCTCACGTTGTTGCTTTCTCGTGCATCAACCTTTTACCCTCGGGGGCCGCTCAGGGACGAGAGGGAGGAAATATGCAGACGGGAAACCGCAAAAAATACTGGAAATTGAGTAATTAAATGAAAATATTTGAGTGGAGAATGAGAAAAAAATAGGAGAGACGCGCGGAGGAATTGTAAGTTTTGTGGAATTTTTTAAAATTTTCTTTTTTATCTACCCGAAGGATAAATTCGTTTGGTCCTTTTTTTTGCTTCAAACTATGCGAGAGCCTTTAAAAACAACTCGCCCAACTATTTTTTCTCATTACCCAAGCGAGTGTTTCTTTTTAATTTTGAATCGCGTCGCGTTTTGTCTCGGTGTCAGAGTCTGCGACGTGTTATTTTTTTTTTTTTTTTTTTTAATTACATTCTTCAGCCCTTTTTCTTGGCTCGATCTTTCCCTCGTGATACTTTTAGTTTCTGGTCAGCCGAGCGAATAAATTCAAACTTAAAGGAAAGGGTTACTGTCGCGAGTTAATTCTCGCGGTTAAACTCTCTCCCTGTACAGGAGGATAGGAAGAAAGAGCGAAGAAGAAGCAGCAAAGGAATCGAGTCTTTTTTAATTAAGTAAAAGGGAGTGCAAATGCGAATAAATCTCGTCGTCTCTTCTTTGAAAACTCCTCATACACCCCACGATCTTTCAACCCTTCTTATTGCTTGACAAGCGCCTCGTCAACCGAATCTACAAATGTCTCAACCCTTCTCCGCCTTCCTGGGCTTTTTGGCCACATGAAAAATGTCTTTTTTCTACGCTACAGTCACTTTCATCTTCAGTGGCAATTACAGATGAGAAAGTTTGTTTCTCTCTAAATTACGTCCCTAACGCTATACGAATACTCTCGTCGCACCATATTCAGTGAATCTCAAGTTTGCGATCTTGAGATTGCAAACTTGTTTATTTTATTTATTTATTTCATTTGATTTATTTATTTATTTTAAATATTATGGGCACATGCCGGGGAATATTTGGTGCTTTTTCGTGTCTTGTACTTAATAGGACATTACTAGGGTACAAAAGGGAAGAGCAAAGAGAGGGAGAGGAGAGAGAGAGCGAGAGGGAAAGGTGAAAGGGGTAAGAGCGCGCGCAGGAGGTAGAGCCCAAAGCGGCAATCGTGCAATGTCAAGGGCTCAACCCGGGAGTGGCATTTTGAGTATGACGTAAAGCACCTCCTTTGATAGTATCCCTCGGTCTCGCTCGCGATCCTTTTTGTCCTGCGAGCCCTCAGCGATTTCGACGCTTTGATCAGCGACAGAACGTTCATTAAGGTTTTTCCAAACCTCACATCGAGTTTCCCTATGCCCCTAACCAAAGCCTCACTCGCTTTTAATAAAGCATGCCTAATAAGCTTATGTGAACTTGAAATATGATGATTTATCAATATCCTCGAGTCCCTTCATTCGCCATTTGGGCATTTTATTCATTAAGGACTTCGTTGATTGTTAAATAATGCTTTTTAATTGTTCACCTTTTCAAAAGGCTCCAATGCACATTCGTTGATGCAGTAAATAATGTCTGTATGGCGTTTTTAATTAAGAGCTTAGTTCGATTGAGGGCTCACGTTGATCAATGTGTCATTGAATCGAAAATTGTTAAACTTTGAATTGAAAGCAGCACTCGAGAAATGTCAAATTTTTGATTAATTTGATAAAATGCATGAATGGAGCATGAAGAATGTAGAAATAAGGTCGCGGACGGTATTACGAGAGAATAAATTGATTGTAGAATGATTTGTTTTGCCGAGGAAATGGTATGTGCACGTGTAAAATAGAAAGTTGCAAAGTTTCACTCAAAGTGTAGATCTCATGATTTATAATGACGAGATAATAAGTAAGCATTGGTAATAATGACTTGGAGGTTGGTATGGAATTAGCTGTGTGAAAAAATTGATAATCGGAGCTCCGATGAATAAGGAATAAGGTCAAATGCGACGTTAGCTTCTCGAAGTAATTAAAAAAGCCGCAGACACTCTCTCGAGTGTTTATCGTGCAGTAATTAGGGTCCAATAATCGAGATTAAATAAACGTATCGTCAATAACCTCGAGTCTCAATGGGTGAGTAATACGTCTTGGGATTTGCCGAGATTTTTATCGACCCAAGAATCATGATGATGCAAAAAAAGAGAGAAATAAAAAAAGAGTTTTATTTTCTTTGCTGCTGGCACGAGATAATCTCTTGTTCTCATTTTCCAATTTCATTTCATCTCCATCGGGTAGTGCAGTAACGAAAAGAAATAACGAGAATCTCATCGAGATACCAAATGGAATGAGGACAGCCTAAATAATATAGTGAGACGTTAGGTCCGAGTAGAAAAGGAGGGAAAGCTTCTAAGAGAGGGTGCGAGTCAGCCATAAGCGGGGGGTGGCTTGAGCTCACGGTTAAGCAGCTTAACGACCAAGAATAAACCGAAGGGGCTTCTTGCCGCACTATTGCGGTTCTCTATGGTCTTCTATATATGCTCGTTCAATGCTCTTCCTCATCGCCCAATCGCTTGTTCTTATCTACACTCACCAATTCCTCTCTCCCTTATCCGACCACTTTATTATAATATTTCCTATTAGCCCTTGATTAAAACCGATGCTGCTTGTTACGTTGCGATCCATTTCCATTAGCATCACTCATTTTTCACTATTTTTCCAACAAACTTTCATCTTTAGTTCACTTTCCCCGTTAAACATTTTCGATAAATCGAGTTTATATCGATCAATCGATTTCTTTCGATAAATCGATTGTTATCGATAAATCGATAGATCGATTGTAAAAAATATAAAAATCATTTTCATGGATTTTCACGTAATGACGAAATGTAATTCGTTCGCGGATTTATCAAACGGCTTTTATATACGAAACAAAAGTTAAACGGTAGTGGAAGCTGTTTTTTTTTTATTTTTTATTACCTTCTGACGCCAATTTCAGCGTAACGACCTCTCACAGCACGTGTCGTAGTCGGAGTTCTCCCTCCGTTGTTCGAATTCGTGTACAACGAGAGAATTCCCCCATTGATATTGTTCAGTATAGGTGGCAACATTTTACACCGTCGCACATATACACGCACTCTTATTTATTCATTCGTTCATTTCGTTATGAAATAAAGTATTGTTCGTCTTTGTATTTGGCATCAACTTTGGTATATTTGTTTCGAACTTTAGAACTTTGGTCTCGGTGTCGTTGGTTGATAAATTAAAAAACCTGTTGTAACCCAATCCATCAAGAATCATGAGTATTTAATAAATAAATCATTAAAAATTCAACCAAGGCGGAAAAAAAAAAAATTTCAAAACTAGTTCGTCGTCGGAATTAATTGGCATATCGAAATTCATCACATTTCCGAAAATTCAAAAAACATTGATAATTAATGTTTAATTATTAATATTATTAATTTTATTATTATCAATGTATTAATAATCGATGTATTTATTTAATAATTATTACATTTTTGGAGGTAAAAAAATATTTGTGCAAACTAATTGGCGTTTTCTGCTGTATAAGAATAATTAACGATACAATTTTGAGCGATTTTTCTTGAAATACTGATCATCTTGAAGTTTGCATCGTTGGAATGCAACGAAAATCTGTTTTGTCTTGATTCGTAATTATTTTTCAATATTTGGTCTAGAGAATAAAACGATTGTCTCGTGCGAGCGAAAAAATAAAACGACACGAAAAATGTCGATAATTCGAAAAATTAAATAAATAATTAATGAAAAAGCATTCCTCGTTGAATTTCAATGTCGAAAACTTTAAAGTCATGGGAACATGCGATTCGGAAATGGCCGATGACTAATATTCCATGATAATTTTGAAGGATCACTTGAAAATAGAATCAACTTGGGTCGATTTGATTGTAACGGGGGCTCATCCCTATGGGGGAGGACGATGTTTGAAGTAATAAAAGTTTCGAGTCCTCGATTACATTTCATTGATTCCGAACATCGAGGAAAATTGCCAGAGGAAAGGATTTTCGAGTGTACAAGGAACTTGGAGAGACGGAGCGAAATAAATCTTCTCCAACTTGCCCGTACACATTGATATGCGTGTGTATGTGTGTGTGTACTCGTGTAGATCGGGCGAGCAAGCAGAAAAGAACGAATAGATCGGCTCTCTCGATTTAATTGAACGCTATTCGCAATAGAGTTTAATCGGCGTAGAGAGTAGGCACAAAAGTCAAGTCTTTTTCCCTTCAATCCCCTCGTTCCCCTTTACAGATTCATCTATACACAAATAAAAATGCCCATGGAATCGTATAGCTCTCTTGGCCTGCGACTGATTCGATCTCTCGTGTCGTCGAGCCCTTAAGGCTCACGTTTTCCCTTTCCGTTTCTCCTCTATTCGCTTTTTCGGCCATTCGCCATGACACAGCCTCGTACACGGCAATGCTCTTCTTATTTTTCATTCCCCATGGACTACGGAACATTATTCGGTTATGTATTTTAGTGAATTGAACGAGAAAAATTTGATTCTCGATCGAATAGCGATAAATTGCATTTTTTTTCTGGAAAAATGGGAAAAAAAAATTTTATTAAAAAAATGTAATAAAAATTCAAAATGGAAGAACAAAAATTAAAAGAAAAAAACAAACTCGGTCTTGTTGATTCTTTAATTTCATATCGATATCCGTATCGATAAATCGCATTAAAAAAAAAAAGAAACAAAAATTTAAAAAATTTAAAAAAAAATCGGACTTTTTCATTCGTGAATGAAATAAAAATTAAAATTACAACCAATCACGCGTTTATATCTTCGAAATTGAAAAACCAAATTCGGACATTTTTCGTGTGTGTTTTTTTCGCGACAGATTTATCGAATACTGTAAAATTAATTCCGAGCGAAATGATGAATAAAAAAATGTTATTAGCTGAAGGGAAAGGAGAAATAATGAGCGAATGGAATGCAAATATTGAGGTATTTGCAAAATCTCGGTTGCAGTGAGTAATGAAAGTTGAAGCTTCTTGTTGGCGAATTGATTGTGAAAGTAAAAAAAGGGGGGATATGGTAAAAATGATGGACAACAGGTGTTCCGGTAGGCCGCTGACAAAGCATTTGGAGCCGTGTACTGTGGCATAAATCGGCATGAAACTCGTAAAGCTGGGAGCTAACGAATCGGAATACAATTCCGTGCACATATATATATATATATATATATGTATAGATAGGCTCGATTTAATTACGTGAACCATAACAATCCCTAAACTGATTCGCGCTCTCTCGTCCATTCTCGTGATTTCAATCGGCAATCACATAAACTCTTTCTCCCTACTGTGTGCTGTTGGTATACGAGCGATTGCCCAGTGGAAATATCGGCTTTTCGCGGGATGAGTTATACATGCGGGAGGGAGGGGGGGGGGGGGGGCTCCAGATAGAACGAGGGACCGATAAAATACCAATGGGACGAATTCTCGCCCGAAATTCCGGCTATAATCATCCAATTGTTTCGTTCCGATCAATTTTGCTTCACCACTTTTAACCACAATTTTTCAACTTATTTTTAACGGAATCGAAACCCGTAAATCTGATTCGATACTGCATTTTCTTTAAATTCAATTGAATAAAGAAAGAAAAAAAAATCTGCATATTCCTAGGAGTTGTTTAAAAAATGATTATTTTTTAAATATATGGATTTTGGTCGTACTCCGTTTGAGGACCACAGATCGGGCCGCATTTATGTTTTTGCTCAGTTTCGATTTATGACTCTGTAGCTTGCAACGCTGAGATTCAACGAAATTTTTTTTTCCATTAATTATTTATTGAATTTTGAAAATTATGACAAACTTTCGTGTCTCCAGACTCAACGATGCTAACTTCAACATGATTGTGCATTTGTATCTGTGTGCTAACTTCGTTGACGTGTGTTTGTGACGTAACGGGGGATTAAGAGAGGGCAAGAGAGTCTGCGGCGGGGGTGGGGGCAATTGAGAGGAATGATTCTAGTATATGCACGTGTCGTGGTTTGGGTCAATGGCGAGAGCAAGCGCCACAGGGTTATCGATGCTCCAAGTACAAAGAAATCTTTCATTTACACCGAGCTGTAGGATCTTACAAAGTTTATTATTGATACGACTAATTCGTCCCTATCGCATCAGCTAAAAATCTTCGAAATTATTGGTAACGTGGAAAAATGAACAAATTTGAGAATTTCATGTTTTTTGAAAAACGTTTATCTCTCCTTCGGACCGGCTCGTTAAACAATGCCAAGTGTATTCGATTAAAAAATCGTAAACATTTACACAATCGTCTGGTTCGACGAATGTGTGCGTTTCTGTTTGAAAATTTGCATAATTCCGGCTGTCGGACACGTTTTTTCAAACAAAAGTTTCGTCATTTCCATACAAAACGTTTTTCAATAAAATTATTGTGCGACGTTTATGAGACTCGGATACTTTGGTTGCAAGAATTTTCTGCCACACGTCAGATTAAAAAAATAAATATAAAAAGCTCTTTACCGATTTCTTCATCGATATTTATCTCCTTAACGAGACTTCTTGACGTATCCTGTGATTATCCTCCATTTTCCGGCATGTTTCATTGCGAAAGTGAGAAATTCTCGAAATCGAAGCCATTTCGACGATAAACTCAATTTCTACGTGACAATTATCGATTTTTTTAATTATTTAGCAATGAAAAATACAAACGGCGCCCGAATTTACGATTTCAATGACAAAAATTAACTTTTTAGAGAAACTTTCTCCAATATTTCGCGCAGCAATGACAATTTTTTATCGATTTTTCGAAAAAAATTCCACTCCAACGTATCCAACAAAATGTTCTTTTCATTTTTCATTCGTATTATCTATACGACTGTCTCTAATGAGGAAACCGTGTAGCATCGGCGAGCATAAGTTGGCTGAAGAAATCGGATACAGAAAAAGCTTCGTTTCTCATTTCGATCGAGTGAATGAAGAAATCGGTGAGGAACCTTGAGTCGCAGCACGCGTGACACAGACTTCCTACAGCTAAAAATATCCAAAATTAATGACCTTCCCAGTTTCGTTTTCGCTTCATTACGTTTTTTTTACGTAACGTCCCACACGTTCTCTTATTATTTCATTGAATAATTTTCAATCAACTGATGCGATAATTACGAAAAGTTGTGATTGCTCAAAAAAAAAAAAAAAAAAAAA